>JAOTRH010000001.1:13706511-13734669 GCA_034768845.1 Heliamphora exappendiculata | reverse complement strand
TGGTAACGCGAGTCACACGGCGGCGAGGGCGACGGTGAGTGTGCAGCGGCGCCGGCGAGTGTGCAGCAGCGGCGGCGCTGTGGGCTGTGGGCTGCGCTGCTGAAACGTTCTACAGGCCCCAAAAATCTCGCTCTGATACCATGAAAAAATTGAGAAGAGAAAATAATTGTATATTTTCTGTCTATATCAAACTGTACAATATATGGCCTATTTATATGTGAATATGGATAAACAATAAAGGAGATAAAATAGAATCAAATCAAAATCAATCTAATCAATCTAATATTCTAATCAATCTAAATCTAATAATTCAACAATAATAATTTAATTAAATAATAAAAAATTAATAAAATAAATTAAATAAATAAATAATTATCTCAAACCATCCTTATGCAAGAAGGGGGAGCCTACAGATTCAGGTGAGTTTTGTGCTTCCCTCTATATATATATTTTGGGTGTTTGATATTTTTGAAATTAATAATTTATAGATTGTGGTTTTTTTTTGCTATTATTTATTTATTTATTTATTTATTGACTTATTTTCTTATTAGTAAATAAGTCAAAAAATATTTAAGACACTTCGTTTGGCTACTTTGCTTATTTGTTTATTTGGCTATCTAAATGAGTTTATTTGGCATATAAGCCAAGCTTATTTGCTTATTTGTCTACCCAAACGAGTTTATTTGCTTATTTACTTATTTGTCTATCCAACGAGCTTATTTGCTTATGTGATTTTTGACTTATTTAGTTACCCAAACGACATGGCTTATTTTTTTACTTATAAACCAATAAGCAAATAAGTAAAATTACCCAAACGAGGCCAATAATTTATAATAAGTTCTAAGTATTTGATAAATATATTAGTTTGTAACTGAAATAAAAAATAATTATAGTTTGCTACATAAATTATAAGTATTTAAAAAAATTTATAACTTATTATTAAAATTAATAGTAAAAAGTTAAAAATTAATCGGAAAAATTTTCCCAAACACCTCAAAATATTAAAGTAGCTACGAACAGTAATGCTATTTCAGGGTAATTCTTAGATGCACATTTTTTTTTAAAAAATCTGTGTACTAATATATTATTACTGCATAAAATAGATGTCTAAAATAAAATGTGCGCGTTTAGAATCCAATAATGATTCTCTCCATTACATCAAAAGTTTTTTATTTTAACAACGATTTATGAACATAAATGACATAATTTTATTAATTAAAAATTTTACAACACATATGATGAAGTTTTTAATTTTAACAAGATTTTGTTTAACATAAAATAAAATATTTTTATTAAGTAATATTCTTATCACATAAAATTAGGTAGTTTTGATGTAATAAAAATCTCCATTACATATAAATAATAGAGAGAAATATAATCCGAATAGACCCTACATCCGATTCTCCAGCTCTTTTTTTTTTTACATTTTTTATAGAATTTTAGTTAAAATGTTAAGAAATTGTATAGATAATGACAAACACCTCATAAAAAAGAATAAATTACACATGCACTCCTTGTATTTAAGAATAATAATACTGATATTTTCTCTATTTTTTGAAATATCACTGCACTCCTATACATTTTTATTTTTGTAATATTTAGTTACAAAAGTTAATTTCTGTTAACTTTTCAAACAGAAATACTGTTGAAATAGTTTTTTTTAATTTTTTTAGTTTTTTTTGTTTAATTACAAAATCTAATTTGAAAGTTTCTAATTAAAAAATAAAAAATTTCTAAATAAAAAAATAAGTATCATAAAATTTAATTAACTAATTAAGTTTTTTAATTAAAAATTTTTAAATAAAATTTTGTAGTTAAACAAAAAAAACTAAAAAATTTATAAAAAAAACTGTTTCAACACTCTTTCCGTTTGAAAAATTAACAGAAGTTAACTTTTAAACTTAAGTGTTACAAAAATAAAAATATAAAAAAGTGCAGTGATATTTCAGAGAATAGATTATATGTAGTATTATTATCCTTAAATATAAAGAATATAGGTGTAATTTACCCTAAAAAAAACCAACTGTTATGTGAAACCAACTATGCTTTTATGCGTGTCTGGAATTTAAAAGTCAGGATTTTATAAAATAATTTGGATTTTGTTGAATTTTTCTCAAAATTGGTATGAAGTTTTTAAAAAAAATTTTAGATCTCTTAATTGAGAATTTTTCAAAAAAAACTTTTTTTTTTCCAAAATGTAAAGAAAAAATCAAAGAAGGCAAACAAGACCAAACAAGATCAACTTCTTACCGATCTGTAAAGTGTTAATAATAAACTTTTTTTTCTGTAAAGTGTTAATAATAAACTTTTTCTTCAAAAGTTCTAGCTCAAATCACTAATATAGCAGCCGATATTTTAAGAGCGTCCCGCTAATGGCTGTCCAAACGGATAATAAGAAATTTTAACTAGTAAAAATTTATTAATTTAAAAAAATTAATAATCACACCGTCAAAATATTATTATAACTAAAATAAATAATAGATTTCTAAGAGTCAAAATATAGTACTCTTAGCGATCAGAGTATATTTACCTACAGCTTAATCGACGATTAGATTATTTAACTTTATACACACAACCGAAGTAGAATTACTAAAATTAAAATTTTTATTTTATTTTAATTAATCGTTAATTTATATGATGTAATAACTCTAACGAAATCTTGCACTTCAATCAGGTGATGCGATGCAAACACGTGCAAATTATCTTTCCACATCATCATCCCAAATTGTTCAATATTAAATTGTCTTTTCATGGATAAACAATAATGTAATTTTGGGTCGAAACAAAAACTTAAAAATGGAACTTTCATGTATTGAAAGATGGAATATTGGACACAATCAGCCAAAAAAAAAAAAAAAAATCATTGATCCAATGGTCCTACCAGTGCTCCATAGCTTAGTGAACAATTTGCTAATTAGATGTGTGGGGGGAGGGAAAATTCCTCCCCTGACAGAATCATCTCAAGCCATCATCTTACTATTCTATCCTGACAAGATGTCCAATTTGCTAAAAAAACCATTGATCTAATATTCCTGCCAGCCCTCACTAACTTCGTGAGCAAACTTGCTAATTAGATGTGTGAGACGCGAAATTGTTGCATTTTATGTTATTTATATATTTGATATATTTTTTTTAGTATATAAATAGTTTCGATGTATGATTTATGTTTTAAGTTGTTGCATTTTATGTTATTTATATATTTGATATATTTTTTTAGTATATGAATAGTCTCGATGTATGACTTACGTTTTAAGTTATAGAACAACATGTGTAAATGTGTTTTATATTTTTCGAGATTTGGTAGAAGCTTGTTTAGCTAGTGTTTGGATCTAAAAATCTATTTTGCGTCGAAAAACACTCAGCCTAGTAGTTCGGTTGATTGGAGGGTTTGGCCCAGTCGACTGGATCAAGAATTTTGAATTCGGTCGACTGGACATGGGGGTTTGATCGATTGGACAGTACCTTTTTGTTGTTTTTATAAATATCCCAATGGTTGAGATATTCGTTTTAAACCTTTTTTTCAAACTAAGTTACCCATTTTCTTTGCCTTCTCTCTACCTTTGAAGGCCCGTGGCTTGATTTTTTGGTAGTTTGTTTGCGGATCCTAGCTGTACGCGCCGTAAGCTTCGTGTTCATTCGATTGAATTCTCGTTCTGACGCAGTTTAGTTTTGAGACGTCGAGTTCTTGACTCTCTAAGATAGGATTCTTGATCCTACTATTGTTAAAGGGTGTTATATGCAGTTGTATGTGTTTTCACCAGGTAGAAAATACATTAAATGTGATTTTTATGTTTAAAATCTTGATTTTTTGGTAAAAAGTGAGTTTTATGCCTTTTTCGATTTATTTCATGATTTGGATGTGTTGATATGCGTAGTTTTCAAAATGATGTTTGAAAACGAGGTATTTGTGAAAATGGTGAAAAATGTATTTTTTGGAGGTTTGAAGCTAACTCATTGGGTTAAATCTCAACTCTTAAACGTTTTGTTGGAAGTGATTTTAGATCTTCATGTCGATGAATTGGATCTCTTTTTATACATGTGTTGTATAAACTGTTTTGTAAATTTTCGTAATTGAGCTACGGTGAATTTTTAGATTCCTCTTGTCATGAAAAATTTTAAAAATAAGAAATTGACCAAAAAAAAACAATTAATAGGCTTTTTTAATGATTTTTGTCATTAGTAATTTTTTTTAAATTTTAATATGAATAGGTATTAGGGGTGTAATTTTGGCCTGATGTCCGTCCGAGGCCTGACAATGTACGGGCCAAGCCTGGACCGAGCTCGGACATAGGATATTCGGGCCTGAGCGTACCCCCTCGAAGCCCGTAGGCCAGGCCGGCCCGAGGCTTGACCCGTTAAGCCGCTGTTTTGCAAATTAATATATTATTAATATATTATAAATTTATTTATTATAAACTTACAATAAATAATAAACTAGTAAATTAATAATGCATTATAAACTTACAAACTTATAATAATATAAACTCTAACCTACAAATTAATAATAAACTTATAGTAAGTAAACTATTAAATTTATAATAAATTAATAATATAAAGTTATAAATTATAAACTTGTAAAGTAATAATAAATTTATAAACTATAAACTTAAAAACTAATAAACAAATAAAATATAAATTTATATAATAAACTAATAACTTAATAACTTAATAACTAATAATAAAGTATAAACTATAAAAATTAGTAAAATATAAATTTATAAACTAATAAAATATAACATCATAATAATAAGTAAATAATAAACTAATAAGTAATAAGTACTAACTAATAATAAATTTTATATTTATAACTTATAACATTAGTTTATAAGTTTACTATAAAAACTATAAACTTATAAAGATAATAAACTAGTAAACTAGTAAATTTACTATAAATTAATAAGTTTATATTTTATAATTTAATAACTAATAAACTTATATAATATAATAAATTAATATTCTAATAACTAGTTTATAGTTTAACTTAAAAATTTATTATTATAAGTTTAATACAGTAGTTTATAATATAAAAAATTAATAAATTATTAGTTATAAACTTATATAATATAATAAACATTAAGTTTATAGTTTTTAAATTAATATATTAACTACTACTAATAAAGTAGTAAACTGACATTATATTATAAATTTATAATGTAAATAATTATAAAAGTAATAAAAATATAAATATATATAACAAATTAAACAAAAAAACTAAATAAAAAATAAAAAATAAAAAAACAAAAACAATGCCCACCTAAAACTTGGGCCGAGCCCCAACCTACTACCCTTAGGCGGATCATTTGACAAAAAAACCCGACTTAATCCGGGCCAAAATTACACAATTGATATGTATATCTTTTATCTTCGTCTCAACATGAATAATTAAAAAATAAAAAATTTGAATAAAAAATATATAAAAAAAACTCCAAAAGGCAAAAAAACTCCGACCAAACTTATGCTAAAAGGCTATTTATTAAAATGACCAATTTAAATGTGCGGCTGATGATGATTGATTTTTTGTTTTTAGAATTTTTTGTCAATTTTTTTTTTGGTGCCGCTTAATAATGCCTGCTTGCATGAAAATTTGTAGTCCCTATGAGTGGAGGTAGAGATTTTCTTCACCCTGGGTAGGAATTTCTCTTTCCTTTTGAAGAGGTGTACATTGGATGTATTTCTTTAATTAATTTTGTCAGATTTGTAATGTATTTAAGTTTTTTTGACTATTTTTTTAATAGAAAAAAAGTGTAGAATCGTGACGGAATTGACAGAACTGCATGATCTTTATGCAAAAAGTAAAGAACAATAGAAATTTATATTATAAATAAGAAGGGTTTGATGTAACATTTATTTTATATGATAATTTTAAAAATAAATTATACTGCCTTCTTATTTGATTTCTGACAAAAACAAAAATTATCATATGGTTTCGAAAATATTACAAACCTCTCTTTATGTTTAATTTTTGCATCAAATTAATCCAACCGTTAAAATTTCTAACGAAAATCACCAAAATCACCCCAAAACCACTTTTAAAATCACTCTACCCAAAATCACTCCACCCCCAAAACCATTCCACTCGAAATCACTACCACCCAAAACCACTGTCCCATCCCCACCGCCCCCAAAACCATCGCTATCCAAACCCACTACCACTTAAAATCACAATGCACTGCCTCCACGGCTACCCACAACCAGCGCAAAGAGAGCAGAGAGCAGAGAGAGAACAAAGAATGAGGGGTTGGTGGCGTGTGACGATCGACGGTGAGGGGTTGGTGGTGGCGGTCAGCGGGGTAGTGGTTTTGGGAGTGATTTGGGGTAGTGATTTTCAGGGTAGTTTTGGGATGGTTTGGGTGGTTTTCGTTACTATTTAATGAAAATTTTAACAATTTGACTAATTTGATGTAAAAATTAAACTTGAGGAGATGTTAGTGATATTTTTAAAATTACAAGAAAAATTTTTATTTTTATTAAAAATCAAAGAAAGAGTCAGTATAATTTATCCTAATTTTAAAGATTGAGATATGTTAAATACAATAGTTGAGAGTAAACGGAGAGAGAGAGAGAGAGAGAGAGAGAGAGAGAGAGAGAGAGAATGGGCCCAACTTTGAATTGAAACTCTTGATAAAGAAGTTTCAAGTTTTTTTCTCTTAATATTTGAAAATTAATTTTTGTCTATTTGGGTTAGCTTTGAAGTCAATTTTTTTGCAAAAAAGCTAATTTTTGAGCTGTATTATTTGATTTTAAGAAAAAATTAATTAGTTTTTCTATTTCTTAATCCAATAAAAAAACTTAATACATATCTCAAACATCTTATTTTTTTTCGAACAAAATTATTATAATATCTTTATATAAAAAAGTCAACCATACTCACAAAAATAAAAAAAATCATGTAAATATACCAAATACTACAATTTAAAAATAAAAAATAAAAATATTTTAAATACTTCAATAAAAAATAAAAAATAAAAAAATTTATTATAAAAAATTATGTCAAACACTTATTTTTTTTTCTCTAACCACACGTGTGGATTGTGCCAAAGGCATTACAATTATTGCTTTTAAATCTCTGACGAGTGATTGCGAGTTATGATGAAAATTATTTAAAATTACTTTGAAATTAAATAAATCTGATTGACTTTCAGTTAAAAAATACTTTTAGGTACAAATAATTTATTAGTCTTTTCATAAACTACAAATTTGTGAGACTGACCAATATGTAAACAAATTCGCCTACAATCTGGAAGGAAATTGGCACTATGGCTTTATAAATTGTACTCAAGCACATCACATCAATGAGCAAGATCGGAGTTATTATTTAATAGTCTTCTAATTGATGGAGTTGTAATGTAATTGTAAAAATATTTTTATTTTTTATACATTTATATATCCCTCAAATCATATTTTGAACGGATAATGTTACTTATTGACTTATTAATTTATTTATTATTATAAATTTTTTGTTTTTAATAAAATTTTATTATTATTTAATTAAATTGTTATGCTTTTTAAATTTTTTTTCATTAAAACGAGTCGAAAAAATAAAATTATTTAATTAAAATATAAAAAAATTCAGAAAAAATTAAAATAAATAAAAATAAGCCAATAAATCAAATTGAACATTGCTTATTTTCATCTTTAGTGGACTTTTTTTTATCTTTTGATAAATTTTTTTTATTTTTTAAGTTTATTTTATCGAGACAATTTTAAAAAATAAAAAAATTTAGTCAAAAATTAAAAAAATCCAAAGAAGATAAAATTAAGCAAAATAAACACATTAAGCCCAAACAGAACCATAGTCTTAGGGCTAAAAATTCACTAGCCACTGCTGAATTGATCCCATGAACGAAGTATTAAGTGAGTTGACTGTAATTTTTAAACTCCTATGCTATGAAAAATATGTACAGGTATGATACAATACAGGTGCGTTGACACGGCAACATATAAAAAAAAGTAGGGCACTGGTGCTATCTGTTAGGGTATGTTTGTAAAAAATTATTAGCCCTAAATTTAAAGTTATGTATTGTATGTGAGGATTGAAAAACTAAAATACAAGAATTATTTTAATAATTTTGTTAATTAAGGATCTAATGTATAAATTGCATTTAATAACAAAACTAAGGTACGAACAAGATGTAAATGCCTTTATATTAAATAACATACAAATTTTAATAAAAAAAAAACTTAATTTTGAAAGTATTATAAGTACCAAAAATGCCCCATCTCTAAAGATCTCTCTCCCTCTTCCGTTTTCTCTCCACTTAGATTTTTTCGCTCTCTTCTCTTTTGTTTTTTTTTTTTTGTTCTTTTGTTTCTGTTTTTTGTTTTATTTTGTGTAAAGTTTGTGTTTTATTATTTTTTGATATATTTTTCTTCTTTCATCACTAGTTTTTCATCACTTTATTTTTCAGAATAATATTTTCAGAAATTGGTATCTACGTACCAACACAAGTAGATTAATACTGATAAAATAAAAATTGAAACTAAGCAACCATCTTCGTCCTGCAATAAGCTCTTTTGTAAGAGATGAATAGAGAGAGACTATGATACAATTTTATCTTACTATGAATGAAGACGGCCCCTTATACGAATTATGATGATTATTTTTTTTTATCATCATTTGTCTATTTTTAGTTTTTTTAAATGTATTTTAATATTACCTCTATGCATGGAGGTTTATGATCCCTATATAAAGGTTTGATTTTCATCCTATTGGGAATTCTCCTCTTCTCAGCTTTTAAAAAAAATTTATTATCCGATTGACTTTGTATTAAATTCTTAATGCATTTAGGTCTTAAGACATATGTTGCTAAAAAAATAAAAAGTATAGAAAAGAAATTTTATAAAGCTATTTTCATGTTTATATGAAAGCTAAATATCATTCCAACTGCAGTATGAGTTAAAAATTTATTAGGAATTTTTTAATTAAATATAGCAAGTATAACAAAAATAAGTAAGTACTTAAGTGTTTTGCATTCTCAATATGTATGTAAATGTACTATGCAAAGTAAAAGTATTTAATATGTATCTAATATGAGTGCGACATGTTTTTTAAACTACACATGTCTCCAAAATGCCAAAATTATGGCTCCCTCCCAACATAATATTGTTAGGAATTGCCCAATTTTTGTGTAATCTAAATTGTGTACAATTTATATCATAAGTGTAAATGTAATTAGCGATTTTTGGGTGCCTATACAAAACCTTCAAGTGCCTGTTTTATCTATTTCTTTAGGTTTGTTGGTTGTTATTTACTTTTGGATTGGGACACTTTGTTTTTTCATCATCTTGTTGCATGACCCAATTTTCGAGCGCTATCTCACCACTCGTTGAGCGCTTGACAAGCCCTCAAGCACTAGCTTTGTAGTGTGTTTTTCAGTAGACCCTGCTCGTTAAGCGCTCTCTAGGCGCTCAAGCGCTGGGTCAGCGCTCCTTAAGCGCTCGCGCTGAACCCATCAAGCTTGCACCCTTATTTTTCTAGTGAGCTTCGCTCGTTATGCGCCCTTTAGGCACTCGAGCACTGGCTTAGCACTCGTTGAGTGCTCAATAGCTCAGCCTTTGTTGGTGTTTCCTCTTGCACCTCTAGTAGGGTGCACTCATTAAGCACCCTCGGTATGCTTGAGCGCTCTTGAGTCCTCGCCGTGCGCTTAATATGCGCTCGAGCTTTTCATCCTGCGATTGAGTTGCTCAAGCGCTCATGGGTCAACATAGGTCAAAACACCCTTATGGCACTCGTTGGGCGCCTGCAACGTGCTCGAGCGCTCATGCGCTTGCACGTGCTCACAAGGCGCTCGAGCGCCCTGAACCAATTTTCTGCCACCTTTTTGTCTTCAACCCTAGTAGTATATAAACTTTTTTCTTTTCTCGTTTTAGGGTTATTAAAAAGAATTTTGAGCGTTTTGATTGACAAATTTGGCACTTTTGACTTCCATTTATTTTGTCAAACTTTTGTCTTCTCTCTTGTAGTAATCTAAGTGCATTTCATCTCATTGAAGTGTATTCATAACCTAAATTGTGTTATCTACTTAAACATTATTATTTCTACATTTTTGGTCATTTATCTTTACTTAAAATTTGCTCGGATCAGATATTACCCGTTGGGTTACTTAGATCGGGAAGTTGAAGCGACTTGGATCTATCGAATCACGAAGGAGCTCGGGAAGCCATCTCAAGTAAAGAAGTTAAGTCGTCGTTGGGTAACTGATGTAATTCCTTTATTCTTCTAGCTTGTACTTTTCTGATTCATAGTGAAAAGAGTTTTGTGTGTTGGTGTCATGGTTTTTATTCCGGGTTCTACCCAAGGGTTTCACGTTCTATCTTGTGTTTTTCTTTCATGGATGTTGATTATTTATTTTCAGATACAAAATAATCTTTTTAATTTTAAATTATTTAAGAATTAACCTATTCACCCCCATCTAGAGTTAATCGGGTCTTTCTACATAATTTCAATAAGTATATCATTGACATTCTGCCCGATCTTTAAAATCTCTTTAAAGTAATCTTTTTTACATGTCGAAAGTTCAAACGATTTTAAATCATTTCATAGATGATCTTGCTCGTGTATAAATCATAACATGTTTTTATTATATTTATTAAATTCTTCACTTAAAAATAATAATTTTACTTCGAATAATTACTCTTTTTTTTGTATTTTTATAAAGCTTATTTAAATCTCTCTTTTTCAAATATTATATTTATCCACGCAGAGTTTTAACATAGAGAAGTTAATCTACCAATTAAATTGAAGCACAAGAATATCGTGTTTTTCATATTAAGAAAATATAACCCAAAAATATTATAAAATACTTATTGATAATAGAATAAAATCTAGACGAAATTTCAGAATTTAAAATAGAGTGGTGCTACCCTTACAGGAGAAAACTACATAAAAAATTGACCGAAACTTATATCATTCACCACCACCACCACCACCTTTTTTTCTCTTTTCATACATTTCTCTCTCTTCTCTTCTTCTCCAAATACCTCTCTCCGTTTCATTCCGATCTTTCTCTGAATCCACATACAAAATTTAATTTATGGGCTATTTATCTTATAATACAGAGTGTTCGATCGTCATTTGAAATCCTCAAAATTGAGAATTAACCAGAAAAACCCACAACCACACTCGTAACAAACCCTTCAAGATATGAGAGTTCTCCTTCTCCGATTTCCACGCCGCTGTGGCTTTTGAATTTAGGGGGTTATTTTGAAAAATGTTCAAAAATAAGAAATTCAAAGAATGTTTAGAAAAAAAAATATTTTAACACCTTGAAAATTAAATTTTAAAAACACATTTTTTGTTGAAAATAGAGTCGCCACTTAATTTTTGAGAAAAACAAAGAAAAACAGAAAAAATGGCTACTCATTTTTAAAATATTAATCAGAGAAAAAAAGGTTCGGGAGCTAAGGTACAAATCGGAGAAGGTGTTAGGCACCCCGTTCATTCAATCGTAAGATTGGCCTCTACTAATCATTATTGGTTCTTTAATATGATTTCTCAAATGCATGCAAATAAAAAAAATAGAGACAAATAGAGAACATCCAAAATTAAGTATGAAAAAAAATACATAATACATGTACATAGCACTTCAAATCAAAACAAATAAAATGGTAAAATCTTAAGTCATATGGCATGCAAATTCTATCTAAATGATTCATGGTATACATATCACTTGCAATATTGTTCAAATGACCTAAATTAGCATGATTTGGTTAAAAGAATAATAATATGCTGAAACTGCTAAAATTATCTAAATATAGATTACAAAAAAAAAAAAGGTTAATTTATTCTAAACATGATTTTTAAAAAAATGACCAAAAGATGTATAATACCAAAACAAACTAGATAAAAAATAAACTACGTACAAAATAAACTAGGTAAATGAGATAAATGCATAAGAAAATTCTATAAAAGAATGATTTTATACCTAAAGAGATATTTAAAAAAAATAAAATAAAGAAAGAGTTTGTAAAAGGAAAAGATGACAAAAAAGGTTAGAAAATACTATTAAAAAAAAATTAACTATTTACGTTTCATGCATGTTAAAAGAGACAAAAAAAAAATTAAAAAAAATCAAAAGAAGATAACACTTATGAGATGAAAACTACTTTAGGAAGCTTTTTGTGATTTTTAGGTTTTAACAAAAATAAAAAGAAAGAAAAATATTATAAAAAAATGTTAAGCTTATAAAGGAAGATTTTGAAAATAAATGAAGATTTAATTATTCATATTTTATATTTTTTAAAAGAGAAGAAAATAGAAAAAAAATGAAAAGAATAATAGAGTATTTTTAAAAGAAAAAATTATGAACTACTTAAAGATGAAAATTAACTTAAAATTTTTTTTGTGATTTTTGGTTTTAACAAAATAAAATAAAAGTTCCACAAAAAGAAAATAAAACTATAGAAAAAGAAAATAAAAAAAAATAAATTTCTATAAGAAAGATGAATATTAATATTACAAGAAAAGAAATGCTAAATGAAACTTTATTAAAACTAATAAGAAAATAAAATACTAGAAAAGAAAATTACACTAATATTGAAAGAAAAAAAAAAGAAAATAGAAAGTATAAATTACAAAATGAATATTAAGATAAAAAGTAAATAAAATAAAGTATTAGTATTTAAAGAAAAAAAATACTTAAAAGAAAAGAGATAGAACTTTATGAGAAAAAATAAAGTTGATAATAAAAGAAAATAAAATACTACATCAAAGGAAAGAAAATATTAGAAAAATGAATCGTATTGAAAAGGAAAGAAAAAGAAAATAAATAAAATAAAAATCAGAATATTAAACTAATACTTAAAAGAAAAATGGACATCAAACTAAAAAAAATAAATAAATAAATAAATAAATATTAGAATATTATAACAGTGTTAAGAAAATAAAAGAACATTTAAACTAATATTATAAGTAAAAAAATAAAAATAAATGGTACATTAAGAAAAAAATTACATTAAACTAAAAAAAAAAGAAATAAGACTTTTTAAAACTATATTACAAGAAAAAGTAAATGTTAAGAAAAAAAATTACGTTACTATTAAATAAATGTTAATAATTAAAATGGAATATTAAATTAATGATACAAGAAATGAAATAAAATAAAATACTAATAAAAGAAAATTAGACTAATTAAAAGAATAAAAAAGTAAATAATGCTATAACATTAAATTAGCATAAAAAGAAAAGGAATGAAAAGAAATGAAGTATTTGACTTAAATAAGTGTAATATTGACTATTACAACCATTTGTTATGTAAGTGCTTAGATTATAACAATTAACAACATTGATAAGTTATAATTGCAAAAAATATTAGCAATATTTAATAATTTAACAATTTGTAATAAGCTTAAAAATGAAGGTAAGTAAATAACACAATTAATCTAAATAAGTTAAAACTAGAATTTAAAACAATGTAAAAATATAACAACTACATAAATAATGCGAGGACGTAATTAAAATGAATTGGTCAAATTAAACCCGACCACTTTAAATGGGTAGAAAATAGAGCTAGAAGGGTCGGAGATCCAAGTCAAATACTTGAATTGCTTAGGAATCCTCAAGTTGGGGAATGCGGGTGAGCAATTTGATCTTCGGGCGATGATCCAAGTAGGGTTTGGGGCTATCGAAGGCTTGGATCTCGGTATTTCGGTAGGGTTTCAGCGTCGGGGCTCGAAATTGCTCGGCGACTCGGTAGAGCTTCTCTCACTAAACCTCTCTATCAAGTTCTATTCTCGAAAACATACCAAAGATACGGTATTTATAGAGTTTTTCAACTAATGAAATGTTGATACGCTTTTAGACACGTCAGGCCATTTGAGGTTGGCGATCGCCCTGTTGGAAAAGGTTCCACAAGGTTTTATTGGCGGTCGCCATTTCTGGCAATGACTTGGGCAACAAGTTATCGATGGTTTGGTACAACTTCATTGATTTTGAAGGTTTCTAATGGTTTTTGAGAGCCGAGTTCAATTACCGAGCTTGAATCACTTTTCGATGATCGAACTAAGACACCATTCTAATCGTTTTTATCATTGGATTCACCTAAGATTAGGCGGTGTCAAATTGGGGTGTCTACAGCGGCCACCGATGGCTTCTCGTCGAAAAGATTTTTCAAAAAGAGCAGTCACGGCTCTGAGCTTTCATTCTTATATTTCTCCTCTCTTCATAGAGGAAGCAACACACACACACACACACACATAATACATCAGTGATAATGTTATCACTGTTTTGACACTGGGAATGTTTTTACTGTTTTAACCAGTAATAACATTTTTTTCTCTTTCTGCCTCGTCAATTATAGAGGACTCCTTACTTGTAATGTATTATTGTATGATTCTCTCTCTCTCTCTCTCTCTCTCTCTCTCACACACACACACACACACACCAGTGCGAATGCTCTCATTGTTTTTTACACTAAGAATGTTCTTAGTATTTTTTTTACTTCAGATACAATTAATTTATTACTTCAATTTTTTTATATATTATTATGATTAAAACTATTTATTATACAATATTTATTAAGTAAATTATTTTTATAAAAAATTAAATTAATCGGATATTAATAGGTTTATGAGTAGATCATTTTTGTTAAAATATAAATGAATGGTATTATAATTTTGTAAAAAAATAGTAATAAATCAATATAATCATACCATGTAGTTAAAAATATTCAATTAACTTAATTTTTTTTGTTAGTGATAAAATTAATAAATATTACAAAAAAAATAATTTTATTATAAAAATATATTAAAAATAACACAATATATAAAATTTTTTTGGCCATAATCTAAGCATAGAAATATTTGAACTAGAAACACATACGTATTATTCTTTTCGATCAAATAATTTTGATAAATTATTTTGGGAGGAATATTATTTCCGTTTAAAATATCTTTTGTTTGTAATTGAAATTGTACTATGAAAAAAGTTTTTTCATTGCCAAATAATATGTACCGAAAGACCTATGAAAAGAAAGACTTAAAGATCAATAAAGATTTTGTCAATTAATAATTTAATTTTTCATATCCATTTAAAAAAAATGACTTCACGTAAATCAAACAGGAGAGAGAGAGAGAGAGAGAGAGAGGCGTATGTGATGGGCCCTATGGTGAACAGGCCCTAAGAAAGGCCCAAAACATTGGGTTTGTCCTCAAAGCAGTGGTAATCAGGCGGAGAAAATGATAGATAAAATAACATAAAATAATAATATTGTGCGAGAAATTTATAAAATAATATAAATATTTAAGAATTAAACATTTTTAAATTTTTAAATAATTATTTATCTATTCTATTAAACAAAGAGAGAATACCAATTAGTGTCTCTGAAGTTCTGAAGATTTTTTACTTGGTTGAATTATCCCTAAATATTGAAGTTTTTACTATTTACATAAATTTTATTTGATTAGTTTTTTTTTTTAAAAAGTGACCATTCAAATTTTAAATACAATAACTACTTCAACAGTCAAATTTTAAACACAATAACTACTTTTAAACTGCACACATGCATGTCTCCCTTCTAATTCTCAATATAAAAAGCTAAAAGATGCACAAGTTTCTCCATCTATGGTCTCTTATAGTAAGATTACAATTTTTTCCTTAGTTAATAAAAAAGTTTCAACTCCACCCTTTGTTTCAACCACAATAAAATCTTTATCAAATTTTGTTGTTGTTGTTGAGGTCATGTATCCTTATTACAGCTGATGTATCATTATTAAATGAGTTGAATAGGCCTCACTTTTCATATCTGATCTTCAAAACACAAGTGTAATATTAGTGATGAAAGATATTAATAGCCATTAGTAGAGATGTAATTTTAACTTAACCCAACTCGATTTCTTTTTAGCCTGTTCAAGGTCGACTGACTCCTACCAATTTTTGAGTTAGGCTTTTTTTTTAGAGGAATAGACCCAGTCTCAACTCCTAAGAGTAGCCCATGCAGACCACATGGGTGGGCTTTTTGAAAAAAAAAATATTTTGTTAATTTTTTGAATTGTATTTAGTATATAAATTACTTATTAATTTATTATTTTAATTTATAAGTTATTACAATTTATTATTACTTATAAGCTATTAAAAGTTATTACTATTATTTATAACTTATAAGTTATTAGTTATTAACTTATTATAAACTAAAATTTACTTACAGTTTCTAAGTTATTATTTATTAGTTATTAACTTATTATAAACTGAAGTTTATTTGTAATTTATAAGTTAATAGTTATTAGGTTAGAAGTTATTAATTATAATTTATTATTATTTATAAAATATAAACTAAATTTTATATTATTACTTTATAGTTATTATAAGTTATTATTACTTATAAATTATTTAGTTATTATTACTTCATATACTTTATTTATTACTTATTAATTATTAGTTATTGTATTAGTTTATAAGTTATAACTTATAAGTTATTAGTTATTAGTTTATAAGTTATTACATGTTAGTATTACTTATAAGTTATTATATTATTAGTTATTACAAGTTATACATTATTATATTATTAGTTACTATAAGTTATTAACTTATCATATTATAAGTTATTGCTTATTATATATTAATTTATAAATTTAGTTATAAATTAATATTTATAACATAGTAACGTTGAAAAAAGACGTGGGGGCTTGTTTGGGCTTGGGATGGGCTCAGACTCCGGTGGATGGTCCAGTCCTAGGATACTTGGGTTTGGGCTTGTTTTGGACTCGAATTGGACTTGTACAGTGTTGTGCTTGGGCCGGGTCGAGCCATCCATGGGCCTTGGGTCGAGCCATTCATGGGCCTTGGGTCAAAATTATATTCCTAGCCATTAGTTGTAAGTAATTAATACATATATTTTTAATTTTAATTGTTGTAATATGAGCTTTTGCGACGTAATATTTTCTAAAATTTGCAATTAATTAAAATTAATTATATATTAATAATTGGTATTATATATTGATAACTCTTGATTTGCACACCCAAGGCGCATGCCAAAAACTAGTATGAATAACGAAAATGTGTGAGAATTATTAGGGGACAATTTGTCCAGTCCAAAGCCCACACATTTTTTATGCCTCGATAAAGAGTGCTGTGGGAATCTTAAATATTTAAAGCCATATTTGATTGATCGAATTAATAATAAGGAGATATATAATTTCACTTAATAAGTAGTCTCATAGAATTAATAATGAATAAATTATTATTACTATATTCTCATAAGTATTGTATATCTTATATTTTGTTGAATTAATTATCTAATTGATGCATAATCTTTTATTATTTGTTGAATTCAAACAAAAAAATAGGATATATAATCTAATCCCAATAGCTGGTAAATAGTCATCTAGAGGATAATTGTGCCACCATTTATAATGAAATCGCCTTGTCAGACGTGGGAGATTGTCCATATATTCAAAGTCATATATCCATTTCCAAATCCAGTGGAGGTTAAATTTTATAAGAAAGGAGATAGTATCTTTTGTATCAAATTTTGAAGTCCTCTTAATATGAGGATAAAGCTTCATGTAAAGATAAAAAGCTTTATGTAAAGATTTTGGAAAAATATTTAACTAGGGCCAAATGTGTCTGATCATTGATAGAACTAATTTGGTAACTCCTTGATCTCAATCTGATCAAAAGTAGTAAAGAACCAAGTATGGCAAAAATCTTTTCGCTGATACAGGAAGGCTTGGTTCCATGCATCACAATAATCCTAATAATTATAATAAACACTATAAGCATTCTTGTTGAATTCCAATTGTCTTAGGGAATTTAAATCAAAATCCCAGTTAGTAGCCTTTAAAACCTTTTTAATGAAAATCTTGCTAAAAGCAATTTTTGATTGAGAATTCTTTTTATTAATTGGATTATGTATAAACATCAACGATCCAATTTCTTCAAGAATTTTTGCATATAAAATTCGTGTCATACCATGTGTGACTGGAAAATGATTTTTCTCATAAAAATATCTCATAGCAATATTGTGTAGTTCTTGAATTCACTTAATATCTTCGTCATTTAGGACAATAATTAATTTGGAGACATTTTTAATAATCATGTTCAGAAGAGGAGGTGCATCTATAAGTGCATCTTTCATAGTTTTGGTACTTTTGAGTACCACGAGGAGTTTGAAGTGAAGGAGATCATTGTTGCACTTTAAGTGCATCATTGACTGCTTTAAGCGATGGAGATCCTCGGTCTCTATGGCATCCTCTATTATTGTTATTACCATTTCTATTAAAAGGGGATCCATATGATCTTACACTCATTCTTGGCAAAAATTCACAAGTAAAAAAATCAGGAAGGCTATTAGCTTCTCTTTTAATATATTCAATCTGAAAATTAAAAAAAGATAATATTGCTTGTCATCTGGCAAAAATTTGTTTAGATGTTAATTTTTTAATATTTTTTTATAAAATATTTTTTGCCGCACTACAATCAATACGTAATAGAAATTCTTGATTCAAGATATCATCTTGAAATTTAGTAGCACAATTGACAATTGAAAGAATCTTTCTCTTGATTGTAGAATAGTTATTTTGAGAATTTTTTTAGGTTTCGGATTTGAACGGGACTAATTACTCTTTTAAGAGTTTCAGGATTTTTTTGTTTTAAAATTTCTCCATAACTAATATTGGAGGCATCAATTTCAATAATTTTGAACCATGCTGGATTAACAAATGATAAGCAAGGTAATTGCTTCGCTTTAAGCTTTATTTTTTGAACTGCACCAGTATGCTTAGGACTCCATGGCAGAGGATTTTTTCTCAAACGATTATAAAGAACAGCATATTCAACAGCTAATTAATCTTTATAATAATCAGAAAAATAATCAAAAATGTAGTTCAAACTTTCCAAAAATCCTTGTAATTGTTTTTTATCTTTAATTTCAGTTGGGAATTTTGAAGCAAATTCTATAGATCTTTTTATGGGAATAATTTTTCCTTGAGAAATATTATCTTCCAAAAATTTTATTTGAGTTAGAAATAATTGCAGTTTTTATGCAAAAATAACTAATCCATTTCTTTTAGCAATAGTAATAAACACATTTAAGTGTTTCATATGTTCATCAATATTTTTTAAAAATATTAAGACACCATTAATATAAACAATAGCAAAATTTGTATAAGGTGTAAACATATCATTCATAATATTTTTAAATTCTAAATGAGTATTTTTCAATCCAAATGGTACGACATTCCATTCATACTATCCAAATGAGATGGTAAAAATAATTTTATACCGATCAGTTTTAGCAATTTGTATTTTGCCAAAATCTTCACTTTAAGTTAAACTTAAGAAATAATAAAGAATTATGTAATCGGTTTAAGAGATTTCTCTTATAAGGAATATGATATCTAATTCATTGTAAAATCTTATTTAATGCTTATAATTTATTACAAGTCTAGGAACTCCTCGCTCATTCTCAGCAGTTTTATTGACATAAAAAACAGTACAGCTCCGAGAAAAAGTACTTTTGCAAAATAATTTTTTATCTAATAAAGATTGAATTTTATTTTTACAATATTCTAAATACTCTTTACTCATTTAAGCTGGTCTTGCTATAGGGGGAATATCTTTCTCAGAAAAATCTTTTTCATAAAGTAAACACACAATATGCCCTCTTTTTTTTCTTCCAAAAAGCATTTGGAAGATCATTGCAAAATTCATTTTTTATTTGATTGGTAATATTAGTAATTTTACTTTGAATATTTGGTTGTTGTAATTTTTTCTTTAAGGATAAAGAAACAATTTCTTATTTGAAGAAATTTAATTGGTTTTCTTTAAAGATTAAAGAATCTTTTAATTGATTAACCAATTTGGTTTGTGGTTTAGTAATAAACTCAAAAGCGATAGATTGTCCTTTAAGGATAGTATAAATTCCATGGGAATCAATTTTTTCAATTGGTTGAATTAATGCTAAAAAAGGTGCTCCTAAAATTGTATATTGTGTTATATTTTTAATTAAAATAAAATTGGTGCATAAACAAAATCCATTGTTGCAAATATATGCATTAGATAATTTATATTTAATTTTTAATTTATTGCCATTGGCAGCACTAAGAGATTGAGTAGTTTTCTCAAAATATTGAGAAGAAATTAATCCTTCTTAAATAAAATTTAAATCTGCACCACTGTCTACAATAGTTATGGTGTCAAAAATAAATTCTTGATTAATTACAATTTAACTTGTATATGCCATTTTTGGTATGTAACTTGATCCAAAGTCATTAAATAATCATTAGAAGATTGTTCAAGAATATTTTCTTCAGTAGAATTAGTAATAATATGATTTTTTTTTTCACTTTTCTAAATTAGAAATTCTTCCTTTTAAAAAGTCTAATTCAACATTATAAACTTCAGGAAGATTTGATAATTCTCTTTTAAGAGAATTAATTTCAATTTTGAGGTCTAAAATAGTTGTAGCTTGAGATGAATTAGATTCAGATGTTATAGCTATTCTTTTATGAAGTTCAGCCATTGAATAAAGATTAGTAGTTTTGGAATTGCCATTATCATCTTGATAAGATAAAAAAAAATTTAATAGCTTATCGTCTAGCTTGAATATCAGGAATTTGATCTATAATATCTGGAATCATTTCTTGCTTTTTTGTAATTACATTTATATGTAATCTATTCATTGCAAGAATTGATTTATAATAATCTTTTGTTGCAGAACTAGATTGTGAACAACCAATTTAGTTATCATCATGATCAGATGAGGATAAAGATGAAATTTCTTCAAGAAGATTGACCTCTTCAATGTCAGAAGAGGAATAAGTTGATTCTTCTTCTGAATTAAAAGATTGTAATAAGATTTTACACAATTGAGTTTTTAATTCTTCATCTTGAATTATTTCATTAATTTTCTTTTTAACTTGACATTTATTGGAATAATGTCCAATTTTGCCACATTTATAGCATGTAATAGTTTTTTTAGACTTGGGAGATTTTTTATAAGATGCATATTTTTTAGATTTACTGTATTTTTTGTATTTAGGTCTTTTTGACCCTTCTTCTTCTTGTTGTTTATATTTCTTTTTCGTATAAGGTTTATGATATTGGGAAGAATATTTTTGTCTATTAGACTTGTTTGAGTGTTTCGATATGTATTAACATGATAAGTAAATTGATCACAAAATTGGCCTAATTTTTTATTATTTGTTAGCCTTTGGGGTTTAAGCTGAGCTTCAAAATTTAGAAAATTTAGATCATTACAAAGAGTTAATCTTTTCATAACACATTCACTAATTAAATGACCATAAATATATTGGTCTTATTTATTGGTCATAAGGAATTGATATACCTCCATGTTTATTACAAAGTTTAATTCTTACTCTTTAAGCAAAAAGAGGAGGTAAGCTATAAATAAAATTTTCTTTTCTGAAGGAGTTATTAGCATCTTGTCTAATAAATACTTTTGATAAAAAAGTATTTTTATACCATCTAAAATCTGTAAAAGTTAGACAGTGTAAATTTATTAATAATTCACGATTTTTTTCTTCCGCAACATCTACAGGACCCATAAAATTTTGCAAAATTGCTAGCATGAGAGTATAAACAGCATAATTTTGTTATGTCTGGATTATTTTTTCCTGTCCAGTTTCTTGTTTGATTTCTTTATTTAGTATTAATTTTTTAGAATTAATAATTTCTGCTATTTGGGATTCATTTAAAACATTATCCCACCAACCTTTTAATTGGCCAGTAAAACCAAATGCAATAAATTTGATGATTTGTGTTTTATTATTGTCAGCAATTTTACTGCATTGACAGTACATCATCATCCTTTGAAGGATATTCATGATAGCATAATTGCTATAAGAATCAATATTCCATTCATAAATTTGTCGAGCATTGAAACTTACAGTGAATGAAGATATTTCTTCATTAAGGACATCCATTGGTGTAGAATGAGAATAATATGTTTTATTTAATTCTCTTTTATCGTGATGAAATTGGTAAAACATTTGATTTAAATTATTTAATTTAATGTAATTATTTTTAGAATCAGAATTACTTGAAGATGATCGAGTGTTATTTAAAACATTTAAATTTAATCCTTTCATTTTAGATAATTTGTTTGTTAATTGATCCAAAAACTCATTTTGATTTTTTATTAAATTTGATGGAGATTTGGGAATTCCAAGATCATAATCTTGAATTGTTATGGGAGGAGCAATAGAAGGAGCTTTAAGTTGAGGACTATTACTAGGAGGACTAATAATAGTAAAAGTCTTTTGATGA
This sequence comes from Heliamphora exappendiculata, assembly GCA_034768845.1. Classification (NCBI taxonomy): domain Eukaryota; kingdom Viridiplantae; phylum Streptophyta; class Magnoliopsida; order Ericales; family Sarraceniaceae; genus Heliamphora; species Heliamphora exappendiculata. Next base: position 13,712,447 of record JAOTRH010000001.1, on the reverse strand, counting down.
CGGATAAAAGAACTAGCTTCTAAAGGAGTAACCAAATTAGGATTTCTAATCCTCATAGGAACAGGAGGTGGATGGATACTATGGACTTTTACTAGGAGGATTTCTAATCCTCATAGTAACCAAATTTTATTGTCTGTAATTTTTCAATTAGTATAAGCATCATTAATAGGGAAAATATTTCCCTCAGGATTATACATATCAGTAATATATCCAAAATAATTCTTATACCATAAAGGAAATGGCATAGTAAATTGATGTTTTTCTAAAAAAATTATAAAATTCATTTTTAATTTGTTGTTTTCCACTATTAGTGTAAAAAGTTAAATACCAATTTCGAAAAATTGTATTTTTGTTCGAATAAAAGTGAGTCATCATTGATGGCTTTTCTGTCAATGATAAGTTTATTTTTGGAGATAACATTGATATTCAATAATTAATAACAAATCCTACTTCTGATGGGGTAGGTGTTCAATGAACATATATGGCTCTTCTTCGCCACTTTTTTCAAGGGTTTCTTGATAAATCCAATGAGGAATTTGGGGAGAAGATTATTTTAAGCCTTTAAAAACATATTTATTTTTAGAATAAGATCCCATACTAGAAGTAGAAGATCTTGGAGGAATTTGTGATGGAGCACTTCTATAAGAAGTTGAGCTTCCAACTCGTGATAAAGAAATTCTAGAATTTTGATCTGAAGCAAAACTAATTATTAAATCACCATTTGGTGTTTGTTGAATTTGATCAACCTCTTGTTGTTGTTGAGGTTGAGGGGAACCAAGGATTGGAGATTTCAAGATTCAGAAAAGGTAATATCTTTCTATTGAATAGTCCTGAAAACAGCTCTACATTAGCTCTTAACAGATTTGTTTCAATTAAAGTTGTTTTTCCTTCTAATTAAGCTTTTAAGCTTAACATCAGGACTTATTGTATTTATTACTTTATAATAAATACAATAGGCTAAATTTATACAATCAGATCCAGCCATATAATTATAGCCAGAAGTTTGTATATTTAAAGTTACACCATGTAAGATGTTTGAATTTGTTAAAGATAGAGAAAAATCATAAAAAACAATTAAAATAAACTGGTCTAGTACTAAGACTAGAATTAGATAGCACCTATAATGAATTTTTTACCATTTAAATTTCTTGCGTCTCGCAAGAGAGCAATAAAACTTGTATTTGTGCCTTTAAGGGCTAAAGGTTTCATTGCTACTTGTATTAATCCAATATGGATGTGTTGATATTTAGATCGATATCGATCTATTTGAGATTGATCCAAAAGTTGGAGAGAAAATTGATTATTTCCTTTCAGAGGAATAGCTTGTTCAATTGTCTTAACTGACATAGATGTTTTGATATCAAATGTGCCAACATTATATGTGGCTTTAGGTTCAATTTTAGGTGGATGTCAAGATTTAAGTTGATTATCAATTTTGGTCAATTCTATGTTTTTGGCATTTTTAATGAATTTTTCTTTTGGTTTAAAAGAAAATAAAGACATTTTGATTTTGAAAAACAGTGTGATAGTATGTATACTAATTAAAAATAAATTTCTACTACAGATTCATGTTATCCTATGAAGGTATTATTGAGACTATACGTTTGTCAATAATTTATGATTTCAACAAGTAAAATCTCATATCAAGGGAACAATAAATCTAAACCTACGCAATTTTGATGACGTTTCATATACTGAATAATATCATGATAGAATAAAATACAACATTCATAAAAGAAAATTTAAAGTTAATAACACATACCGGCACACTGTAGAGCTTTAAGCTCTAAACATTGTTTTGATACCAATTCAACAATATTTCAAACATTAAAATAGAAAATATATAATTTTGAAATAAAAAAATTTATAGTGATATCATTACTTGTATACTTATTACCATTTTTCATTGAGTTTTGCTACATGTATAAACATTAAAACATTCATTCGTGAATTCATTCAAATTATGTTCAAATTTACATGGAATCTTCACCCTCGATTGGCAATTTGGCTTTTTGGCTAAAACGTTAAAAAGTCAAAATTACTCGTTTGGTAAAAACACAAAAAATTAAAAAGTTAAAATATCAAATCAAAACATAAATTTTCAGAATATTTTATTTAAATTTTTATCACTTTTAAAATACAATAATACCCCATATTCATAACTTATTTACTACCACTACTAACTACATATAATTATTAATATTAAATATATAAAAAGATAAAATTGTCCATTTTAAATAAAAAAATAAAAAAACTATATTCTTACCCAAACAACAAACTTAAAAAAAAATAACTTGAAAGTTAAGTTACCAAATAACCTACTTTTAATTTAATTTAATTTTTTAATTAAAAATATAAAATAAAAAACAAAAAAATTAACTTTTTAAGTTAATTGTCAATTGCGCTCTTGGTGCCTTGAAATTTTCTCTCTTCTTATATTTCTCTCTCCCCAGCTGGAAAATTTTGCTCAGCAATTCCGTGCGGATTGTCTACCCATCCCCTCATTCCACAAATGTGTACATTCCATACAGACTTGCTCCATGCGGACAGATAAGAGGGTCGAACCACCACTTCTTTAACCTCCTCCTTCCCTGTTTGCCAAACATAAAGCATCCCTTCCTCTAACCTTTTGTTTTTACTTAAACCAATCAAGAATCATAACCCCACCGAAAAAACCCCAAATCTCCAAATCAAAGCCATCCCCTTCCTTCAAATTCTGCTTTATACATCATTATTTCCAAACACTTTTACCTTCCATTTCTTGCAGTAGGAGATTATTCTTCTTTTCTAGATTTTTTTTATTGGTGGGTTTTGTCTTTGTCTTCACTCTAGAGTCTAGAGATTGATTTCCTCAGCAATTTAATAATGTATTTAAAAAGGACCAAATCCATTAAGATCTTCAATTCTTCTTGGTTGTTTACAAGGTTCTCTTTGGCTTTTATTCAGTAATAAGGAAGGGATTACTAAGGATCTCTCCCTCTCTCATTCCCAAGAAGGGTTTTTGGGAGGGTTCGAATACTAATTCTTCCTGACAGAAGGATAGTTTATCTTCGCTGTTCTGACGTGATTCTGGCCTGCATTGGACATGGAACTTGTTCTCTGCAAATGGGTATTCACATTTCTGCTTAGTTGTTGGCTCATCTTCACCCTTGCATTTTCAGGTTATTTTCTTAAACTCTGTGCTTGATTCTTGAAAATGCTTCATATCTACATTAATAACAGAACTGATACCAAATAACCCAATTCGATTCTTCATGTGCTGATCTGTTTTAAGTGGAGGGAATACGTGGAGATTCAAAAGTAAGAGGAGTGAACTTGGGTGGATGGTTGGTTGTGGAAGGCTGGATTAAACCTTCTCTTTTTGATGGCATTCCCAATGGAGACATGCTTGTGAGCTCTTGTTCTCACAATATGGTTGCTAATCTTGGGATTCTTTCTGAGTTTAATTCTTATCGATGTAGCTAATACATTCATGGCAATTCAAAATGTAGGATGGAACAGAGGTCCAACTCAATTCAGTGACGTTGCAGAAGTTTGTGAGTGCAGAGAATGGGGGTGGCATGAATGTTACAGTTGACAGAGATGTTCCTTCTTCATGGGAAACCTTAAGGGTCAGATGACTAACCAAATTTCTCATGCTTGCCTTATAATCTTTTTCTTGGGTATAATGTGTTTATGTCCGTCAACTTTATTCTATTCCAAACAATTTTTTTTGCTTTCTTTTCTCTTTTAAATGTTTGATTCAGCATTATATTCAAAACTTTTATTTTGGTCCAATGCATGCTTTTCCCCCCCTAATGATATTTATACGTATAAAAAATTCATGCATCTATGCAAAAAGGAAAAAAGAATGAAAGTTGTTGTAGTGCTGCATAAATTTGCAATGTATGGCATATTCCAATGCACATTGAATTAGAGCATTGGTCCACCACGATGCATATATTTTTGTATTGAAAAAGCATTCACAATGTGGAATTGGAATTTAAAAGGAGTTTGTGAACAATGATTATACTATTTCTACATGTAAAAAAAATCCTCAAAGTGAAACTAACTTAGCTTACCCAAAGGAAATTATGTTACTTAGACAAAGCTTATGGAAAATATTAGGGGCATGCGCGGGTAAGGGTGAGGGAAAATCTCCAACCAACTCACCTTTGGCAGGTGCAAGTATTTTTAACCCACCACCAACCTACTAATCGTCAAAACCAGGGGGTTAAGTGAGATTTTTTGGCAGTTTCAACCCTGTGTTTAAGCTATTTTGTAGGTTGGAAGATAGTAAAACTTTGAAATTATTGTATTAAAATTAGTTTCTAAAAAATTAAAAAAAAAAGCTATTGCAAGTTTTTAAAAAAATTGCACTTAACACATCAAATAGAAGTCCAACTAAAAACAATAGTAGTATTCAGCAACAACTATGACAACAACAACAACAATAATAACAACACAATTAACTATATCCACTAGTTATATTTACAATACATATCTAAAAAGATTATTCACAATATAACAGTTAGAACTAAAATCATAAATGCTTTAATTTATTTTTTATAAATTTTAAGAAATTTGTGTAATTGTAAAATATATGTGTGTGTGTATAAAAGATTAAAATTTGTCGTATGTAGAAACATGATAACTAACATATATCATAGGCAAGTTGGGTTGAATTGATGGCGGATTGAAAAAATATAACTTTCAACTAATTCACCTGTCTTATTTCTTTTTTTAAACTCATGTCACCCAACCCAATCCACCAACCCACATAAATCGTGCGGGTTGAAGAAGGTTGCCAGGTTGTTTGCACATCCCTAGAAAATATCCAAATCATAGTGGGTTTGATGCATTGACTGGAAGTATGACTTGGCTGAAACTTGTGAGATATGATTTTTGATGTTAAAAACTTAAAATTCACGTTTGATGTGTTGCATTTCCCTTGAAGAAATTCAAGTAAAGCAAATTTTCTAAGTTGGACAAGTTTTTCTTTTCCGTGAGTTTGATGCGCACTTTCTTAACCATAATGAAACTAATCTTTAATTTCCCACCTTTTTGGAAGAAGTTTTTAAATGGTCAATCAAAGCATATTCTCATTGATGCAAGGAAAAATGGGCTGTTGTTTCTGTTTGGACCTGATACCAACCTGCTATTGATATTTAGGACGTGTGAAACCTTAACTTACTCCTTTCATAGGTAAGCTTTATAGGGAAGAGGAGAGAGACGTTTTAAGCCATTTCAAGTCATTACTCATTACCATGGTTGCTTCACACTTTTGGGGGCTTACTACATGGATGCAATTCACTAATTCAACTCTATTTGATCCTTGTCAAACGCACCCATTTCAAGTCATTACTCATTACCATGGTTGCTTCACACTTTTGGGGGCTTACTACAAGGATGCAATTCACTAATTCAACTCTATTTGATCCTTGTCAAACGCATTCTTGTCTCAGTTCTTTGTAGTCAAAAGCAGGTGTCGCTTTAAAAAATAAGTGCATTAGGTGTTTTCAAAAGGCTTCACCATTTAGAATGAATGTGGTTGTGGTTTCTCCCTTCCCTTGAATATCCTGTTATTTTTGCTGAAAGACCAGGAACCATGACTCTGCATGCTTGCACTTTCACCTAGAGGTCTTATCTTATCAAATATTAATTAATGCAAACACAACGATATCTTTTCATATGCGCTCAGCAGAGTATCACAAACTTTGGATTCCCAATATGGCTTCTTAAGTAACAAAAGTTTTAATGGAATACTACACTTTTAATGGAGTTCTATTTTGGTCCCTCTCCTAGTAATTGCAACAATTAAGTCCTAAAATTTTAATTTCAATCTATGTTTCAAAGTGCTTCCCTTGTAATGTGAGGGCTATGTGACCACTTTTAAAGGAATATTATGAAAAAATGGTAATAATGTACAATAAAAGGAAAAACTATAGAGAGAGAGA
>JAOTRH010000001.1:13675374-13706411 GCA_034768845.1 Heliamphora exappendiculata | reverse complement strand
AAGGAAGACATCAAAATGAAAGAAATTGGAGGAGAGAAAGAGAGCAATAGAGAGAACCAAGATGAGAGAGAAGGATGGAGAGAGAAAAATAGAGGTAGCGAGGAAGAAACCAAACTCATGTACAAACCCATCTGTTACACGTACTTAGGTAAAACTCAATTTAAAAAACTAGCTATTAAGATGAGAGTTCCCTAATGCTTATATACTGTATATTGTATTTGTACTTGGGCGATGCGGGATTTCGTTTTACACCCTTCGTCACGTGCAACTTGCTTACACAGCAGCACCTGCTGCATGTAGGCCAAGTACACATGCCTTACCTATCTCTGGTATTCTAGTTCTGATATCATGTTATACGGTCTTGAATAGAACTCAATTCTAAAAACTAGCTATTAAGGTGAGGTCCTCACCCTCACGCTTATATACTGTATATTACTTTTGTACTCTGGTGATGTAAAGTTTTGCTTCACACCATCATTATTGCTGCAAACCAGAACCATTTTAGGGGTGGCAGGTGGAGTGGGGATTATATGAGGGAGGGGATGGAATGGTGGTGGTCGGGACTATTTGAGGGTGATGGGAACGGTGTGAGGAAGGGATGAGATGAGGGATGGTGGGGAAGTAATGGGAAACGGATGTGTAAATTATCCGCCTTCTTACCACATGCAAGTATGCAACGCACCCTTACACGTACTTTCACATGACAATTGCTTTTTTTTTTTGAAGCTTTCTTAGAAAAAGGTATTATACCTTAGAAGGTACAAGATCCTACGTATATATCACGTTACAAACCCATCATCAAGCAATGTGGGATGGGTCCTCACAATCCACCACTTCTCTTATGACCACACATTTGTATGAGACCCACTCCATAATTTTGGTTGGTGCAAGTTCTAATATCATTCATAATGAACTAACTTGGCTCAGTACAATATTATCCGCTCTGCCTACCACATGCAATGCACTTGACCATACATGTACGTGCACGTGGAAAGTGCAATGTTTTGGTTTTCTCAAATTCTCTTGGGAAAAGGCCTGTACGAAGAAAGTTTAAGCTCCTAAATATATAGCACTTCTCAAATCCATCATGAGCAATGTGAGATGGGTCCTCACAGGATGGGAGTGGTTGGAAAGGGGTGAGGAAGCCACGTGGATTGTTTTAGTGTCGTGGACAAGGGAGTGGAGAAGGGATTGGTGGGTTTTTATACCCAAATTATTTTAAAATAAAACTCGTAAGTATAAAAATCAAAGCACGTCAAATGAACCAATATGATAATTAGTAAGATTATAGTTAAGAAAAATAACCTGAGAAATCAATGAGAGCATAAGTTGCTGTCTTAAAGCCATAGTTGCACCCCTTCATGTAGGTACTAATGGCTAAATATATCTCCAAAATACATTCTATAAATTTCACAATCTATGCTATACAGTCGGTGGAAGACGGGAGGGAGTACCAAGTATTTATAGGATTGTCTAGAAAAATAAAAAATGGTATTAGTATATTTAGAAAATAGTAGTAGATATTATCGTAAATTTTCAAGTCTAGGTGGCCATATATTTATAAAAAGTCACATCTCTTGATTTTAAAAACATGCAGTTAAATTCAAAAATGAAATTCATGCCCTTTATTAAAATTTTGAATCATAAATTCTAACAATTCCCCACAAGTTCCTTTTTTTGAAAAAAATAAAACACACCCATATATATATATATATATATATATATATATATATGGCAAAATACTGTGCAACATTTACCATTTAATTGGTGTAGGTGTTTTCCGGACGAGTAACTGGTGTTGAATTGGAACCTTTAATCTGAAGTTAACTATTGCACACATACAAATATTTTAATATTGTACGTTAATTATAATAACAAAACATTATATCAATAACATAAAAATATATATATGAGAAAGAAGGTGCATGCCTAAGGGAAAAACATCTAATAGATTTTGGAAATGACTGGACATGTTTGGATTGGGATGTCATGGTGTTTTTTCCTCACTTCTACCATAGTGAGCAAACAATGTGAGGCTAGAGCAGTTTTGCTTGAGTACTTGTGGCAAAAAAATTTCCATCCACTTATTTGAAACATGGTGAAGGAGCCATTACGCAATATATTGGTTGCAGAAGTTCAAATTCAGAATTTCCATAACATTGGGAGTGGTGTATCATTCTGTCCCACAAATAGAATATTTCGGGCTCCTCTTTGCAGCAGTCCACTCATTTGATGCATCTACATGTGATGAGCAAGCAGAGCCTCAGCTAAGAAAGCAAGCAGAGTATGATGAGCAAGCAGAGCCTCTGCTGAGAAAGAAACAACAAGGAGCCATGAGCCAAGTAACAAGGAGCCGTGAGCCACACAAAAGCTAGAGCTGAAGTGTTAAGTCCCAAAGGAGTTAAGTCGGTTAGAAGTAAAAGTCTGGTAAACAGTTAGTTAGAGTATGAGCTACCATTAGTTAGTGGAGAGAGATAAAAACACAAAAAGATCTATAATTGAAATAACAGAAAATCAATTGAATAACAAGTTCAACTTTTCTTCAACATGTTCCAAGGTTCATATTCTAATGGTTAAATTTATTCCATCAGTGGCCACTAAGACGTGCTGATGTGGCTTCACGTGAGCTCTTCCCATCACAATTAGAAAGTGGGGGACCAAAGTGCAATTTGGGTTTTAATTTGCCCAAGCATTTTTATATATGGAGATTGCTTGATTGGTATCTTTTCCTGCAGTTATGGAGAGTATCTGAGTCAGAATTTCAGTTTCGCACATCTCAAGGCCAATTTCTGACATGTGATGGTTATAGGGGCTCTGTCACTGCAACAGCAGAAACACCATCCAGTGAAGAAACATTTTACATTGAAAGAAATAGCAACAGTAGAGTTCACCTCAAACTTAAGAGTGGGATCTATCTTCAGGTATGATTTCTTATCTTCAGGGATGATTTCTTTCCCAGTGGGATTCACATAATTAACAGTGATGTAATATCACAACTGCATGCTTGCTGTAAGGTTGATGTTGAAAGTGCAGAGTGGAACATTTTTAACCATTTAATATTCGTATCCTTTCTATGGTTCAATTTGTGGATTTTCTGGCTACAATGGTGACATGTTTGGTTTCTTTAGGACTGTTATTTGGCTTTACGGGCCATTGCTTATGCCTTGATAATGCCAAGACTGCTAAACACAAGAATGGAAGTTTGAGCATGGAAGCCAGTTTGTTCAAATCATGCCAAAGGGTTTCGTAGCTATAGCTTGATGTGAGACCCCAAAATTATATTTTGATTATTGTTATATATAGTAAAATACTTGATTATTGTTATATATAGTAATCGACTTCTTGTGTAGGGATTTACATCTTAGAGGTCAAAGGCTAATTTTTCAATCCGACTATGCAGATGCAAGCTAATGGGGTGTACCATTCCATGTTAGTCCTAAATATGTTAGGTATATATTTAGGCCCCACATCTAGCACCATGAATTGGCAGCAGGAAGATTGCAGCTTTCATAATAAAATATTGGTCATACTAACCACCGCCCATTGGGTAGTGGAAAATAGTCTAATAGGGACAAAAAATTTCCAATAATAATACACTTTTGAAGGTGGGATTTATTACTTTCACAGATATCAATACACTTTGTGCATATATCCAAGCAATATTTATCCATTTTCCACTGCTCAGTGAGTGGTGGCTGGCATTATCCGTAATATATAGCTTCAGAGTTACATGGAAATTATTCTGTAAAACAATGTGATAATGATTGAGCACCCAATATAACAAAGGACCCTATGAGATTTTCCTGAATAAATTTGGAATGTTCCATGAAAGAATTTGATTCCTAGAATCTAAGTTACACAATTGCTGTGGTAAAAGCAATTTAATAATTTTGTAAGGCAGTAAAGGACGAATCATAAATTCTTTGATTATGTGTTTACAGCCAGTGTAATATGCTTGCTGAAAGATATTTGGCTTATTCTTTACCTTAAAAAATAGATTCGGCTTTAACCACGACAGACTAACTGTTGTGGTGTCATTTTAGATTCTATCATTTAAAATGCCTTCTTATTGAAGATGAAATTATTGAACAATAGAACATGATAGGTTTTATGCTTTTTAGGCTTCATTAGCAAACCAACTCACAGCAGACTATCCAGGGACACCGGGATGGGATGATAATGCAGCCACATTTGAAATGACGATTGTAGCAAATAATTTGCATGGAGATTACCAGCTTGCCAACGGATATGGTCATGATAGGGCAAAAGAAGTTCTGAAGGTGAACTAATTTCCTGCCATACTTCTTTATTTTCTTGCACTTCGTCAAATTGGAAATCCCAAACCTGCTGGGATATTATTTTACAAATCACATGATCAAGGCTAATCTATTTTTGTCGTATATTTTTTTGTCTTATACTTTGTACATACCCAATGCTACCAAGGATTAGTGATGGCAAAGGGATAAAATGCCAGTTTTTGCAATATGTATATAACATGCCAGTGTTGGAAGAGATTTTTCATATACATTTTTTTTTTGGGATTTTACAAGCATTGAGGATGCTGTAAGCAACCAAATCATGTCCTGTCAGCAGTGCCCCTATCATCTGTTCACATATATTTGGAGATGATTTTATTTTTATTTTTCATGTATTTATGAGTTCTAGTATTCTTATTCTGCTTGATTTTTTAAATATTATCTGGCTTATCACTTGGCTAAGAAGAATGGACTTTTTGAGTATAATTTCTAACATTCCACAATATTCATTATCCAGTTCAGTTGTTTGTTTATTTAACGTATATGATTGGAACTTCCAGAAGCATAGAAACAGTTTTATCACTGTGGAAGACTTCGATTTTCTGTATAGACATGGAATAAATGCTGTGAGGATTCCTGTTGGCTGGTGGATAGCGTTTGATCCTAAACCTCCAGCTCCTTTTATCGGTGGTAGTTTGGAAGCTCTTGATAATGCATTCTCATGGGCACAGTAGGCCTTTCTTTGGTCTTTTCCCTTCACAGATTGCTTGATGTTCTGAGGTGTGTTTCCTTTTTAAGTTCTACTTGGAATTTGATGCAGAGCCTACAACATAAAGTGTATAATTGACCTTCATGCGGCTCCGGCCTCCCAAAATGGGATGGAACATAGTGCAAGTAGAGATGGTTCAACGGGATGGCCTACATCTCCAGATTATATCTCACAGACGTTGGATGTTATAGAATTCCTAGCTTCCAGGTACAATCATAGACAAATTATCAAATCATCAAGTATGCTTGGTGTGTACAATGAGAGTGTTTGTTTGAGCTTATTTTTTAGCTTTTTGCTCATCAAAAAGTTAGGAATATCCAAACAAGTGTGCTTATAAATTTTTGTATGTAGCTTTTGATTCCAAATTAACAAACACAAATTCTAGTAATTGAAAATATAAGTATAAAACTTTAACAAACACTTGTAACTATTGCTTAAAGTCATAATCACATTTTACAGATATAATCTACAAGTTTATTATTTTAGCTGCACCAAACACCCTCAATGGAGTGTAGAGCTACGTGAGGCACGCGTCTTCTTGATGGTCATTTTGTTTATTATAAAAAAATTAAAGACTTCTGTTGGGGGAGGAGAGTTTCAGCAATTTCTTTGACAGCCATGACCTAATTAGATGAGGAATGCAATGTGGTTGGTAGATAACTTAATATGGTTATCAGATGTTTGCAAGAAAAAAAATGGGTACAGTTATTTATATTCTGCGTGTACGTGCATGTGATGCAGGTGACCAATAAGAGTGAGTCATGTGGTTGACCACTCATGAGTGCTGGCTTTAATGCTCGCCCCACAAATATTGGCTTGACATGCAGGTGCAGAACACTCTTATTGGCCACCTGCTCCATCTGCACAATTGTCCTGAGCTTCTTTTTTACCCTGTCTAAATAGTGCATTGAAGCAAATACTTTTGCTTCTGCTCTGGTGGCATTTGAGTGACCAGTTAAGTAAAAAGGTTTCATGCAGTGATTGCAAAACTAGAAATTGACGTAATTCTTTGGAATACAAAACAGTGTTTGTTTTGTTTGTTGTTGAAGGCCGTATAGTGAAAAACTAGCAAACACATTTCTAGTACCAAGTAATACAGATCATCTTAAAATTTTCTTTTTATCTTTTTGATAATTAGAAGTGCAGAGCATCTTAATACTGTTTTCATTGCAATATGGCACAAAAATAGTAGCATTTCTTTTCTTCACGTTTTGAAAACCCACTCAATTTCAGTTAGAAGATCCTATAAATTTTCTCTCTACAGAGCAATATTCTCTATACATAATATCTCCTATTCCTTCTATTTTCCCTTTCATCTCATGCTAGCATCACTTCATACGGTGTGCTGTCAAGTTCATTAGCAAAGTCAATTCTCTTATGTTAATGTTGCATTTTCTTACTAGGCTTTATTTTCTTTGGACAAAGTGGGCGTAAGTTTTAACTCCTTTGAACCCATAATTGAAGCAATCGCTCTGGTCTCTCTCTCTCTCTCTCTCTCTATTGAGTGTTGTTTTGGTTACATGATCTGTGAACGAGGATCACAATCACTATAAGTGTTTGTTTCCACTATGTGAACAACATTGGTTTATGACTTTCTATAGTCAATGGAGTTATTTTCCTGTCAACGGTCTGTGATCCGGTATGGGGAATTTTAAGTTCAGAAAAATGAATTCTTTTTTCTTTGTAGGTATGCCAAACATCCTGCCATGCTGGGAATTGAACTTCTAAATGAACCATCTGCAGCAGATGTTTCGCCAGATATCTTAGTTTCATATTACAAGCAAGGGTATCAAATTGTTCGGAAGTATTCATCAACAGCTTATGTGATAGTTTGCCAAAGGATTGGGAATGCAGATCCATTAGAACTTTATCAAGCCGACATAGGCTCTTTAAATATAGTGGTTGATTTGCATTATTACAATCTCTTTGATACTTTCTTTGTCAATATGAGCACTATAGACAATATCCAATTCATTTACAAGAGCAGAGAAACACAGTTACAAGCTCTCAACAGTGCAAATGGTCCACTTGTTTTTATTGGTAAGCCAAGATTCCCCTTTCAATTTTCATCATTCGAAATAAGCTTTCTCTTAGGTTTTGTACCAGTTTTTGGCCAATAGATTCAAATTCAATCCTTTAGCTCATGCAAGTGCTCTAGTTTCAAACTTGTTTTAGTTGTATACAAGTTCTATATTGTAGGGGAATGGGTAAATGAATGGAATGTGACAAATGGATCTCAAAGGGATTATCAAGATTTCGGGAGAGCTCAGTTAGAGGTCTATAATGCTGCCTCCTTCGGATGGGCTTATTGGACGCTCAAGAATGACAGAAGGCACTGGGATTTTGAATGGAATATTCAGAATGATTATCTTCAACTGGGTAAGTCACTGGGATTTCAAATCCCCGCCCCGCCTGCCCAACCTCCCCCACAAAAGTACACAAGTGTGGGGTCTGAGACTCTCGAGTATTGTGTTGCTTATTTATGTTATTTACTTGGTTAATTTTTCTTATTCTTCATAGCATGTCAATTTGGATTTGTTTCTTAGTTCTGAAGATTTTCATCAAACACATTCTCTGTAGGGCATTCTCCGGGTGTGAAAATATCAACGGTATTCCCATTGGTTGGACTGGCTTTCAGCTGCTTCTTTTTGCACAATATATTGTGACAACGTTATTGAAGTTGCCCTCGAGTTCAAGATAAAAAACTAAATACAGCTGGGTCATTGTTCTCTACTAATCGGGCACGAGTCTCTTATGTCATGAAGATTTCTAGGTGATGCACAGAATAATTTTGTTAGAACGAAGTGTATTCACACAAAACCTGAATGATGCCGTGAAAAACATTGAGGCAACAATGTTTTACTCTCAATAAAATACAAGAAGGAAAATTTGCTAACGATTTTTGTATCAACATTCTCTCATGTGATTCTTTTTTTTTTTTTCTTTCTAAAGCCATGTCTTATACACCACAATATAAACCCTCTTGACTATCTGACCTAGTGTGAAGTACCCTACAAAAAGCACAACCAAAAACCCAAAAAATGACAGCGGCAACGGCCTAAGTCCCATCACATACCCTATTGGTGTGTACTCAATTGAAATTCCAATGGCAGAGATAATGACAGTGGAACAAATGACAGGCCATGAGGCTACCTCTTGAATGAAGGGGATCTTCTCTGTCCGGATCAAATGGATGATCAGGGTTTGCATCAGAAGCCCTTCGACAAACCAAGAAGAACGGAAGAGTATAAGGTCTAACGGAGAATGAGCATTGTAGTAAAACCAAATGAACAGAAGAGCTGATATGTCACAGACAGAGCACACAGGGCCATTCCATAAGATGAATGTTGCTAGGCCTTTCAACGACCATTTTTGCGGTGTTTTTACATAATCCTCTTCCATTTTGTCCCAGGGTATTGCAATCTGGCCGACATTGTACAAGAAGTTCTGGGTAAGAAGCTGTCTGGGCGTCAAGGGCTCAAAACCGAGAACCAGAGTGGCTATGAAAAGAGAAAGAATACTTCCTATATTGGCTACTACTGACATCTTTATATATTTCATAGTGTTTGCAAAAGTCAGTCTGCCCCGCTCAACTCCAGCAACAAGAACGTTGAGGTCTTTTTCCAGTAAGATAATGTCAGCAAAATCTTTTGCAATTGATGCCCCAGAGTCCACTGATATCCCCACGTTGGCAGCATCGAGGGCAAGAGAGTCATTTACTCCGTCTCCCAAGAACCCCACAACATGTTGTCCGACGGTCTGTAAGGATTGCACAACTCGGAGTTTCTGAGTCGGTGTGAGCCTGGCCAAAACTGTCGATCTTTTAACAGTCTCATGGAAGGAGTCATGGTTGAGTAACTCAAGATCGGGTCCTGTAACGATGTGGGTGGTTCTAATGCCTACTTCTTTGCAAATCCTTATTGCTAGGGAGAGGGAATCGCCTGTCAATACCTTTGCTTTTACTCCCTTCTCTGCCAACCGCCAAAGTGCTTGCTTAGCAGAGTCTTTTGGTGGGTCGAAAAAAGATATAAGACCAAGGAACACCATTTCACATTCAATAGTCTCGTCATAGGCGACATTTCTGTTAATTCTTTGCTGCAGCATGACAAAAGGAACTGTAAGTGTACATTTTTAATGTAATAAGTGGATTCTTCTCCACTAGTTGGTACTCTTTGTAAACTTGAATTCAGCATCCTGGAGTAAATATTCAATCTAATCAGCATTGGAGTGCAATTCAAAACATTCCAGCACATTCAT
The DNA here is from genome assembly GCA_034768845.1 of Heliamphora exappendiculata. NCBI lineage: Eukaryota > Viridiplantae > Streptophyta > Magnoliopsida > Ericales > Sarraceniaceae > Heliamphora > Heliamphora exappendiculata. Next base: position 13,697,129 of record JAOTRH010000001.1, on the reverse strand, counting down.
TCAAAAATTTGGTCAAAGATCACAAACTAATGTACTACAGCCATCCACTGTGTTGAATTTTGTATAAATTTTGTTCAGAATGGTACTAATTTATGGTGAAAATGGATAAATATAGCTGACCCCAAGCACTGGGTCTTAGGCTTGTAGAATATAGCTGAAATTCCACATGCATAGACACAATTATATATTCACGCAATCCTTCTACAAGTACATACTTGCATACCTTCACACAAATACATTAGCTCTCAGGGATCAATGGAAGTTTTTCGCTTTTTCCTTCAATCATCCTTTATGCTTTGTACTTCCTTTTACTCACCTAGCCTCTAGTATATTGATGGCATCATCTTTACTTTATTCAATGAATTTATCATTTTAATTGCAACTATAAACTGGCTGTACATAAATATTGTTACTATCGCCCCTTATGTGCCTTTTTTTAGTTTTTTCCCACCCTACTCCAAATATTTTTGTTTTCTGGTCTTTATCCATGGTTGGCCAAGTCAATTTACCTAGAAAGTGAGCTTATTGCTTGAATATGTGTCCAGCATTGTGTTAGCTATTCTGCAGCATGTGCTGAGTGAATAGTATCAGGTCAAACCACAATAATGGAACATTGAATATTTAGTATCTTTGCAGTGAAAGCATTCCGTAGCCTCTAATAAACTTAACGCTCCTTTTTTCTTCTATTTTCTGAGAACCTGATCTTCATTTAGTGCCAATTAAGGAGAAGAAAATAGGGTTTAGAATTTACAAATGGCATAAGTAATGGAAGACTTAAAAATTTTCTTTCCTTTCCTACATCTTCTTGGAAATCAGACGCAGCCATTAGATTTTCTACATTGAACTGAATTATTTATTAAAGATAATAAGTAGGGTGCATGATCAGCTTTATTTGCTCCAAATTGAATTTTGACGAATAAACTAACTATTTACAAGGCCTGAAATCAAGACGATATACGTTAAAGAAACGTGGATGAGCAATGCAATCAGCTAATTCATCAAAAAAATAAAAAAACTAGGAAGTAAATGAGCAAACCTGGTTTAATTAGGAAGTAAATGGGTTAACCTGGGAAACCAGAAAGGAATTGAGATAACTGATTTGAAACAACTAGGAAATGTATTATGTTACGACATACTTTTTATCAACTTGGAAGTTAAGTTCTCTATGCTAGCCTGGTAAAACTACAAGATAGAAAACAGAACAACATACACACACAAAAGAAACAAGAAAAGAAAAAAAGCTGCCTTGTCAGTCATGATATCTAAGGCCTCTTATAGGTATAACTTAAAAATCAGAGTAAAAAGGTAATTTTACAAATGGGAAAGTGAGACTGTATTTGATGTCATAATAAACCCAGTTATATGGTATAATGCTAATCATTTGTCAAATTGTTGCCTTAATATTGACAGAAAAAAGAGTAAAACCAGAAGGCATGGAAAATATCAAATTTAAACAAACTAGTGTGGTGCAGTTAGGTTATGGTTATTGGTTACTTTTCTTTTGGTTGCTATGCGTGTATAGTACCTAGATATGTATATAACTTTCAAACAGTTGTTTCTCCCATGGTCATTGCTAAGCATTTTAACTTCCTTTCCTTTGTATCCAAAATCTAACAGGGTTAGGCTTCCTGTGGCTTTCAGGAAACCCTTGCCAATATTGCACTTGCCAAACCACTGCTAAATCCTTCAGCACTACAAATGTGGAAAGGTGGCTTCATGTTCAAATTTGGAAATATAGCACAATAGTCTTTGAGTGTTTGGAATAGAACCAGCCAATGAATTCTCTCTCTCTCTCTCTCTCTTTTTAGAAAAATAATTATATTAAGATGAAAATAAAAGGTACAATGCATGGGAGGACAAAAAGTCCACCACAAAAGAACACAAACAAAACAAATAAAAACATCAACTACTCTCAACTCAAGTCAGAAACTGCCCTCCAATCTCAAGAAGTCAAAAATGAAGGAATCCCTTTAAAAGGGGGGAAAGCAAAGACCCCCAAAAGATGACATAACAGACCCTATCCCATATCAACTCTATATCCTTGAACTTGTCCTAAAAAATGCTAGCATTTATCTCCAACCAAATCACCCCAAAACGCTAGAAAATCATGCAGGTCTACAAAATTTTGGCTCTCTTACTACCTCGAAATCCCTTAAAATCAATTAACAGCATTTGCACACAATAGTCAATGAATTATCTCATGAAAGAAGTAAACTCAAAGGTAGCTTAAAAGTAGCAAACAACTCGAACTTAGGCATCATTCGAAAGAAATAACTGATATCAATCTTAGTGGATAAAATGGTCCATCAATTTTATATAATACTCGGCCACAAGTGATAGCTCATTTGTGGTGTCACTGAATTGACAAAGAAATGGATAATTTCCTATGCCTAGTTGTATATTTGTGATATGTCTATTTACAACTTATGGAATGTGAAGTTACTCGCAGAAAAAGAGATGAGGTAGCCCAAAAAAAGTAGGAGGATGATAAAAGGAGATTGACTCACCATTTCTAGCCTTTTCATTGCAACCCCCAGAACCCGTAGCCCATCATTGCTTAATTCTTCTCCCATATTTAGAATCCTTTGATGATCTTCTTCAGAGAAAGTTGCAATTTCACCCTTATCAATCTGTTCAATAAAAGAACAAATTTTTATTACATCTTCTAGTGCTCCTTTAGTTATCACAATCCTGTCGAAAAAAGGGATGTTCTTGTTCTTGGCATTCAGTTCTGTTTCCAAGATGACAGATACTCTTCTTCGCGTAAAATCAAATGGAATCTCATCTATCTTTATCCACTTGGATGGCTGAAATTTGTATCCATTTGTATATACATATGCCAAAATTGCATCATCCAGAGGGTATTTCTGTTCAGTCTTGAAGTAAGAGTTAAGGAAACCAAAACGTAAAACCTTTTCCTTGGGTAAGCCCCAGCTATCAAAATGATTAACCATCATTGCACTGTTCATGGTAAGAGTACCAGTCTTGTCAATGCATAGGATGTCCCTAAAAAATAGAAGTGGGTTAAGAAAAATGATAAGTGATTTCAATGTTAAGCTTAAGATAAATCACCGAAAAGCCAGAAATTCTAAGAGTGAAAAATCGAGAAAACGGACATAATAAACTAAGGAAGATAATAAATGACTAGACCAATATTTTTCGCTTGTTTTAGCATCTAATTTAGTATTTTTTACTTGTTAACACTGGGAATCAATTAGGAATTGATTGAACTTTATATACAGTGAAAACTATATGTCCTTTGATGTTCGTTGTTGTAATATGTATCATGTATCCAGTCAGCTGTGCCAAAGTTGGACTTCCTCCTAAAACCTGTCTTGTTATGATGTAGGTCGTTATTAACGCTATCAAAATTTTTTTTTGGGTTTCCGATTAACATACTGTGAAACACTCAAGCATTATATTTGAGAGGTTAGGCAAGAAAAAAATTTAGTAAGTTCAACATTTCTAGGGACAACCACACAGTGGAGCCAACAAGCAATTTAATCTTATTTTCTTCAATCCCTTGTTTGTTTCTCTTTCCTATCCTTGTTAGATCCATGGGTGCATACATTTGGTATACACCGAGGTCTGTGTGCCAATAACTTGCAATTAAATGTAAAGAGTATAATCATGGACTGCTGGAAGTGTCATACCAATACAAGAATCAATTGAAAAAAGTGCTGGCTTCACTTGCAATCCCTTATAAACAGTTCAGGAGGCTATTAAGAGAATGTGATGTCAGCATCAGAAAAATAGTATCAGGCTCCCCATTGGAACCATTAATAAATCTTGTTCTTTTACTTTTTCTTGTTCTTGGGCTAGGTTGATTTAACAAGGTCTAACTATTTTTAGCTTTTGTTATTATTTTGATCTTTTGATTCAATTCTTGAAAGCTTCGACCGAAGTTAAATTAAAAGGCTAAATTCATTGAACCTAGGGTTTTTTTATGCTTGATTTATTTAGTTGGACACATCAACAAGCCGTTCAACTACATATAAGAAGAAACTTAATATAATTGTTTGTTTGGAACATGGAAACTGGAAGACCAAGAAAGGCAGAGGCATGAGATAGGTATTTAAGCTCGGTCGGTCTGAGCAAGAAGCAAAGGAGGAAGCAAAAGAGTTTGATTTTACCAATATTCCCTCACTTAAACAAAAAATGGGGTGTTTGATGCACAAAATTGTAAAAGAAGAGGCTCTTCCCTTTCCCACCTTCATGCAGAAAGAATTTGGCAGGCCCAAGAAGCAAGTCCTTCCTTCCTCTGTTCCTTCCCTACCTGTTTCCCATTGCCTAGCAATTAGCATTGAAAATTTTATCCATGGTTCCCCTTTATCATCCACATTTTCCCTTGTTCCCACTCTTCCCAAGTGAATTCATTGCCCCAATTTTAATGTATCACTTGTGACATCCCGCTGAATATATTGGACATAAGCGAAGGATTCTTTTTTTCATTTTTCTTTTTTAAAATAGAAAAGAAAAGCTAATTCCATTTCATAATTATGGATTGCATAATTAATTGAAGTATATATAAATGTCAGTTTAAGTAGTAGTCATTAATTATGCTTTCAAAATTGACCGGAAAAGGCTTCAATGCATATCCCATTTTTCGGTGTACGGTATGCATTTCATAACATTGGCTACAGAATTCATAATCAAAGCCACATGGATTCTTAATACAACAACTGCACAAATTCATAAATTTAGCCACAGGAATTCATAATTTTGTTTGGGTCTACATGGATTCGACATTTCACATTATTCATAACATAAGCTACAATCACTCATAACTTAAGCCACAAACATTCATAACATGGGGTGAGTATTGAAGCTTTTCCCAAATTAACGAGGTAAATGTGAACTTACATAGATCCCATGTCTCGTATGGCAGTTAAGCTTTTGACGATGCACCTGTCTTTGGCCATAGCAAGTGCTCCTTTCGCAAGACTAGTGTTTACAATGAGGGGAAGCATCTGAGGAGTGAGTGCACTTGCAACCGAGATCCCAAAAAGAATACTCTCACTCAAAACATGAGATGTATAATAATCAACTAGGACAATAATAGTGGCTATGAAGAGCATAACACCAACAAGCACATAAGATATACGCCTAATGCCCTTCTCAAAGTCATCTGGTGGCTTCTGCTTCCCTATATTTGAAAACATAGTGCTCATATAAGTCTTGGATCCAGTGGAAACAACTAGACCAGTTCCGCTACCTGATATTACACTCGTCCCCTGAAGTTAAAAGTAAAAAATACTTTTTTGTAAGTGTTTTATCCTTTTATATCCAAGTAAAACAACAATAGAACACTATCCCTACACCATAAGATAAGATATTATAGCATAATGCCTCACATGAAAGAGGGTGCAGAATAATGGAAAACACTTTTTTTTTTCATTTGCTTGAGATGCTATTTGCTACGTCGGAAATAGAATCAAGGACACACATTATGATTATCAAGCAACAATACGCCAGGCAGTGTAGCATCAGTCAAGAGGCTCCAATGAAGAAATTATCATCCAGAAGATTATACATAAAAATAACATGGGAGCCACTTTTCATAAGATTGAAGAAGTACATAGGTGTCAACAAGTATCAGTATGCTGTGCAGTACGCATTGGGCCTGCTTCATCAGTAACTGGAAAAAAGAAGGGGTGTTTGAACTTCCTTTCATATACTTGTGTGATAAATCAGCAAAAATCTTCACCGATAAAAACACTTCATGGTAAAAGAGGCTCACTGTAACCTCCTACATGAAAATTATATGTATCGCTCAAAAAGTTCTGAATTATAGACCTTTTCCATTGATTATATGCACCACAATTTCTCATGCAAAATTTACTTACTTCGAAAATAACCACGTGTTTGAAAAATATTAACAACTCCACAAATAAGTATAATGTTCCTGTAATTATTTAAAAATGCCTTTCAATGCTTTCAGAACCAATATCCAAATTACTAGATACTGATGCCATAAATATCTAAATTTTGCATTTTTAAAGTTGATGCATGTAACTGCTCAACTATCACTGAAAGTTATGTATATATATATATATATATATATATATATATATATATTATTTTTACTTTTTTCAACTCGTTGCATTGTGTCACTATCACTAAATATTGTCTTGGGAACTAAAGTTGTGATTTTAGTTAACAATGGTGACTGATCACAAGTCTTTGAGAGATGAGTTTGAAAGACTCCAAAAGACATTGGTAGTAAAATTTTGTTTATTCAAGTTACTCAAATAAAAAAAACAAATTGCAAGATACCAGGAGCAGTGGCTGCAGCGCATTAGTAGTAACGGGATTGTTAATCTGCTAAGCTAACCGTGACAGCACAAATAGTGGCTATAGAACTAAAGCTATAGGTCACACCACAATAAAGGACAGTGCTCAGAACCTTTGAATTTTACCATGAAGCAAATATTCTTCAAATCTAGCAAAGGTGTGCTCTGATCTTCTCTTATGTCAGCTGTTTTCTCAGTTGTTCCAAACTCCCCTGTTAATGAGGACTGACTGTTCAAGAATCAGGATGTGATCATGTAGAAAAGTAATAAATGACATGAAAGAACTTGCTTATCTATATAAAGAAGAAAATGTTCCATGTGCCATACCTTACAACCAATTGTTTTGAAGTTAGCAGCCTCACATCACCAGGAAAAAGGTCACCAGGTTCAAAAATGACAATATCACCAGGAACAACATCTTTTTGATCAACTTGAACCAATAATTCAGTCTGAACAACTCTGCCTGCACACCTTTGAACTTTAACTGGGCATCTTACAAATTCTGAGAGCTTCATTGCAGCTTTTGAACTACTATACTCCTGAAAGGCAGATGGACGACACAATAAATAATGCTTGAGAATATGTATAGCATATTTCTTATTGCAGTAAACTAAGGAAAACAAATACCTGGTAGAATCGGAGGGAGACACTAATGAAGACCAACACGAGCATGATGCATCCATTGGAACCGTCACTAGCAAGGTACGAGAGTGCTGACAAGACAATCAAAATAATATTGAAAGGGTGAAAAAAAGCATTCCACAGAAGATGCCACCAGTTTGGAAAAGAATATTCAAGAGGAACATTTGGGCCAATTTCCTTCAACCTCCTCTCAGCTTCAGTGAAGCTCAAGCCTACAAGAAAGGAAACAGATCATTATCTCATCGAAGAAATGACATTTGGACTAGGTTAACAAGAGGTAGCATAAGGTACAACTGATTTCGTTTTCTTTTTTAATTTAACAAGGAAAAATATATCCTGTTGTTGGGTCATGACATTTTTATTTTTAAATAACACTGGAAGGAGTTTGTCAGTACTCAGTAACTCCACTTATGAGAACAGGGTGACTAACTATTGGGCGAGGACCAGGACAAGTAAAAAAATAAAGGACTAAAAAACAGTCAATTGCTCCACCTAAAGATTATCAACGTCAAAAACATTTCTATTACCATTTACTTTCGGAAACAGACCTTCATACGCAAGATTCACATGTTTCTGGATTCTTACCAGATCCCCTTGTGCAATGACAGAAACAAGTACAAACTTAATTTCACCCTTTCATTGTTTTGAGACTCACCTCAGTTTCATCCCTTCGTTAGGGAAAAATTTGAACTGGCACCAATTAAAGACTAAATGGGAGAGAGTGGTTTGAGATGGCATCACCATGTGCAATGTAGACCAACTAGCATGCTTATAAGGAGGATTAACTTGATTTTTGTTGAGTGCGCTAAAAGAAAAGGAGAAAGATCAGGGAGAAAAAGGGTTGATATGATAAAAACATGATTGCCTCCAAATGTAATGGAGGATACACACTTCCATAGAAGCCAATTATACTAAACAGATCTAGGTAGTATTGACCCCAAGAAGCTGGGACAAGAACCTGTTGAGTAATCTCAATTTTCATTGCATATGGGAATGTACTTTTTTCATGTTTCATTTTTATTTTTGTATCCTAATAACTTGTACCGTTGACAACATCATTGTTTTCCTTATAGTGAAATCTTTTATTTTTTGGTTTATTTCATTCAAAAAAATCAGGGGTGCCCATTGCACACTTGAGGATTATAACAAGGAATTAACCAAGAATCTGGCCAGTTCAAAGTAACTCCTTGCGGCATCTGAATAGATAGTTGATCTTTTTCTTCTTTTTTTTTTTTGGAGAAGTGTAGAGCATTTATCTTTAATATAGTAGTTTGAAACTGTGAATGCTGCAAAAAGGCTCATATATGAGGATGTGCCGAAAGCATTGTGGTTAATCAATTCTAAGCAAGTAGTCTTCCCTCCTCCATATCTTATCAAAAAATGATAAAGAGAACATAAAGAGCACTATCTTGATACAAACCCAAACCAGAATGGAGCTAGGATTAGTGCAAAGTTTGGTAAGAGAGCTCTGGGCTACTAATTACCTTTTACAGGGGATTCACATAAACTAAATACTGAAATGACCCAACTCAGCAAATATTTGTTCCAATTACTTGGGTTAGCTACATGGTTACTTTTTCTCTTGTTGATTCTATTCAAAGTCATATCATCACTTAATCTTAAAGTAAGCATGTCCTTTCTTATCACCACAACTCCTGTTTTCCTTGGCCTTCCTCTACTTCTTTTACCACCTCAATGCGTATTAAATCACTCCTCCTAGTAGTCTATGACACACATGATCATACCATCTCAAAAAACTCTCATTCTATCTTCAACTTGTGCAACATCCAACTTCTTTCTAATGGCTTCATTCTTATTATCTCTTCTTATAAAACCACTCATCAATCTCATCATTCTATTTTTAACAACACTTATTTTTGGAACATATTCTTTCTTGACTGTCCAATATGTGATACCATAGTAGGCCTTGAAGCAGTTCTATAAAAACTTCCCTTCAAAAAGAAATCCTAAAATCATCAAATACTCGTCATGCAGAACCATTTCATTCTATTTTATGAATAGCTAACCAAGAAGTTATTGAAGAGTGTTACTCAATCAAACATAACTTAATACAATGCTGGGAAACAAAGCCAAACAAAAACAACCATAAGCCTGCTGATTTGGGACAAAAATGTGCCTGTTTAATTTTTTTAAGAAAAAGTAGTTACAGAGAAAATATACTACAGGTGAAAGTATGCATATGTTTTATATGTTTGTCATGAATACATACCTATTGTGCACACTAACAATTGATAAATCATGATACAATGTAACTGTTGCAACATAAATTGAAAGGTGGAAGACAAACGGTGTTTCTCATTTGAGCCGAACCACAAAACTCATGTATGTCTCCTTTTTTCTGCGTGTGTATTTTTATTTGTGTGCATATTTATCTGTTTACCGCTGGTGCTTCTGTGGACATGGATTGGTTTAATTCCCAACATGCTTAACGAAAGGTGGTGAAATGATACAATTTCACACTTGAGGAGGTTTACCTGCAATGTCTTTTAGTCCAAGGACGCAAAACAATATTGAGCCACAATGAGGGGGCCTCATGTAATTGACCCAACCAAAACGAATGCCACAATAATACCACTTAATTCAATGCTAAACCTTTCAATTGCCGCCGAAAATAGTATTTTTTTTCAACAACTATTCAACAGTAGAATTGCACATAACACAAGGTCAGATCCGTGGTAAACAACAAAACATAAATCTACATAATTATTCAACTCCACAATTTATTGAGGAGATATTAAAAAAAAAGAAAAGCAACCAACCTAATTCTTTCCCAAAGTCAACTTTGTCACTTCTATTCCCTCATATTTTTTACTCATGAATCAACCATTGCAATGATTAGATAGATAACAAGAATGGTATGATTATACATTAGCGACTACAAATCTATTTTTCTTGCCTAGCAGAAATTGAGTACACAGTGGAGGATTCAATCACCCCCTACTAAAGAAAAAGAAAAAAAAAAAGAAAAATAATGGGATTTGGACAACGGCATTTGATCCCATGCCTTGAGATTGACTGTCACAGTGGAGGATTCAATCATGTTAGGTTTGTGGCTCGAATTTTCCAAAAAAACCAGCAGTCTAGAAGCTGGCGCTCGCAGAGCGCTTGAGTGCCGCGCCTAGCGCTCGCTGGGCACTCGTAGGGCGCTTGAGCGCCTGAGCGCCTGGAGGACAAAATGGTGCGCTAGTGGAGCGCTAGCTGGATGCTTAAGCGCCGCTGCGACGTCTTAAAGCGTTTTTAGGATTTTTTGGTCGTGACTTATAAATATAAATCCTATAGTTCATCTAGGGTTAATACAAAACGTGTGTAAGTTGTCTAATATTCAGAGAGAGACTTAGAGAGAGGTTAGAGAGAGTATAGAGAGACACAAAGAGGCTCAGTTTGAGGTCATACACAGAGATTGTGAGGTTGAGAGTGAAACTTGTATTCCATATTTGAGAATAGTGGATTGTTTCTTCTCCTGTGGAGGTAGACAGTCAGCCGAACCACGTAAATTCTTGTGTTCTTGTGGGTGTATTTGTTCTTAACTTGCTTTGTGTGGATTGAAGCCGTAGTTCCTTTTTCCACTGCATTAGGGGATTTATGCCTAAAATCCCAACAACTTGTGAGGCTCAGTTTGAGGCCATGGACAGAGATTGTGAATTGAAAGTGAAACTTGTGTTCCATATTTGAGAATAATTGATTGTTTCTTCTCCTGTGGAGGTAGGCAGTCAGCCGAATCACGTAAATTCTCGTGTTCTTGTGGGTGTTCTTATTCTTTACTTGCTTTGTGTGGATTGAAGACGTGGTTTCTTTTTTCGCTGTGTTAATGGATTTGTGCCTAAAATTTTAATAACTGGTATTAGCGCGCCTGGTTATTGGCTTGATCACTCGATCGCAGTAAAAATGGTGAGCATCATATATGAAATCGAGAAATTTACCGAAAAGAATAACTTCTCCCTATGGCAGAGATGGATGAAGGATCTACTAATCCAGCAAGGGGTCTCCAAGGCGTTATTCGGCAATGCAAGAAAGCCAGAGAAGATGACCGATGACGATTGGTAGGATATTGATTCCAGGGCTGCGAGTTCGATTCGGTTGAATCTGGGAGACGATGTTATTCATAACGTGCTTAATGTGGAGACAACGCACGAGATATGACAAAAGCTGGAAGGTCTCTACATCATGAAGAATTTGACCAACAAGTTGTACGGAAAAAAGTAACTGTATGGACAGCAGATGAAAGACGGTACAAATCTTTTGGAACATCTAAATGTGTATAATATGCTCATCACAGTTATTCGGATTTGGAGTAAAGATTGATAATGAGGATAAGGCGATATTCCTGTTGGCATCGCTTCCGACATCCTATGATCATCTGGTGACAACACTGATGTACGGGAAGGACACTCTAGAATTTGAAGAGGTGACTGGTGCTCTTTTGTCACATAAGAAGATGAAGAGGAATGATGAGTCAGATGTAGAGAGGTTGCTTGTGGCTAACTCTGAGTCAAGCAGGGGAAGGAGTAGATCTAGTGAGGAGAGATCCAGTGAGGAGGGTTCCAACAAAGGTAGATCTTGATCCAAGTCATGTGCAAGAAAGGATGTGGAATGTTTTTACTGCCACAAAACTGGTCATTTCAAGAGCCAGTGCCAAGAATTGAAGCAGTATCTGGAGAAAAAGAAGAAAGAAAAAGCTCCTGCAGAATCTGTCAGTTTGGCTGAGGAGTCGTCAGATAATGAGGTAAGCGGAGATGTACTTTCAGTTTTCTCAAATTTTAATGTTCTATCAAAGTCATGGATATTGGATTCCAGATGCTCATACCATATGTGTCCAACAAGAAACTAGTTTGACAAGTATAAACCTTGCAACGGAGGTACAGTTTTAATGGGGAATGACACAACATGCCAAGCTATTGGAAAGGGTACAGTAAAGATTAGGATGTTTGACGATGTTGTGAGGATCTTGAGGAATGTCAGACATGTTACAGGATTAAAGAAAAAATTTGATTTCTTTAGGAACATTGGATTCTTTGGGTTATGGGTACACAAGAAGAAATGGAGCAATCAAGGTCAACAAAGGATCTTCAGTTATCATGAGAGGGTAGAAAGTAAATGGTCTCTACATATTGGCAGGGGACACGGTGATCAGTGGAGTTACCACTATCACACAGATTGATTCCAGCAGGGACGGCACGAGACACAGACATTTAGGGCTTGGTCAGGTTGACGAGTAAAGTATGTTAGAAAGTCAGAAGAAATAGTGCAGCAGTCGGGTGGAGTTTAGCCAGAAAAGCTCTCCCAGAAAACTGGGTGATGGTGGTTTAAGTCAACAACAGAGGGAATAGTCAAGTGGAAACCTTCGTCTTACAAGAAAGCTACAGGCTGCATAGGAACAGTTCAAGGGTGAGTAGCAGTGTCAGAGAAGGTGGAGTCTTCACAGAAGGCTAAAAAGTTGGAGTTTGAAAAACTGTCAAAGAATGAGAAGACTATTGATTGCAAGAGGGTCAAATTCAAGTGTGGCTTGAATTTGGTTCGAGTCTATTCAAGTTGAAGATTCAGAGAGGGTGGAGCACTCATACCCGAAAAAAGGGGTGCAGGTTGAGGTAACACCGAGAGTTCTTCAAGATGGTTGAGAAATTCAAGCCAAGGGGGAGATTGCTGGGTTTATGGCTCGAATTTCCCAAAAAAACCAGCAATCTAGAAGTTGGTGCTCGCTGAGCACTTGAGCGCCTGCCAGTCCAGAAGTTGGCGCTCGTTGGGCGCTCACTGGGCACTTGAGCGCATGGAGGATAGAATGGTGCGCTAGTGGGGTGCTAGCTGGGCACTTGAGCGCCGCTTCGACGTCTTGAAGCGTTTTTAGAGTTTTTTGGTCGTGGCTTATAAATATGAACCCTATAGTTCATCTAATGTTAATGCAAAACGTGTGTGAGTTACCTAATACTTAGAGAGAGACTCAGAGAGAGGCTATAGAGAGTATAGAAAGACACAGAGAGGCTCAGTTTGAAGCTATACACAGAGATTGTGAGGTTGAGAGTGAAACTTGTATTCTATATTTGAGAATAGTAAATTGTTTCTTCTCTTGTAGAGGTAGGCAGTCAGCCGAACCACGTAAATTCTCGTGTTCTTGTTCTTTACTTACTTTGTGTGGATTGAACTCGTGGTTCTTTTTTCCGCTGTGTTAGGAGATTTGTGCCTAAAATCCCAACAACCAACCCCTATCAAAGAAAAAAAAAAAGAAAAGAAAAATAATGGGATTTGCACAATGGCATTTGATCCCATGCCTTGAGATTGACTGTCACAGTGGAGGATTCAATCACCCCCTACTGAAGAAAAAAAAAAGAAAAGAAAAATAATGGGATTTGCACAACGGCATTTGATCCCATGTCTTGCAAAATAATGGGATTTGCACAATGGCATTTGATCCCATGCCTTGAGATTGACTGTCACAATGGAGGATTCAATCACCCCCTACTGAAGAAAAAAAAAAGAAAAGAAAAATAATGGGATTTGCACAACGGCATTTGATCCCATGTCTTGCAAAATAATGGGATTTATCATCAATAGACTTATTTAGAAACTTTTTTTCCAATAAGAATGATAATTCATTTTTGCTACATTAATTAACTTTTCATTTCAAATTAGAGTGTTCATATGCAAAGTATAACAACACAACAAATCTTTATGAAGATTTCCCCCCGTTACTTCAATCTTATTTGCTTCATCCTCATACGGGTTATATCATTGTCCGTGTATCTACTATCTAATGCAGATATGCCCTAGGTGAATTAAGCTCACGCTATGGATCAAGCTGCGAATGTCTTGTAAGTCTTCTGTAAACAGGAACATTTCATCGAACACCTATTGGACCTTCACCAGTATATAATAAAATTCAAAATCGGAGTTGGGATAGTCTGATCGGAATAATGGTCATAACAACTGATCTATCCCCAATACACTCTCTCCCCCAATATCTAGATGAACAAGGACTTTTAATAGATGAATTAAATTACACTCACCCCTTTCAGTTGATCGAACATACTCAAACACAATGTCTTTTCTGGATTGGGCCAAGGCGTATAACCAAGAGTACACCTTCTCTTCTTCTTCCGTCCGCGACCCCCCATCAATTTTCTCTACACATTTGAAAGATGCCACAAATTCAACTCAATAAAACCAAACTATATACATAACAGAATAATATAGGAAAGAGATTTGATGCTTACTTCCAGACATGAACCGCCGGAGAAGACGAAAGACCGAAGTTTTGATCCCATTTTGTTGAGTGTTGGGTTTATCAACGAGATTTTCACGAACTGGGTTCGAAGATGCTGCGTGGCTGTCGTTATTGGGTGTTAAAAACTTGAAAACGTTTGAAATTCCCATGATAAGTACAGTGAGGTTGGTTGACGACAGATTCCTGGGAAGGAGTACATAAGGGGAAGAATTCGATAACAGAAGAGGCCCAAAGACCGCATAGTTTTTGGGGGGTTGAAGATTTGAAGAGAAGGTAGGCATATAGAGATAGAGAAAAGAGTAATTAATTGAAGCGCTAATCATCTGATTTTCTGTGTGTGTGTGTGTGTGTGTGTGTGTGTGTGTGTGTAAGAGAGAGAGAGAGAGAGAGAGAGAGGTGAAAGTTCCCCAAGTCGCGAGTCTCAACTACCTAGCTCAGATGACGGTTAGGTGCCAAGTGCCAACGGTCAAAATGCAAAACGGTTGGTACCGCGCATTTGACCGAACCGGGTTTGATACTTCTGTAGCAGGGAATAGGCACCGGACCGGCTCACCACTTCCAAGATTTTATGTGGTCTAAGAGTAATTATTCCGTACTTTCGAGTACTATCTAACAAGCCTATGTGGTATTTTATGTGATCTAAGAGTAATTATTCGATGCTTACGAGTACCATTTAATAAGTTCACGAGATACTCTTACTCAATATAATGGCGATAAATTTTATGATTGTGACATGATAACTTATCTTGGGTGGATAGTTAAGAAAAAAAAATAACTTATATAGTTTAAGATTTGATTATTTATTTGTCGAAATTATCACATGGCATCGCTTCTATTGTACTGGGGATTAAGACTCTCTACTTTGCTTACACACAATAGCACCGTGCTCTTGTATCATGTGGGGCTCACATTGAGTTTAATGTAATTATTGTGCAATGCATAGATCCGACAATCACGCATTACACAATGTATTGCATAATACATTTTGTACAATGCATAACTGTTGGATAATGTATTACACGTTAATTGTATTGTAAATGATCTTTTTTTTTATAATGAAAGAATCACTTCAAGGTAGGATCTTTTGGACACATCCTTAAAGCATAAATCTTCATATACATATAATCACCCATAAATTACAAGTATCGGTTCAGTCAAAGCGCTTTCAGCGAGAGTTAAATACAAGACCTCTAAATTTATTGCTGGTCTCAGTGACGATATTTATAGATGACCCTTTTTACGAGCCACTTAAATTATCAAAATAAAAATGCTCTTTATCATAAAAATATTTTTATTTTAAAATTCAAAATGAATGACACAAAATTAATTGACTCACATTTTCACCTAAGACGATCATTCAGGATGAACAAAAATTAAGAATCCAAAGCGACTGTTGTTCACTTGACACGGTCGTATGATGTCACAATTCATCGAAGGCGATCATTCAGGATGAGCAAGAACTAAGAATCCAATACGGGCGAATTTCTTTCCTACAAAAACAGATTCATGGTCCATCCCCAAGGTAATTAACCAAAATAAAAATAAAATCAATGATTTAAAGTGCATACCACGTGTGGAAAATGTGGGAAAATATAGAAGTTTTAGGTAACTACTCGGCTAGGTAATTAAACAATAAAAATCTATTTTTGATAAACATTTAGAGTTTTTAATTTTCTAACTTATTAAAAAATAAAAGAAAATAACTTCTATATTTTCTAATCATTTTTCAATTAGTTTTTTCATTCTCTGAATCCGTTATGATAAAAAAAAAATAGAATGCTAAAGGAAGCGGATCGAATTTTGACTAATAGGCTGAAAATCTATTAAAAATTTATAAAAAATATATTAAATTTTATAAAAGTAAAAAGTTTTACCTATCAAAAAAATTTATCCACATATATCTCCGCATTGAACTTCCATGAACTGAACCACAAAAAAATTGATCACATAGAACAATATAATAGCTGAGCTGAGACCTGTGAGCTATTTATAATAAGAAATTGTGAGTTTAAAATAATTTTATTTAAAATTTTAAAATTTAATTAGAATTGTTTATTATGTTGAACTCAAGAAATAGATAATTTCTACAAAGTAATCAAGTCAATCAGATATCACTTACTCAATGAGCTCAATATAATAAACGATTTCAATTAAATTATTTTAAACTCACATCATAACCCCTTCCTCCACCCCCGCGAAGAATTTGGTCCAAGAAGGCGTGGATACACTTCTTGATAATGGAATCCGTGGACAACCAATGGGAGACGTTCATAATAAAGTTTACCGCTTTACAACGGGATCCCCTCTCCCATAAATTCAAACCTTAAATTCATAAATTTACACCTCAAATTCACACCTTAAATGAGGTCAAAATGATGGAAGTTTTTAAATGCACTTAGAATCTCTCCAAAATCTTCCATATTGCTTTTAGGGGTTTTTAATTTTTAACTAAATTAAAAATTATACTATTTTGAATAATTCCAAAAATTTGAGAATTGAAATTGAATTGTAAGTAACATGGAATCAGACCGAACCAAATTAATAAAATCAGCTCGATTCCAATTTGAAATCGCACTTCAAAGACTAAATACTTATTGTTTTATGCTAAAAAATTTATACATTCGTTTTTCTTTTTATTTTTCTTTTCTTATATTATTTAATTTCATATTTATTTTATTATTTTTTTTATAAGATTACAAAATAACTGTCTCAATCGATAAATTATATATTATATTTTATTCTCTTGTAATTTTATTATCTTTTTATTTATTATTAATAGTTTATGAATTATATAATATTACAATATTATGAAATGAAAATAAAAAATCAGATTATAAAATAGAAGAAACAAAAAAAGAGCCAAAAAAGAAAATAATTAATATTCTAATTTTTTATTTATATATAATATAAAATATAAAATAAATATAACAAAATTAGGAAAAAGTTCAATTCGATTTTATACATTTATCTAAAAAACTTAATCCAAGAACCGAACTATATTGAATAGTTCTTAAGAATTTAAAACAAAAATCAAACCACCAACCAAAAAAATCGAACTAAATTATATAATTTAAATTAATTTAAATCGATTTTTCAGTTCTACCGATTTTTTTAACATCCCTATATTCTTCCATGTTTTTAGGGCAAACTAAGATTTTGGAGGTTAACCATCGACGGTAATGAAAAAGTAAGGATATCTGTGTGATGGATTTCAAAATTTTCTGACCATTTATTAGTATATCTGTTCTATTAGGTAAAGGGAGAATACAAAATTGAAGTTATTTATATTTTTTACTTGACCATATTATCTCAAAATCAATCTATTATATGTTATATAAAGAAAAAACACCAATTAGTATTTCCATTAAATTGAAATTCTGTAAATTTTCTAATTGTCTATATCAACCTCAAAATATTAAATTTATTATTGTTACAAGAACACATTCAAATTTTTATTACAATTATTGCTCCAATTTAATTTTAAGAAATTTCAAAAACCTGCACACACGTGTGCACTACCCTCTAAACAAATATTATAATTCACTTTTTGTGATACTCCATTCTACATCAGTGAATAATAAAAATTAAGTATGATATATAAAGAAAGTTATGAATTACTATTAATAACTTAAAATTAAGCATTTTGGGAACGCACTGTTAGACTATTTATTCAAGTTATTAAGCCAGTGATTACTTGAGTTGTTAGAGTCAACCCTGGTTTCTATGTAGGGCTCTGTGGTGATGTAAATAGATGAATAAAAGCTTTAGAAAAGGATATACGCCCCAGAGTTGTATACTTTGCATGTGCTAATGGGCTGCTATCCATATCTTAATCAAGAAAAGAATTTGGGTTATACGATGAGGACATCATATATTTGAGTAAGACATGCTGTAATACCTCATACCACATCGGTAGAAGATATAAATTATGTATGGTATATACAAAAACTGGTGGACTACTACTAATTACTTGAGCTTAAATTTTTTGGTCACATTGTTAAGTTATTTATTCAAGTTATTGAGTCAATGGTTCATTTGGGTCGTTATACTTTCTCTGTCACAATACTATACTGGCAAACTTCGTGTCATCACTTGAGATCAAGCTTGCCCAATTTTGAAGTATTTTTTCCTATGGGCCTAACATTTGTGGACAAGACAATTATGCTGCCAAATTTATTCCTTTCTCTAATGCATAAATTAATAATAATTTGAACTTAAATTTTTCATATCGTATTGTTAAATTTTTTATTCAAGTTATTAGGTTAATAGTTGCTTTTGAGTTGTTACACTTTCTTTGCCACAATACTAGCAGATTTCGTGCCATGCCTTAAGATCAAACTTGCCTAATTTTAAAGTATTTTTGCCTATGAGTCTGATATTTGCAGACTAACTTATTGGCGACAAGCAATTATGTTACCAAATTTATTCCTTTCTCCATTGCATAGATTACGCCTTCGCAAAATCCTTTTTCGGCATATGTTTATCAACAAGCTGGCAACACGTTGATTTTATTGGCAAAATCTTTTACTGATCCCAATAACACTTTAGCCAACTAGTACTTTTTCTATACTATTGAAAGTAATTTTTGTTATGGTATTACCGCCACAGTTGACACCACACTTTTATGATCATTTTTATTACTACTACCATCACTATTACCGTTGCCAAAAGAACTGCTACCATCACCGCCCTCTACTATCACCGTACTAAGTTTGGGTGGACGCAATATTCTAAAAAAGTTTGACTTAAAAAATGTGACTAAATTTTAGTTTTTCATAAATAACTTACTTAGGCAAGTAATAATTCTTCTAGAAATTTTAAGGGAGTAAACTTACATAATTTGAAAATACTTAAGACTTTTAAGTTAGAAAAAAAAAGTTGTTATAATTTTTTTGATTTATTTTTATATAGTTTTTATATTTAATATAGATCTTGTTTGATAGATTTTGATGAGTAAATTTTAAAAATATAATTTTTATAAAAAAACGAATGTACACAATAAAAGTTATGATATTTTTAAAAATATATAAAATTATTTTATATAAAAAAGCAAAAAGACTAAAGGCTTTTGGGTTTACAAACGAGACTTTTTGGTTTTTTTTTACATTAAGCTAAAAGACAAAAGGTCAAACTTTAAATCCTTTGCCAAATGAAGCCTTAATAAATTTTTTTTAATCATTTTAACCAAAAAGAATAACAGTCTAGCTTTAAGCTGAATTCAAACAAATTAAGCCATATATAATATCTTCTATCCTATTTGTGTATATAAATGGATTAATTAATTTCATGATATATACTCACATGTGATGTACAAAAATAACTGTAAGGGCTTATTTATTACGAGGTATAGAGGGTAAGATAAGATAAGAAAAAAACATGTGAAACTAAGAGAAATTGTCTCTTTGAACTATTAATATCGTGTTTGTTACGAAGGATTAAAATTAATAATTTGATAAATATCGAATTACTAATATCTCATTCATGGTATTAATAATATCAGACTCTCCATTGGTATTATTAGTACCACGATTAAGATTATTTTTTCTTCTTATTTAACGGTAAAAAATAATTTTATAATTTTTATTTTATTCTTTATCCCACCATAACTAAACATAAACCAAATTTTTTACTGCATACATAATTTATTCTATAATTTCTTGATATTAAAAATAAATAAATGGAATCACAGTATTACTTATTTTTTTGTATCCTTTCCAATTTTATCTAAAATACCAAACGAGCCACAATAGGAAATGGAATATTTGAACTTTGATTATCTGAATAACAATACGTATGTGTAAATATATTTGTTATGATTTTTTGGGGCGGTTATATTTGATCAATATTGCAAAAAGTTTGCACTTCATGGAATACCATTAAAATCATCAAGCTTCCCCTATTTTTAGCAGAAACCCAAAACCTCATAACCACTGAGCTCACGTAACTAATTAACAACGTGGTGTGAAAGAGAATGTAATGAGTAAGGTTTTAAATGATATTGTATTAATTGATACAGGGAGTGTTGGGTAGAATTACTATAATTTTTAATTTTTTACTATTAATTTTAGTTATAAGTTATAAATTTTTTCATATACCCACAACTCCTGCTACAACTTATAACTACGTTTTTTATTTATTTATTTTAGTTACAATTTACAATTTTTATCAAACACTCGCAATTTCTGCTACAAGTTACAATTTATAAGTTACTAATTTTAATAATGTCAAACACCACTATATAATGAGATTTTGTACTTTTGATATCGATATTTATTAATATTTACATTGATATTGAACGTCAATACAAGTTTATTTTATAAATACTGCGATCAGGGCCGGCCCTGAGTTTTTGAGGGTCTAAAGCGAACTTATCAAATAGGGCCCCTTAAAAATTAATAAAAATTTAAAAAATAAATAATAAAATCAATTAAAAAATTAATAATAACTGAAAAGATAAAACTATTAAAATTAATACTTCTCATTATAATAACTCAAAATTATAGTTTAAATACAACCATTCTTACATTTTTTATAACAAAAGTACTAATTAAACTTGTGTAATCCAACTCTTTTATAATATTCTTCTCAATAGATAACATAGCTAGTCTATTCAATCTTTCATATGATATGGTTGATCGAAGATAAATTTTAATCAACTTCAATTTTGAAAAATTTCTTTCTCTAGACGCAACAGTAACAAGTATAATCAAAATGATTCTATAAGCAATCCATGTGTTTAGGAAATAACATTCCATTCATTCCAAATAGTTTATCACTTCAAGTGGCTTCTTTGTTTTTTTTGGTAAAAAAATATTTAACACTTTCAATTCCAAAAACAAATCTCTCCCATCAATATCAAAAATTTTCTCATATTCCAATAACGTTTCAAGCTTGTCACAATAATTCATCTTCAATCTTTCAATCATTTATTAGCCAATAGGGTCTTGTTGTTTTCTTCTATACACAACTTACAACAAAAATAAAATACTTTATCAACAATATCTGAATAATTAAGCCACTTTCTATCATGTTTCTCCCTATTTGATAAATGCCGAGTGTAATGTTTAGAGAAGAAATGTCATTAGCTATCATTTTTGAGAAACTTGATGTCATCTCTTCTCACATGACCTCTTTCAACTAACAAGTCTCTCCAATTTTGATCAATGTTACCTCAATTACTTGGATCATCAATATTTAAAGTTTGATTTTCTAAATTACGGTCTTCATTCTGATTGTCTTCACTCTTATTTTTATTCACATTTTTATTTATGGAATGAAATGCTTCATCATTAACTAAATATTCAGTTTCTTCATTCAACAAATTTTGATTTGAATCTAATGGTCATGAACTTTCCGTTTACTTCTTACTACCAATAAACTTATCAAGAGCTCCAGCTTGAGATTGAATTAGTTTGTCAATTTTTTGCTCTTTTTTTTTTGTTTTTTGACCAAGACGGATACTTTCTACTACGATTCATGATCTTATAATTTTATCTAGATAATCTTCAATTCAAAAAATCTTAAAATCTCAAAATCTTAAAATCACAAAAGCATTGATTACTTTAGGTTTTAATTTCATAAAA
>JAOTRH010000001.1:13661151-13673370 GCA_034768845.1 Heliamphora exappendiculata | reverse complement strand
TTTTATTATTGAAAAAATATTAAGTTTCTGTTTCATTCAAGATTTAAAATCTCAGATTGAAAAAAAATGATATTTCAAAAAAAAAAAAATCTGTAACCAATTTTTATAAATAAATATGGAAGTTTCCATTGAGTTAAAAAAGAGGGGAAAATGATGAAATGAAAAAAAAAAAGTGCACAAAAACATAATTGTATTCATATACTTGAAACTGCAAAAAAGTTCGTTTTTAAATTTTTTTTTAAATAATACAAAAAACAAAAATCTTGGGATGAATTATTTTTCATATATGAATCTTGAAACACGTAAGGTGGTAAGCTCCTTATCGGTCCATGTGTTTATTATTGCATATTCTCATATTACACCAAATTGCATATCAACTCAAACAAATATATTTTATTTTTTCCATAACTACAAAAAAAACTCGCAACAAAACAATTTCATTAGCTAATCAAGATAATTGGTGAATTGTTTTATAATTCTAAATTGATATGGGTGTTTCTTTTCCTTGAGATTATTGTATGTGAATTATTAGTATAAAAATAAAAATAAAATTCATATATTAAACAGAGTTTTACAATATAAATAAATGCATATTTTAAAGTAATTTG
This sequence comes from Heliamphora exappendiculata, assembly GCA_034768845.1. Taxonomy (NCBI): domain Eukaryota; kingdom Viridiplantae; phylum Streptophyta; class Magnoliopsida; order Ericales; family Sarraceniaceae; genus Heliamphora; species Heliamphora exappendiculata. The sequence continues at coordinate 13,672,762 of JAOTRH010000001.1, read as the reverse complement.
AGTTATGTACGCATTGAGTGTACTTTAGCCACTAGTTCATAATTAAAAAATCACGCAGATTCATAAATTAATAACTATAAGACTTTATAAATTTAATCATAAAAATTCATAAAAACACAACATAATTCATAACCCACAATATTGAATTTGATATTTTATATATTTGATAACTTTAACTATAAATATTTATACTTTCAACCATAAAACCTCAGATACTATATTAAAGTCTTTTCCCCTATTTTGGTATAATTAGAATATATGTTGCTCATAATCCTATAAAACAAATCTATCCATAAGGAGTTACATTATTCTGCGCCAAGTTTTAATGGGTGTCTTTTGTTGCCGTTGTCTATTCCTTTGCAACTGATCCCAGCATACCGCAAGACCACTTTTCAACTTGTGTACGACAATCCTCACTATATTTGACTCAGGAATTCTATCATTCCGAAGAATCGTTCGATTCCCAAGATCAAGTCAAGAAAATCTTCTATATATAAATTCCCATTAAATCGGAGAATATCTATTTTCAATCGATAATCGTCGATCCATTGTTGTTGCCTCATTGGTTGATGACCTTCATACTCTTCTTCATCATAAGTTTTTGATTCCTCACTATCAGAAGGATAACGAGTAGGATATCGCTAAACATTTTGGAGAACAGGTTGGCCTCGGGCAAATCCCTCAACGCACCCCCAATCTCAGTTAATAGGCCCCTTGGGCAAATATATCGGCACGCTCCTGATCAACCACTGGCATTGAGTCGCAACCCAACAAGAAGTTCTCGAATCTCATTTAACTGTTGTTGTTGTCTCTCAAATGTTTCTCACAAGACATCGACCCCACAATCACCGTTAATAGGGTTTGTGCAACTTGCTTCGTTTTGTGCCATTGAATTAGACGAATCCTTACTCTGACACCACTTGAAGCAGCAAAATATCACAAAGGTTAAATAACGTTTTAGCAAACGAGATAAACATTCGAATCCATGAGCAGAAGCCTTGAATACACAAGGATGAGAAATAAATTTTGAATGTTATTGATGAATAGAATGACGAACTCTTAGATTTACACCCTTATTTATACTAGTAGAGTTCTTCCACGTCCAACTACTCAATGCTGTCGTGTTTGGTTCAAGTACTATGTTAGGAAATTAATTGATTTTAATTTCCATATTTTTTATGGCAATTCAGGTTATATTATTCGTATAAAATTTCTAATGTGATTAAAACTCCTAATAGATTAGGAGAAGTCTTGTGGTTAGATATTTTTTGGAGAAGTCTTGTGGTTGGATATTTTTAGGAGTTTTGATTTGTTTAGGTCTCTTAGTGATTATCCTAGTTTGATTTAGAATCATGAGTTTGTATTATATTAGAAGACCTTAATCAAAATATTGTTGAAGCTGGGAGACTGAAGTATAACTGCACAAGCCAAGGGTACAAGCAGCCAATGTAGGATTCGAAATCGCTCGAGCAATCCCAAGTGCGCTCGAGCGAACCCCAGACAGAATTAATTCGATTGAAATTCTAATTGCATGGTGTTCAATCCTATAAATAGGACTATAGGCCAGCCACGAAAGACAACTTCTGCAATTTAATAGTCAAATATTCTAAAGATATTCTAAAGCAGATCAGAAATTCTTTCGAGTTCCAAAAAATTCGAGATTGTTCGTGTTCAACTTAGAAGGCGCTCTAAGTTTACTGAAGGAAGATTCTGCAGGTGTGATAGTATTGAGGATTCAATACGCCTGAAGTTTCGAGAATTTATTACTGCGGTGATCAAGCGGGGAACGGTGCACGTGAATTCGTCAAGATAAGCTTAAGGAGTTTGGATTGAGGATTCGATTCAAATCTGTAAGTGGGTATCTTGTAACTGTTTAATTGGTTAATGCTTGATTTACCTGGAGTTAGTAATTTCTTTTTTTTTTACCCAAATTGGGTTTTCCATGTAAAAAATCTCGTGTGTTGAGTTTGGATGTTTAATTCTTTACTTCTCGCATTCTACAACATAGATTGATTAAAAATATTTAAAAAATAATTTTTTAATTGGATTGATTAAAATATTATATAAAATAATTTTTTCATACTAAATTAATGGATTAATAGTGTATTGAGATTGAAAAAAATTTAGGTACACAAATGCCAATCGCATAATTCACGTAATCAATTACAAATTAGCCTTTGTTCATTTGTTAGGAATGTTATGCAAAAAATTTATTTTTAAAAAAAGAAAGATAAAGCAAAGTAATAACAAAACTTATATTCTTGTGTGTGTTATTTGACAACATTCAAAAGTATTAAACAGTTCATCATTTCTATTTTCTTATGCCTCAAGTTTTTCTCCTTCGAATGTTTCTAATTAAACTGTTTCTAATTATTCTGAATTTATGATTAAGTTTAATTATTACATGCACATCCGAAAGTTAAGAACTTGAGACATAAGAAAATAGAGATGCTAGAAAAATTGACAATTATTTGTGAAAATGAAGCAACAACTTATGAATAGTGTCGTGGAGGACTCGATGCTAATGGTAGATGAACCACATACTATAAACAAATTGATATACCTAGAGATGACACCAGTATTAAAGACATTTTGGAGATGGACAAGATATTGATATTTCTAAAAAAAAATAAAGTTAACGGTCAATACCCACGAAATAATTGAGTCACATCGTCAGCAAATTTAACTCCTAGACAATATGAAAAACGTGCTAAAAGCACTATGACTTACAATAAAATTATCAATGTCGTGGCTTCAAGTGTTAAACAAATAGATCAAGGAATCAAAAGACTAAAATTGAAGCTAAGAACCAAACTTGATGAGCAAGTGAAAGCCCTCTACTCAAAACTTTAGAGAAATTAAAGGGTTAGATGAAGATGGTATTGCTGATGTTTTTGGAAACTTTTTTAGTGATAAAATAAAAACAAATGTATTTATGACATTCTACGAATATACAAATTATGTTTTTAAATGGACACTTTGATATTCATGCGCGCAACAATTAATACGATTTTTTTGATACTTTATAAGATAAATATTTTGCTTTTAAATAGATAGAATAGTAATTAGACATGCTTATTAAGCCGTGTTATTATTTTTTAGTTTTTAGTTATGTTTACATAAATTAAACAATGTTCATTATTTATTCTTTACTTTATTTTATTTATTTATTTTGTGCATTATTCATTAAACATTTATTGTGTGCAATTAGGTGGTTTAGTTTTTTTGATTTTTTTTTTTTACGACTTTTTAAAAAAAAATAACTTTCTGGTACGAGATTTCTAACAAGTGAACGTCACCTAATTTGTAATTAATTATGTGATTGGCATTTGTGTACCTAAATTTTTGTCATTCTCGATACGCTTAAACCAAACACGGCAGCATTAATTAATTGTACGTGGAATGACTACAGTCCACATGGACGGTTTGCCTTACAGTTTCTCTCTCTTTCTCTCATCAATTTATAGTTCAGTAACCTTCCAAATTCCCAATTCCCAACATTGAAAGCCGAGAAAGGAAGAGAATCGATGGAATCTCAAATCCAGAAGAAACCCAGATTTTTGTGCCTCCATGGTTTCAGGACAAGCGCCGAAATCCTGAAGAAACAGCTGGGACGGTGGCCGGCGACGGTGCTTTCAAGGCTCGACCTCGTCTTCGTCGACGGGCCGTTTCCGGCCGGTGGAAAATCTGACGTCGATGGGTTCTATGATCCTCCCTACTTCGAATGGTTCCAATTTAGCGAAGTAAAACAAATCTTTCTCCCTCGTCTGATTTTAGTTTGGTTTCGTTATATATATATAAGTAAGCGGTGTTTGGCACAGTTAAAATTAGTGGATTATAGATTGTAATTTATTATATAAATAATAAATATTTAATAAAAATTATTAATTAAAATAAAAAAAATAATTATAATATATAGAAAAAATTGTAATTATTTAAAATATATAATAACTTAATTATAACTAAAATTAATAATAAAAACTTAAAAACGATACTGGGCAGCTTTGCCATATGGCCCATAAATGTTGGTTTGTGGTTAGAAAGCACGGATTATCATATAAATATGAATATCATACGAATAATACGTTAAAATTTTAAAAAGTAAAATATGGATATAATTAGGTTTATAATAAAAAAATGCTATAATTTGTAGTATTGTATTGTTTATAAAACTAAGCCAAAAAATTGAAACAAAAGTAAGAATTGATTTTTTTAGTTGTTATTTTGAAACATTTAATAACTATTTAAGTTAAGAATGAGCCTTTTGTTTGGGACATTAAAAAATTTGGCTTTTGAAAATTTAGTTTTTTAGAGAAAGAAAGAGTTAGTGTTTGGAATAATTTGTTTATGTTGGTTTTTTTTTTTTTGTTAAAATGTCTAATATGTAGTTATGTTTTTTAAAGTTGTAATGTTTGGGCTATTGATATGATTTTTTTTAGATTAGAAATAGAGTTGATTTTTTAATTAAAAATATTATAGTTATTTTACTAAAATAAAGTTAATGTGTGTGGAAAAAGTATAGGTTTATTTTCTTGAAAAGTGAGATGCCAAATATTACAGTTTAAAAAATAATTTTTTTACTTAAAAACCCAACTTTATAGTTTTTAGTAATCCCAAACGATGGTTAAGTTATAAAAAATAAAGAAATTCTTATTAAGTATTAAAAAAATATTTAGATAGTAGTACATTTAACAATAAAATCAATGCATTAATTAAATAAAGAATATAATTTTTTAAAAATAAAAAATTAGTTTTAAAATGCATCTAAAAAGTATTCTACTTATATTCAAAATTTATCTCGTGCCTATCTAAAATTGAAAATCTCAAATTGAAAATAAATTTTTTTTAAAAAAAATACTTTACAAATTGTCTGATACATATTTCTTACTTATCCAGTGCATATCAGTAATCAATATGTTTAGAGAGTGTTTGGCAAAATTATTCATAATAATTTTTAATTTTTATTATTAATTTTAGTTATAAGTTATAAATTTTTTAAACACCAACATATTTTACTATAAATTATAATTATTATTTTTATTTCAATTACAAATTACAATCTTTATCAAATACTCATAATTTCTGTTATAAGTTATAATTTATAAGCTACTAATTTTAGAAATAACAAGCAACACTTATGACACTTATGATACTTGTATGAACTATTTTCAAAATATTCGTACTTTCGTAAGTTCGTACGTTGGTGCCGTTGTGTTGATTCTAGAATTCATCTTTGCACACAAACATTTTGATTTTGTGAATTCTATTTTCTCTTAATAGGATTTTCAACAGTTCTATAATTTTGAAGAATGCCTTGCTTTCATAGAAGATTACATGATTAAGCACGGACCTTTTGATGGTCTACTGGGTTTTTCCCAGGTGGGTTGGTTCTTGCTTCTTGGAAATGAAATTTTCTTTTCTGATTGGAAAATGGTACCCAAACAGATTTTTATACAGAGAAATCATACAGAATGATCTCATCATAAAATTCATATTTTACTGTATATATTTTATAATTCGATACATTACACATAGCATATTATAATTTTTGTTCAATGTTTTTTTACGATACATAATGTAATATGTGATAGATAATATGGTATGTACATACAATACATTAATACTTAATTTTTAACTACATTTGATTTGTAAAATAATATTATTAAAATATTGAGAGTATTTTTTTTAATATTTGACTGTTTAAAATACATACTCTGTGTAGTAATAAACATCTTACGACATTAATTCGTGGCCAGTATTAAATATATTACGACATTGATTCATAGCACTAACATTGGTATAGTTTTATATCTTATGAACAGAATTAAAAACTTAAAAGCTGTACATTAAAATTTTAAAACTTATAAACATATGATAAGGCAATACAAAAATAATATTATATATGGTAAATCTAATTTTAATTATAATAATATATTTACTTGTGATATTTTTTTGCTGTATTTTATATGTATTTATTGCTTCACACGGTTTTTTTATTATTATTTTATTTTTGAAAATTATATTTTTGCAATATTATGAATTAGTATTATTTAGGGTTTTATTCTTACAAGTGTTTGTGTTATATTAAATATTTACTATTTTTCAATGTATTTTTTAACATGTTAAATATCTTACGATACAATGTATGTTATACAATTTAGGGAGAAAAAAAGTTACATAATTCATATTTTGATTTGACAACTATATATGGTCTAGACAGCAATTTTTCAATTGTGTCAGAACAATGTGTGTTTTGGTTTGAAGTTATAGGACCATAAAAGGAGCACATCATTCTGCATGAGAATTCTCTACAAAAATCTTGTTGGCATAGTTGGGTGTTTGATAGTACTTAAATTATAAGTTTTAACTTATAATTAAATAAAAAGTTTTTGAAATTTAAATTAGTACGTTTATAAATTTTAAATCAACAAACGCAAATTATACTATTTAAAGTTATAAGCTTACAATTTTAAGAAATATTGACATATTCTACTTAAAACTATAATCATTTATTTTTAATTATAATTTATAAATTTATAATTTCAGCTATAACAAACATCCGAGTGCAACTCATTTTGATTGCTTATTTGAATTGGTTGATTGTTGTTGGTGATAATGAATTATAGGGAGCAGTTATTTCTTCAGCAGCGCCTGGAATGCAATTGAATGGGATGGCACTTACCAAGGTCCCAAGGGTTAAGTATCTGATACTAATGTCAGGGGGTAAGCTTGGAGGAAGCATGTTTGGGTTGCCCAAACTGGCTGCTAATGCATTTTCATCACCTGTCAAGTGTCCATCCCTCCACATCATAGGTACATCTCTTATTGCCCATTTTAGTATATATTTAGTTGCAAGTTTTTAATCATAGGTATGGGCTTCTCTCCACTTGGGCCCATTGTAGGCATATGCCCATTTAAATATAATTAATTAATGGACATGATTGCCCTTGACTATTAGTCTTAAAATTACTCATTTCTTAGTATCCCTATCTCAAAATTACCTTGTAATTCTATGGCTCAAAACAAACAAAGCTAAAAGGGATTGCAAGGAAGCTCTTCTCTTAATCACACTCTTAGCCTTCGTTTGGCTATTAATTTTTTGACTTTTACCTTAAAATCTAAAAAGTTAAAAAGTTTTGTTTTTCATTCTTCAGTTTTTAGTCTATTTGATTTTAGTATATATATTTTTTTATATATAAGAGTAGACTTGAAATTTCACATTCGACTTATTTGACTTTTTTGATGATTTAAAAAAATCACTAATTTTTCAGCTAAGCAAACTTTTTGACTAAAAATACCTTAAAACTAAAAAATTAATTTAAAATTAAATTACCAAACGAACACTTTGATTCAATCAGAACTCATGTCTCACAACAAAATGCTCTATGCTTTACAGGTGAGGCAGACTTCTTGCAGGAAGTAGGGATTGAATTATTGGAATCATTTGAGGAGCCTTTTGTGATTCGTCACCCCAAGGGGCACACAATACCAAAACTTGGTTAGTATTGTGTGAATTCTCTCTTGCTTTTACATATATCTATGTATATATAATTGCCAAGGTTTTTCTAGTCTAATGCCATTATTCTAACTCCGCGACTAGTTCAAATCTTTTGATGAGCATTTAAGATAATCTCTATTTCTATTCTCTTAAATATAGAAAGGGTAGTTTAGATTTTAACTATTGTAAAATAAACAAAAAGTAGGTAAGCTAAATTTAAAATGATAATTTTTTTCGCTCTACTTCAACACGTTCTTATTCTGTTATGTATGATTTTTTCAATTCCTGATAATAAACAGGGGGGAATAGTTTTTACTTTTTGAAAAATGCTAGGAAAAAAAAAACAAAAATAGTGCACAACTCAGCAGTTGTAGTTGATTTGTATTCAAACAGTTGTGCTTCTAACATCTCTCTTACTTTTTTGGACTTGTTTCCCCTGCCCCCTCTCGACTATATTAAATAAATGTTTTTTTTAAATATGAATGCATGTATAAAGTTTAAAAAATATAATAAGTCTACGACATAAAAATATTATTATTATTTTTTTTATTTTAATCTCAATTTTTTATATTTCGTATTTTTAATTTTATTTATTCATCAACTATAATTTTTTATTTATTATGTTGTTTATAACCCTTATTACCAATAAGTGATGTTTCATTTTGATTCTGGGTTTTGGATTTTGAATAGATGAGAAAGCTCTGGAGACAATGCTCAGCTTCATTGAAACGATTGAGAAGCTGCAACTGCAGCAAGAATAGGATTTCTTGGTTGATGCTGCAAATTATTATTTTGGGAGAGTTTCTTCCAAATATCTTATTTTCCTCTTTTTTTATTTTTTTTTATATTTGTGTTCATTTTTTTTGTATTACGAACTCAGAAGTTAAAAAATTTGACCAATGTTTAAAAAAACTCAGTAAAGATAAAATAATTTGCATTTTGGCTAAAAATAACTTATTCCTCAATTGACAACTAACTTAAAAGTTTTTTTTTATTTACGTTTTTTACCGAAAAGTTAAATTGGGTTCAAAATAGTTTGTTTAGTAACTTAGTTTTTAAGTTAATTTTTTTAAAGTTAGTTATTTGGGTAAAAAATTAGTATTTTTTTTTTGTTCAAAGTGGATAATTTTATGCATCTATGTATTTGATATTTATATGTAATTGGTAGTTGTAGTAAATAAGTTATGAATAAGAAGTATTATTGTATTTAAAAAGTCGTGAGAGTTTAAATAAAATATTATGAAAGTTGATGTTTTTAATTTAAATTTTTAATTTTTTAATTTTTTTAATTTTTTTTATCAAATAAGCAACTTTTTGACATTTTAGTCAAAAAGTTGTGGTTGCCAATCAGCGCCACGTCTGTTGGATCTTATTTTTATTTCTTTTAGATACTTGTATTGAAAAGAATCAAAAAAATATACAAAAAAATTAGACTGAAATTGAAATCTTTTTTTTACTAAAAATTTTAAAAAAAAACTTTTTAAAAAAGAGTTATGACAAATATCTCATGAAAGTTTACAACACGGTTATGTATATGAACAAAGAATTGCAATTGTTTATGTATTATACAACTTTTAATAAATAGAATAGAAATGTGTAATATATATTAAATAAGTTATTTTTCTTTTTTATTTATCTAATATCTAATAGAAATAGGTCAATATTGTTTTACACGAAGTGTTTTTGCTATGTCATTAAATAAAAGTATCATATAAGCAATGTAATACATGAATATAGTATAGCTAATTCAGATTAGCTCAAAGTCATTCAGTATCATCATGAAAGAGCTCTTTTTTATATTTTATTTTTTATTAAATTTAATTAAAAATATAACCATTGACAGAGCTAATGGCATCTTAAAATTTTTGTAATTGATTTCAATTGATAGGGGATACAATACTTAATTTGGTCTTAAACAAAACCAAGAAAAAGATTGAAGAAACAATCTACCCTCTTCCTCCTCCCAACAAAGGGAGAAAACTCAGCCTATGGTGTTAAAGGGGTATTTGTTGTGGATAAAATTATAAATTTGGATTATAAATAAAAAGATGTGATTATAAATTTAATTAAAAGTTGTAAATATTTTCTTAAGTTATTAATTTTTAGTTTAAAAAATAGAATTTATGTTTGTTGATTTAGAATAACAAATTATTAACAAAAATTGATAAGCACATTCATTTTTTTTTTAAAAACTAACTTTGTCTGGAACTATAAACTAAAAATTATAATTTAAGCCGCAGCAAACATTTCTTTAAACTTATGAATTTACAAGAGAATGCTGCCAATGTCCTTGAGTTACTAGAAAGCTTCTCATTTTTAGAGTTCAACTCCTTTTTATTTCAATTATTCAAGAATTAGACAGGCTTTTGATGGTCCTCCTATGTGGATGGACTAGGACCACTGAATTAGACTTGAAAAAGGACGAAAAGGTCGTTAGAAAGAGGATCGAAATGGTTTTCGATGAATTTTTTCCGACAATCAAGTTAGGATTTCGATAGATTAATGGCCAAGAAAAAAAAGGATAATTTGACAAGTTCTAGAATGAATACTTTCTATCTCTGTTTGTTACTTTTTTATATGATTCTGGAAATACGTGGCCAGCAAATCATATGTAGACCGTTGTAACCACATAACTGAAGATTCACCGCAAAGCCCACGCACGACACACAATACTTGCGACTGACCAGAGTTTACTTGATCTGATCAGCATAATTCCCTTATTGATTAGAACACTGGGAGCTAGACTAGCAACCAGTTAAACGGGCGTATCGTTGACTAACTAGCATATCTCTTACAACTGATCAGGAATACTCTCCCTTGGCCTTAGTTTGGGCCTTTACGGCCTTCGGGCCTTGTTACTTATCGTTCCATTAGTTTTGATTACTTTTTTTTAAAAATAGTAAACAGGGTAGGTTCATTTTAGCAATTTGAACTGTTTATATAGAGACTATTGAGAGCACTATTAAAAAGAAATTAAATTGATTAAAAATTTATAATTATATAATCAAATTACATATTTTTATTAAAAATAGGTGACAAATATGATCGGCCGTATTTTCTTCTTTTTTTTTTCTTAGCATTCCTATATAATCAACTGATAAAGTGAGAGTAAAGCAGACAATACTGTAAGGCTTTGTTTGTTTTGAAGTATTAAGAGAAAATAGTTTGGATTAGGAGACAAGACTGAGCCACCAAAATCTTTTTGTCTTTTTAATATTGTGAGTCCTACGTTCGTATTACAGAATTCGGACTAACAGTTTGATGAATAAAGTATTATTAATTTCCCATTCATTGATTAGTAATATTAAGCCTCCATGTGGTATTATTAGTTCTAGACTCTGGATTATTTTTTCTCCTTATTTAACGGTTAGAAATAACTCCACAATTTTTATCTCATTTTTTATCATACTTTAACCAAACATGAATTAATTTTTTCACTGTATACATAATCATGTCCATAATTTATTAGTATACAAAAAATATGTAGAATCTCTAATATTATTAATTCTCATATCTTATTCAATCTTATCCGAAATAACATACAAATCTTATAAGGCAATCTCGAAAATCTTAAAAGCAAAAAAAGTAATACATATATATATAATCTCATTCGGTAATTTATTTTTAAGTCAAATAAGAAAGAATTCCCACTATTTATCTTCCATTCCTACAATCACTATTTTCGGATTTTAACAAAAGATATATCATCCACACGCTTTGTATGGTTCAAAATAGTAAACATAAAAAAAATAAAATATATAATAATAATAATAATAATAATAATAATAATAAGGATATTCTCCTCTTTTAAATTATCACATTTTTTAAATCTTCTACAATTTCGCAAGAAAAACAAGAAAACACATATATATCATTTTGAAGAAGAAAAATTCACACAAAGAATAGTAACATAAGAATAAAACCTTTATTTCTCTCAATTTTAAACACAGATGCGTTAACCTAACTAAAAAATTCCGTACACACTTAATTTTTAAAGTGTATAATAAATTTATAATTAAATTATAAATATCTATACTATTTAATAAATGAAATTTATAATTTGGGGAAGTCCTATCATATTTTTGATAATTCCAAAAATATCCAGGAAACAAG
>JAOTRH010000001.1:13624584-13661051 GCA_034768845.1 Heliamphora exappendiculata | reverse complement strand
GTCCTCTCTAATTAAGGGGATTCTACTCCTTATTTTTAAATCACTAACCAGCCAATAAACTAGATACAACTATGCCAGGTTTTAAGCCGCATTATTTAGTTTTAAATTTTTTTTAAAATTTCTTAATTCAAAAAAAAAGAAGTTAATACATATCTCAAACACTTTAATTTTTTTCAAACAAAATTACTATAATATTCTTACATAAAAAGGTCAACTCTTCTCACAAAAAAAATATTGTGCTAATATACCAAACATTACAACTTTAAAAGCTAAAAATAAGCGCATTTTAGATATTTCAATAAAAAGCAAAAACAAGGTACTACAAAAAAATTATTCTAAATAATCTAACTTTTTTATTATTATTATTTTTTTAAATAAACCTTTTAAAAATTAATTTTTTTAGACATTCCAAACAAGCGGTTCATCCAATCTCAGCTTCTTACTAGGAAAAAGTAAAAACAAGAGAAAAGATAAACTGCTCTAAAATGAGGTTTGAAGCCTGAGATTCTCATCAGCGATGCAAATAATGTATAACAGCATCAAATGATGCCAGACATGTGCAGTGTGATTTGCATATCACCGTTAACGGTGTCAAAAGTAAAAATGTGCAGTGTAATTTTCAAGAATACAGTAGTAAAAAATGATATATCAGAGGAATACAGAGTGACTAAATGTAATTTATCCTATTAAATACTACTATTTTTAAATATATATTTTAACATATTAAATATCTTACAATACAATGTATGCTATACAATTTAGGAAGAAAAAAAGTTACATAATTCATATTCCAATTTGACAACTATGGTCTCGGCAGCATTTTTTCAATTGTGTCAGAATAATGTCTGTTTTGGTTTGAAGTTGAAGGACCGTGAAATGGCACATCATTCTGCATGAGAATTCCCTACAAAAATCTTGTTGGCATAGTGGGGTGTTTGTTAGTGTTTAAATTATAACTTTTAACTTATAATTGAATAAAAAGTTTTTGAAATTTAAACAAGTACGCTTATAAATTTAAATTAACAAATATAAATTTTACTATTTTAAGTTATAAGCTTATAATTTTAAGAAATATTGACATCTCCTACTTAAAACTATAATCACATATTTTCAATTATAATCTATACATTTATAATTTTAGTTACAGCAAACACCCGAGTGCAACTCGTTTTGATTGCTTATTTGAATTGGTTAATTGTTGTTGGTGATAATGAATTATAGGGAGCAATTATTTCTTCAGCAGTACCTGGAATGCAATTGAATGGGATGGCACTTACCAAGGTCCCAAGGGTTAAGTATCTGATACTAATGTCAGGGGGTAAGCTTGGAGGAAGCATGTTTGGGTTGCCCAAACTGGCTGCTAATGCATTTTCATCACCTGTCAAGTGTCCATCCCTCCACATCATAGGTACATCTCTTATTGCCCATTTTAGTATATATTTAGTTGCAAGTTTTTAATCATAGGTATGGGCTTCTCTCCACTTGGGCCCATTGTAGGCATATGCCCATTTAAATATAATTAATTAATGGACATGATTGCCCTTGACTATTAGTCCTAAAATTACTCATTTCTTAGTATCCCTATCTCAAAATTACTTGTTTCTTGTAATTCTCTCTCTCAAAATAAACATGGCTAAAGGGGATTGCAAGGAAGCTCTTCTCTTAATCATACTTTTAGCATTCGTTTGGCTATTATCTTTTTGACTTTTGGCTTAAAGCCTAAAAAGTCAAAAATTTTCATTTTTCATCTCTCATTTTTTAATCTATTTGCTTTTAAACTTTTTTTTACATATAAGGGTAGATTTGGAATTTCACATCCGATTTATTTGATTTTTTTTTGTGGCTTAAAAGTTACTAGTTTTTTAACTAAATGAATTTTTTGACTTAAAATAGTTTAAAGCTAAAAAACTGACTTAGAATCAAGTAACCAAACGAATACTTAGATTCAATCAGGACTCACATCTCACAGCAAAACGCTCAATGCTTTACAGGTGAGGCAGACTACTTGCAGGAAGCAGGGATTGAATTATTGGAATCATTTGAGGAGTCTTTTGTGATTCGTCACCCCAAGGGGCACACAATACCAAAACTTGGTTAGTATTGTGCAAATTCTCTCTTGCTTTTACATATATCTATGTATGTATAATTGTCAAGGTTTTTCTAGTCTAATGGCATTATTCTAACTCCGCAACGAGTTCAATTCATATGACGAGCGGTTTGAATAATCTCTGTTTTCATTCTCTTAGATATAGAAAGGATAGTTTAGATTCTAATTCTTGCAAAACAACCAAAAAGTAGGTCAGCTAAATTCGAAATGATAATTTCTTTCACTCCACTCCGGCACGTTTTCGTTCTGTTATGTATGGCTTTTTCAATTCCTAATAATAAACGGAGAGAGAATAGTATTTACTTTTTTAGGCCTGTTTTTACCCCCGCTCTTTTCGACTATATTAAATAAATATTTTTTAAAATATGAATATATGTATAAAGTTTAAAAAATATAATAAGTCTACAACACAAAAATATTATTATTATAATTATTTTTTAATCTCAAATTCTTATATTTTGTATTTTTAATTTTATTGATTCATCAACTACTATTTTTTATTTATTATGTTGTTTATAACCCTTATTAGTATTGCTTCTTTAAATCTTATAAACTATTCTCAATATATTATGGCCCCGGCTTGCTCCTTGTCACCCCTCCCATATTTTTTCCGATCTTCACCCGGATTGAATAAGCTGATTTAATTTCTGTCCCATCTCGCCCGATTGTGATCCCTATTTAAATAAAAGATCTCATTTCAGTCCCATCTCCCCCCCCCCCATTGTGATCCCTATTTGCAATCAGTAAATGGTGGTTGTGTGACATGGTGGGATAACCATATCTAGGAATTCAATCATGAATTTGATTGCACGTTGAACAGATTAAATATTATTTCTCTTAGCTTACTGGTGGTTCTTCGTATAGGTTGAGTAAAATTAACATTGAATTTTATTTTTTATTTTTTATTAAAAATAAAAAAGTACAAAAGCCAAAAAAATTACTAAATTGACTTTTTTTTCACTTTATCTGAACTTTTTAAATTTTTTTTGTTAATTTTTGTATATATGTAAATAATTTTTGATTTGATTTTTTAATTTTATAAGTTTTTTTATTTTTTTGCCAAAAGAACAATTTTAAAATTTCAATGCTTTTAGTCAAAATTACCAATCAGTGATGCTTCATTTTGATTCTGGGTTTTGGATTTTGAACAGATGAGAAAGCTTTGGAGACAATGCTCAGCTTCATTGAAACAATTGAGAAGCAGCAACTGCAGCAAGAATAGGATTTCTTGGTTGATGCTGCAAATTATTATTTTGGGAGAGTTTCTTCCAAATATCTGTTGGATATTAGTGTTATGAAAATAACAATAATTTGTCGGTTTAATAAAACCTAGACAGCACTAAACAGTAGTAACTAAATTACAATAATCTGAAACTAATTTCAGAATAGAATAAAATAAAATAAATATAATCTGTTTTCCTATTACAGAATAATATAGTAGGTGTAGAAATTAAATAAACTCATAAGTATATTAGGAAAAACGAAACTGAAAAAACAGAACACTGTTTGAAAAAATAGTTTTCTGTATGCAGGAATGAAATAAAAAAATAGTACCGAATTAAATAATTAATAGAAAACCCAAAACATATAAGACAATAGTATACTGGATTTATTGCAACTACGGAATAGAACAACAGTTGCAATAAACTTAGAATAGTTTTACAGAACAGGTTGGAATTGAGTCCAACGTTCAATGGTGTCTTCTTAAGACAGATTACGTTTCTGCCTCGGTGCTTGCGGTAGATCAGACGTTTGCTTCCAACATAAAATGATTTCTGTGTGCAGTAGAAGCACAACAAACTACACACACAGCAAACCTCGATGTGGTTGAACTTTCTCGAAAAACTTAGAAAGAAAATGCAGAAGCAGAGTTTCGGCAATGGAGACTTGGAAAACGGATACTGGAAATGGATTTGGAACATCCTTTAAATAGGAGTTCCATGTGACTATTCACCTTAATCCGAACAGGTACAGACACCGGTTCGGCTTGGTGGTTGGACCGCCCAACATACACGAACTGATTCAGTATCACTCCAACAGACCCGAACCCTCCAACGGTTCGAATTCGGTTTATAACGGTAACTTAATTTAAAATTTATTTTCAAAATTTTAATTAAATAAAATTTTCGTAAAAAGATAAGGGTTAACCCACAACCCGAACCCAAGTCTGGGCCTGACCCGGCGCGATCAGACGGGTAGGCAGCTGCGGTGCGCATGTGGAGTTTATGTCGAACCCACTGTTGAGTAGGTACTCCCTGGTTCACAAAACTAAGTATCCCCAATAGGCACACTCCTTAGGCTCAACTTAGTTTATATAAGTCATTCACTTATATTTCTCCCAACCAATGTGGGATTGGACACTCACCCATTTATCTCTCAACAAAAGTGTGATATGACTTAGTTATCACATTTTTTCAACTTCCATGATACACTTTTGGAGTTAATTTCTCATTCACTCATTAATGATTTTGAATGCCACAAAATTCATGATTACTCTACTCATGGAGATAAAGAAATTAGAACTTTGAATCATCAAAAAAGATTAATCTTATACAAAGACAATTAGTTTTAAAGTTAGCTAAATTTTATGTTCCAACTTATTCAAAACCCAATTTTTTTCAACAATCTTATTTTCCTCTTTTTTATTTTTATTTTTATATTTTTCTTCTCTTTTTTTTTGTATTACAAATTAAGAAGTAAAAAAATTTGACCAATGTTAAAAAAAACTTAGTAAAGATAAAATAAGTTGCATTTTGGCTAAAAATAACTTATTCCTCGATTGGCAACTAACTTAAAAGCTAGTTTTTTTTTTTTTTTTTACGTTTTTAGTCAAAAAGCTAAATTAGATTCAATGTAAGTTATTTGAA
Source organism: Heliamphora exappendiculata (assembly GCA_034768845.1). Taxonomy (NCBI): domain Eukaryota; kingdom Viridiplantae; phylum Streptophyta; class Magnoliopsida; order Ericales; family Sarraceniaceae; genus Heliamphora; species Heliamphora exappendiculata. The sequence continues at coordinate 13,656,077 of JAOTRH010000001.1, read as the reverse complement.
AACTTAATTTTTAAGCTAATTTTTTTGAAGTTGGTGGTTTGGGAAAAAAAACTAATTTTTTTATTTTTTTGTTCAAAGTGGACAATTTTACTATTCTATATATTTGATATTTATATGTAGTTGGTAGTGGTAGCAAATAAGTTATGAATGATGAGTATTTTTATATTTTAAAAATAACGGGAGTTTGATTAGAATATTTTGAGAGTTGGTGTTTTGATTTGATTTTTTGACTTTTTTATTTTTTGGTCAAACGAGCAACCGCTTTTTGATGTTTTAGCCAAAAAGCCAAGGTTGCCAATTAAGACCATCTCTTTTGGAACTTTATTTTTTGAATTTTTGGATGTTATTTTTAATTATTTTAAAGACTCGTAATGAAAAGAATCAAAAAAATATTAAAAATTAGACTAAAATTGATCTTTTTCTTAATTTTGAGTATAAGACGGAAGAAGATTATTTTGGCACAATTTCCTAGGTAGAATCGGTAATGGAGGGGCATTTTTGTTATTTTGCTTTATTTTTGTCTTTTGCTCTTATTTTAATTTAAAAGCTTGAGTTAAGATTGTACATATGCCAAATTTGTGGACTTTTAGTTGAGATTTGGTACAATCAAGTAAAGCATGAGTACAACTATTTAAAGCATATGGTACAACTCTTCAAAGTATGGTCTTAATCACATCGTAAGGTCAATTTCCATTAAAAAAAAAAACTATTTAAAAAAAGTTATCAGGGCTGGTCCTCCAGTTAAGCCCGTGAAGTTGCCGCTTTGGGCTCTTAATTTTTGCTTAAAAAATGAGGTCCCAAAATTTGTAATGGTCTTTATTATCTTTTGTATAATATTATAAAATTAAAATTTTATTAAAATTAAAGGGCTCAATCCAAAGGAACCCAAATACAAATCCAAAATAATATATATTAAAAAATTTATCTTGCCCTTTGTAATATGGCTAACTCTTGCTCTAGAACTCTATTTTTTTTTGGAGTGGTGCAACGTATATATGTATTGTTTTCATCTTCTGTAAGGCAATAAAAAGTTTTGAATGATAATGTAGAAGGACTCACTCTAAGACCATCTCCAACCATATTTCCTATTTTAGGGAGTCACATTTTCATTTTTGACTCTAACTATACTCCTTATTTTAGGGAGTCAATTTTTTTTAATTTTTAATATAATAATTCAAAATTTGTAACATTCATATTTTAACAGTCATATTATAACAGCTATTTTATTTTTTAAAAAATTATTTTTATAAAAATAAATTTTAATATTTTTTAGATTTTAACGGTTATATTTCAACAATCATTTTATGACGGCTACATTTATTTAAAAGAAATTTAATTTTTCCAAATTAGAAGAGACACACAATCAAAAGAAAAAATACAATAATATTTTATAAACTTACAGAATAATACATTGGTCCAATACAATAATATTACATAAAATTTTTAAAAAATAGAATAATACATTAATCAATGATCACTCTAATTAATTAAAACTACTACGTATACTTTTTTGAAATAATTCTATTTCCAAGCCTTGATAATATTATGCTTGCATTAGATCCATCCCTGTAGCATCAATTGTCATTATTCTCTCACCTTTTTTGATTGTTTTCAATCAAAAAAATTTTTCTTGAATATTAATCATTTTTTGTTGGGCATCATATGTTTTTTGTTGGGTTTCATGTGCTCTTTGTTGGACATTATATGCTCTTTGTTGGACATCATACGCTCTTTCAAAGCGTTCATTTTTTTAAGCTTAATTTATTTTCTCTGTTGAATGTAGTCTTCCAAAATCAATATAGTTTGCCTGGATAATATAATGTCACTAACAAGTTCTTTGCCTTTTTTGTTATGTTCTTTTTGATCTAATTTTTCATTTGCTTCTCGAGGTTGACGTATGTATTGCCTGTAATATCATATTCTTCTAAATTAATTGAATCTAGAGTATAAGGAGAAGACAGCAGAGTTTTTTGAGTTTTTGGATTTTTTCTTTCCATGGTCCATCATCCACTTCAAATGATACTTTAACTCATGCCAATAATGTAAATATTGAAATGGACGACCCAATAATTTTTCGTACAATTCTTTTGCTTGAAATATCTAAAAAATACATAAAAGGAAATAATTATAACATTATAAAGATATTTTAACTAGACAAAAAAATATGATAATGTTATTATACCTTGTCTTGCTCAGTGACACTACTTTATTGCCTTCCTTTAATTTGGGCGGAGTTTTCACATAATTTATTTACTTATAACTGAATTGTGCTCTAGCGATACATAAGAGAATTCTAACTACGATTAGAAATTATTTGTTTATTTTCGTGAAAGTAGTTGAGTTATTCCCCAATATGTATCTCTTTTTTGTTGATTTTCTTGTACTGAATCAATACTAATGTTGAGTTATGCAGATGTAAGTACAATATCTTTCTTAGTTGTGAAATTTCGTGATCGTTGTTATTTTTTTGTGGTTGATTTATTTTTTGTAAAATTTGATGACGGTATTGCAGGCTCATTACAATATGGCTTAATCATAATCTTCACTAAAAATCTCATTGTCAATGTCTGACTCCTTAGAGAGGAGATTAGTGTAATATGCATTTTCTTGAAAATCCATTTACCTAAATAAAAAAAATCATAACTAATAATTAAAAATTCCAACAATTAAAAATTGAGTTAAATTAAAAATTAAGTTAATAAATAATAAGAAATGAATTAAAAATTATAATAATTAAACCCTAACCATTAATCTCCAACAAAACAAAAACGTGAACCAGTATATCACCACAACCAATGAACTAGACACGAAAATCGAGGAATGAAGAAACAGAGCATCGAAGAGCAGAAACAAAAAACGTGAAGACCGAACAACTTAATCTCAACAAATTGAGTAGAAGTTTTAGCAAATCCCACCAAGAAATCAAGAAATCGGCAAATGATCAAGATGAATTTTAGCAAATCACCAAGAACAATGAAAATAGACGTCAAGAATCCAAAAAATTTGTCAAAGCAACAATATGAATTTCAACAAATCAAAGAAGTATGCAAAATATATTATCAAATACGTAGCTTTATAGAAGATTTTTTTGAGAATTTGTACATAAATTACTGTTTGGAGCTGTTGAATACAATGATTTTCAAAAAAATAACCGTTAAGCAATCCTTTCAAATTTTTTCCAAGCTCGCCAAAAATGGAAAACCAATTTTAGTCACCTTAAAATGGCAAGGTGAATGGTGAGCCAGTTGGAGTTTTGAATTTTGTAGATTTCTCGCCAGTTTGGCGAAGGAGGCGTGATGGCGAAGAACATTAGAGCTGCTCTAAAGCTATTGTCACAAACACATTGAAAAAGTCGTGTTGAAAGTGTTAAAGCAATAAAATACCAAGCTCCACAAATAAAAAATGCTTTAATTCACTTGGAAAATACCAATAAAGATCTCAAAACAGATAGTGAAGCAGAATCTCTAGTAACAAATGAAATTTGAGAACTTTGAGTTCTTAGTTGGTATGATTGTTTGGCACAATTTGTTATTTGCGGTTAATTCTATGAGCAAGATTTTTCAAAGTAAAGACATACATATAGATGTGGGCTATAGATTAGTTAAACGGGCTTATCATTTTTCTTGAAAAGTATAGGGAAACTAAATTTATGAAGGCTATGATTTAGACAAAAGAAGTTGCAACTGTAATGGAAGGAAGTTGAACCAGTATTTTGTGAAAAACACATTGTTCGCAGGAAGAGACATTTTGATGAAAATGTTGGTGAAGATGCGACGTGGTCAACTAAAGAATTCTTTAGAGTTAATTACTTTATATATATCGTAGATTATGCTCTTTCTTCACTTAAATGCAGGTTCGAGCAATTTCAAAATTATGAGAAATTTTTTGGATTTCTGTTTGATTTGAAGAAATTGAATTCTGGCAACGATGAATGTTTGAAGACATATTGCACCAATTTTGAAGATTCTTTAAAGCATGATGGGATTTCTGATATTGATAGGAGAGAATTATTTTCTGAATTGAAGAATTTGAAAGAAGTTCTGCCAAAAGAAACAAGAAAAAACGAATTGAAGTAGTTCTGAATTATTTGAACATAATAGATGATTATTTTCCGAACACAGGGATTGCGTACAAGGTATTGTTAACTATACATGTTACATTGCATCAGGAAAAAAAAGCTTTTCAAAGTTAAAGTTGATCAAATCTTATCTACGTTCAATTATGTCACAGGAAAGACTGAATAGATTAACAATATTATCTATTGAAAAAGAAATTGTAGATAAACTTGACTATGAAACATTAATTAGTAATTTTGCAGCAAAAATTGTTAGAAATGTAGTATTTAAGTGATTATTTGCTACTATTGGTTTAACGTTTTTGTTTTATTGTGATATTGTCACTATTGCTTTTGTTTGGTATTATTTTGGTTATAATTTGAATATTGGTGAAAAATAAAACAGCATGACAGCTATATCCTTTTAAAATTTTATAATGATTTTTAAAAAAAGTTTTACAAATTTAAACACACACACACACACACACACACACATATATATATCGCCCCTTTTTAAATATCTACTTAGGGTCTCTAATTGGTCAGGGCTGACCCTAAAAGTTACGACAAATATCTCAAGAAAGCTTACAAATACGCCAAATCTGTTATGTATTTGAACAAAGAATTCGATAGTTACGATGCAATTATTTATGTACCATAAGTTTGATTGGCGACCAGCTTTTAAACTGATTTTTTTTTTTGCTTTAACCCATTTTAAGTTAAAAAGTCAAAAATGTTTGTTTGGTTGGAATATAAGTGGCTTTTTTAAGCTAAAAGGTAAAAATCTTTACTTAAAATTATTATAATTTTTAAAATTTTATTTTTAGATAATTTTATATTCAATATTGATCTTATTTGATAAATTTTGACAGGTAAATTTTAAAAATATAATTTTTATAAAAAATAAATATGCATAATAAAAGTTATGATATTTTTAAAAAATATAAAAAAAAACTATGTAAAAGGCAAAAAAAGCTAAAAGCCTTCTAGTTGAAAAAAAAATGAAACTTTTTGGGTTTTTGGGTTTTTAAGCAAAAAAGACAAAAAAGCCAATTTGCAGCTAGTTGCCAAACGAAAGCTATACAGTATTTTTAATAAATAGAATAGAAATGTGTAACACACATTAAGTAGGTTACTTTTATCTTTTATTTATCTAATATTTAATAGAGATATATCAATATTGTTTTACGCAAAGTATTTTTGCTATATTATTAAATTAAAACACCATATAAGCAATGCAATATAGTATAGCTAACTCAGATCAGCCAAAAGTCATTCGGTATCATCAAGAAAGAGCACCTTTTTATTTTTTTTTATTAAATTTAACTGAAAATATAATCATTGACATAGCTAATGGCATCTTAGAATTTATGTAATCAATTTTAGTTTTTTTTTTTCAGAAAAAACATGAATATTATTATTTAGTAGAAGAATGGTCAAGCAACCTACAATTGGATTGGACAATAGCCTGTAACCACGATGGAAAAACATCCTTCCAGCTACAAATATTATCCATTGACAAACGATATCTAGCTCCTCGATGGGCAGTTTGATTTGCATCACGTTTCACAAAAGCAAAATAACAAAATCTAAAGGATGCTTGAAACTTTATACAGGCTTCAATAATAACCTCTGAACCTCGATATCCGAATAAGGGCATTTTTTGTTAGAGATTGCATTGACTACCTGTAGTGAGTCCCCTTCAACGATTATGTTAGACATCTCCCAATTCTATGCCACTCGTAGTGCTTCCTTGAATGCCATGGCTTCTAGTACTCGCGGGCTGGATGAATGTAACAAGTTAGGAATAACCTTGACCGCAACAACCTTACCACTATTCGATGTGGCAACAATCCCCAGACCCGAGCGATGGGAGCTTGTATTCATCGCTGCATCCACATTTAGCTTTATTCTTCCTTTGTTCGATGGCTTCTAATGGTGCTTAGTCTCTACTAGGTCTCGATTCTGTATTGAAATGCCTTGATCATTTTCGTTGATTTGTATAAATCCGGTCCATGACTCCAAGGCTCGTCCAGATGTGATATGTGGCTGTATGATCTAACTCTCAAAACACCATTTATTATGCGCTTTTCAAATGTACCAACACAAAAAAGCTATGAGGGCCGTCATCTCATTGGGATTGTCGGCTGCTTTAACCTTATCTTGTAATTCACTCCATCTTTCCTTGCAAGATTGTCCCTTACACCACCTCTCTTGTCGTATTCTTAGTGGAGACACTGTCCATACAATATTAGCTTCTTTGTAATTGAACAGCATATGGGTCATTGTTTCTATCTCTTCCCTGCATCTTTTATAGTAAGCGTCAATAGGCATACATTTGCTTGCCAGCTTTTCCATGATAGAGACAGCATCATGTAGACATCTCCAGATAAAAATGTTTCACCTTCCCTTGTGTAGGTAGCTTCCATATGGCTTTCCACATATTGTTTGTTCCAGAGTCTCTGCTTAATTCTTCGGGTTAAAAGTTTCTTGTAGCTTCATGATGTCCTTGGCTAAGTAATATGCTGACTTAACCGAGAAACATCCATCACTAGTATAGTGCCAAATTCTTCTATCTTTGCTGCCATGTTCACTTATTGGAATTGAGAAGATGGTATTCGCATCTTGAGGCATAAAAAGTTCTCGAATCAGTTCAGTATTCCATTTTTTTTGACTCAGCTATAATAAGATCTTGGGCTTTGGTTACTTTGCAGTTTGAGGGTGACTAACCATTTATTTTGAATGTTCTATATCATGGTAGCCACGGATCTTCCCCAATTCTGGTCTTTGCACCATTCCAATCTTCCATCTTCAGCCATTTGCTAAAATACCCCTCCCAACTATAAAACTCTACTATGCCCAAGATGAATTTGTTGGGAGCCTGCCAAAGAGATGTCTGGTGGAAGTGTTTACCTTTTGTTACGGAATTTAGCCTTATCTTTATTCGTTTTAGTTTGGTAAATCTGTGACAAAGTGTTCGAAAAATAATTATTCAAATTATTTATTTTATTCATTGATATTTTCACACTTTTCTTGTTCAAGTTTTGAGTTTAATATTGCAGGGCCACAGAGAAGGAGCAAAAAACATCCAAAAGTAACCTGCAGTGTCAAACAACTTGATAGACCGCTCGAGCGGTCCATCAAGCAATCCATTGCACCTCTTTATATCTTAGGCTCTGCGACAAAATGCGGCAACACAGACCTTCACCGCTCGAGCAATCAGCGGCAATGACAGTTTTTAATTGCCGTCAACAGACTAGAATTTTGGCAAGCGGCTATAAATAGAACAACTAGGGTTTCATATTTGGTGCCTCATTGATACAGTTATAATCCCTAACCGCCAGAAAGCCTCCTACATTATTCTACATACTCGCAGCAAGATAGTCTACAACTTGATGAACCTTTAGCTTCTGCGCAGTTAAGTCAATCATCAAGAATTTCAAACCTTCAATGTTCTGTTCGTGTTCGTGGAGTCTCTTGAAATGATTCTCAACTGTTGAAGTTTAGTGGAAGATTTCGTCAGCATTGAAGTCCAGTGATGAATTTCAGTGGAAGTTAAGTACAGAGTTGGTGTATATGGATTCAGTAAAAATAGGCTTACTACCATTGATTGTGGGTGCAACGTCGGAGTTGTAAGATTTTTTTATAACCAATGGTTGATATAGTGTTTTATTTTCTAAACCCGAAGTGGTCTCGTGATTTTTATCTGATTTGGAGTTTTTTAAGTAAATTTCGTCTTGTCGTGTGTGATTGTGGTTGCTTTATTTCCTGCTTATGTGATTAATTTGTTTAGATTTATTTGCAACATTTAACTTCTTTAATTAAATCAATTAGTGCAAATCAGTCTGCAAATGGGGTTTTTCAATTGGTATCAGAGAAGGTAACTGAAAGTTTTTTAAAAAATTTTGAAGTGTGATATTTTGATGGACTTGCAATAATGGATATTCTTATAAATGAGTTTATCGAGTCTGATAATGATAATTTTTTAGTGACTCTTGGAATAAAGAGGATGGTGAGATTAATAATGGTGAAGATAGTGAGACTCTTTAGCAAGCTTATAATAAGCTTTACAGGGAGTGTTACATGATCACCAAACAAAATATCAAATTGGTTAATAAACTTAAATTATGTAAAAAGGAGAAAGAGAAAGTCAAGTAAGAGCTGACTGAATCTCAAGACCTAGTGATGAAATTAAAATCAGACAGGAAAACTTTATGTAAAAAACTTGCAAAATGTGTAAAAAAAAAAAGAAATGACGTGTCTAATTTGAGTCAAACTAAACAAATCATGATCGAATTTCTTGAAAAAGAATTGCATGCTTGTGTTAAGCTAAAAACTGATCTTGAATTAAAATTAATTAAATTTAAAAAAGAATTGTAAAATACTCAATCTACTTTCAAGAAACTGAATGCAGGCACTAAGGCTTTGGATGGCATGCTTGTGGTATAAAAAACTGTGACAGATAGGTGTGGACTAGGTTTTGTTGGTATATCTTCAAGTAAGTCGACAAAATGAAAAGAAATAGTCGGTCAACCAACTCAAGCTAAGTCCGTGCTAAGATTTGTGAAAGCATAAACAACCATTGCAATGAGCTCAAAAAGAACACCTACTTGTTCTTCAAAAAAAAAAAACAATGGGAAGTTGAAAAATCAAACAAGTAAATCCACTATTTTACATGGTGAGGTGAAAACGGCTAATTTATCCCATTCTATCATCAATGTGGTATTTTTGGTTACATACGTCCCAACTACATGCATTTGAATATGAATAAATTTTGTGTGCCTATTTGTTGTTACTGTGGTATAAAGAGACACATTAGATTTCACTGCATTAGATTAGTTAGCCAAAATAGATTTAAATTTGACATGTCACATCGACTTAGAAAAAATTGGATTCCCACCACAGAACTTGTACCTTTAAAAATTAAGAAATTTTGGGTAAAAAAGAGTGATCTAGACAGCTTTTTAGCTAGTCGTAATTCTTAGTTTTGTGTCTTGTCGTGTTTTTTTGGTTTGTTTGTTGGAGTTTTTATTTTATTTTTTTGAATCTTTATTTAACAAAACAATTATGGAAAACTTTATTAAAGATTGAGTACCATTTTTGTACATTATTCTATTTGGCTGTAGTCCCACAGTCTAGGTTTTGAGATTGAATATCACTTTAATTTTTTTGGTAATCTAGTTCATAGTGGATGGAATATTTTTCAGAGATTAGTCTATTATATACACCACTTGAACATTGATAGATGCAGGAATCTTCCGAACTTGTGTTCAAATTTATCTATGGGTCTTTCTTATTTTTCAGTCTTCTAAAGTTTTCGTTCCTACTAGTGTGAAAGCTGCCAATGAAAGCATGAAAAAAAAAAAGAAAAAGAAACAGAAAAAAACAAAGAAAGATTTTGCAGTTTCTAGTTGATGGAGAGTTAGCCTAAAAATTAAATTGGGTCAAAACTGATTTGACTTTGTGAATTTCTTGATTTCTGATAAATAAATGTGATTCAGCCATATAAATTGCATATAAGATTTGATTTTAGAGTCTGAAAATATTTTAAGTCACACACACACACACACTATTTCATATAGAATATACTCTGATTATGTTCGTTCTTAAATGAACTAGGTTATCTTAGAATCTGTGTGATTTTGATCAATTTGACTAGATTTTGTGTTTTTATGTGAATGAAAATATGCATTAGTCTAGTACTTGTTCTTTAATTTTATTCTCTACTAAAAAATTCTCGTTTTTTTTTTTTGTGTTTGTTTGTCAATTTGTGACAAAAATGAAAAGAGAGGCTTGTGTGAGGGGGAGTATTGATTAAGGGGAAGTAATTTTTTGTAATTTTTTTTTTTGTGTGAGAGGGAGTATTGATTAAGGGGGAGTAATTTTTTATAGTTTTTTTTTTGTGAGAATTGATTAAGGGTGAGTATTTTTTTTTTGTGTTCTTGGGTCTATATCGTGTCAGTTTTTTTTTCTTGTCGTGTCGTTTGTAGGTTTAGTTGTTGCATTGATTATATTATTGGATAATCTGGTTAATTGGGTTTTGTCACAAAATTGCTAGATGGGGAGATTGTTACAGAATTTGGCCATAGCTTTATTTGTTTTAGTTTGGCAAATCTGTGACAAAGTGTTCGACAAATGATTATTCAAATTATTTATTTTATTCGTTGATATTTTCACACTTGTCTTGTTCGAGTTTTGGATTTAATATTACAGAGCCGCACAAAAGGAGCAAAAAACATCCAAAAATAGACCGCAGTGTCAGACAGCTCGACAGACCGCTCGAGCGGTCTGTCGCACATCTCGGTATCTCAGGCTCTACGACAAAATGCTGCAACACAGACCTTCACAGCTTGAGCGGTCAGTGGCAAGTACAATTTTTAATTGCTGTCAACGTACTGGGGTTTTGGCAAGCGGCTATAAATATGACAGGTAGGGTTTCATATTTGGAGCCTCCTTGATACAACTATAATCCCTAGCCGCCAGAAAGCCTCCTATATTATTTTACATACTTGTAGCAAGTTAATCTACAACTTGATGAATTTTTAGCTTTCGCACAGTCAAGTCAATTATCAAGGATTTCAAACCTTCAATGTTCTCTTCGTGTTTGTAGAGTCACTTGAGAGGATTCTCATGTGTTGAAGTTTAGTAGAGAATTCCTTCAGCATTGAAGTTCGATGGTGGGTTCTAACAGCAGTCAAGTATGGAGTTAGTGTACGTAGATTCAACAAAAATAGACTTACTACCATTGGTTGTGTATGCAACATCGGGGTTGCAAGATTTTTTTGTAACTAACGCTTGATATAGTGTTTGATGTTTTAGATCCGGAATGACCTTGTGGTTTTTACCCGATTTGAGATTTTTACGTAAAAATCGTTGTCATGTGTGATTGTAGTTGCTTTATTTTCTGCTTGTATGATTGATTGGTTTAGACTTATTTGCAGTGTTTAACTTCTTTAATTAAATCGATTAGTGCAAATCAGACTGCAAATGGGATTTTTCACCTTTGAATATCTATTTGAAAAGAGATGTTTACCCCGAAATTAGTCTTCAACCTGGGTTTGCCAAGAAGGCCCAATTATAGGCTTGTAGATCTTGAAAGCCCAAACCCCCTTTCCACTTGCTATCGTTCAGTTTATCCCATTTGACCCAATGTATCTTCGGTTCACCTTCTTTACTGCCCCACCAAAAGCTACGAATAGTCGAGTTCATCCTTACACAGCCTTTTAGGTAGAAGAAAACATTGCATAATGTAGTTGGGAAGCACCAGAAGAACAACCTTTACCAGAGTCTCACGACCTACTTGACTAAGTAGGGATTCTTTCTATCCTTTTATCCGAGCAATTACGCTGTCTTTTATATATTTAAAGACTCCTAATTTGGTTTGAAACAAAACCAAGAAGAAGATTGAAAAAAACAATCTATCCTTTTCCTCCTCTCAACAATGGGAGAAAACTCTGCCTATGGTATTTAAGGGGCATTTGTTGTGGATAAAATTATAAATTATAAATTATAATTAAAAAGATGCAATTATGATTTTAATTAAAAGTTGTAAATATTTGTTAAAGTTATAAATTTTTAGCTTAAAAATGTAGAATTTATGTTTGTTAATTTAAAATCAGAAGTACATACAAATTTATAAGCAGATTTGTTTAAAAAAAGTTTAACTTTATATTGAACTATAAACTTGCAATAACGAACATCTCTTTAAACTTACCAATTTAAAGAGAATGCTGCCACTGTCTTTGAGTTACTTAGAGAGCTTCTCATTTTTTGAGTTGAACTCCTTTTCAATTCAATTCTTCACGAATTAGAGAGGCTTCGATTACTTATATTTTTTTTGTAAATCAGGTAGGCTCATCTTAGTGATTTGAACGGTTCATATAAAACTAAAGAGCATTATTCATAAAAAAAAATTAAATTGATTAAAAATTTATAATTATATAATCAAATTACATATTTTTATTAAAAATAGGTGACAAATATGACCGGCCTTATTTCTTTTTTTTCCTCAGCATTCCTATATAAAGGGTGTTTGGCAAAAATTACTGCTAATAACTTTTAGCATTCTGATATTAATTTTAACTATAAAATACAAGTTTTTTCACATACCATAACTTTCGTTATAACTTATAATTGTTTTTTTCTATTTTAATTACAAGTTACAATCTTTATCAAACACTCACAATTTCTGCTACAGATTACAATCTATAAGTTATTAATTTCAATAATGCCAAATACTAGCTTAATCTCCTGATAAAGTGAGAGTAAAGTGTTGGAAAATAAGTGGGTTTTGAATTTTTTTGAACATGATTTTAGGTAACTTTGAAACTAAATATCTATGAATTAGATTAATTTTTTTGATGATTCCAAGTCTTAATATGTTTTTTCCTATGAATAGTTTAATCATAAATTTTGTAGCATTCAAAACGGTTAACAGGTGAATGAGAAATTGACTCTAAAAGAATGTCATTGAAGTTGGCAAAAGTGGATAACTTACGCTCTATCCAACATTGGTTGGAAGAAGAGTTGTTGAGTGACTTATATAAGCCAAGTGTGGTCTAAGGAGTGTGCTCTTTAGAGGTACGCAGTTTTGTAGATGATGGAAGACCTACCCAACGGTAGATTCGACCCAAACCCCATACACGCACACTGCCGGCCGGCCGGCCGTGCCGAGTTGGGATTGGGCTCAAGTCCATGGTCCGCGGGTCACAGGTCGGGTCGGATCAACCTTTATCTTTTAGCAAAAATTTTATTTATTTAAAATTTTGAATTTTAAATAATTTAATTATTTATATTATTTCAGAATTAAAGTTACTGTTTCCATTATCATTATCATTTCTGACCGTTGGAGTCAGAAACTGACCGTTGGATTCAATTTCGGATTGCATCTGTTGGGCAGTCCGAACAGCCACCTTCCAAGCCTATTTAAAGGTTGCTTCTCTGCCTAGATTATATATTGCATTCCTAATTCCTTTCGTTCCTTCTGTGCTTCAGCTTATGCATTAAATCTACATTCATGTCGTCCAAAAGAGAGCTTTAAATACTGTTTCGATTCATCGAATGATCAGATTGCTGTGCTACTTCTGGGTTTTGCTGATTGTTGTATCCTAAGAGATGTTTGTTGTCCACCCGAAGCACCATAGCGAGGGAAATTTCATCTTAAGAAAATCGTGTCAAACATGAGTCTTGATCAATCTCTTTACTATATCACGTTCTTCAATTTCGGTATTTATAGATTCTGTTTTCTGCGTTATGTTCATCATTTAATTTGTGTTTATTCTTTTTTAATTTTTCTGTACTATTATTTTGTATAAAACAGATTGTTTTAGGTATATATATATATTTCCTAACAATCTTAAGACGAAATATTTCTTTTGATCTTATTTTATATTCTGTAGTACAGATTGATTTGTTTTTTAATACTGTTAAACATATTATATTCTATTTTATTTTTAAGTACAATTTATTAAATGCTGTAAATATTTTAGTATAATTAATTCTATGGATTAATTAATAGTTTTACATATTAAATACTGTTTATTAAGTTCAGTATTTATTTGTACTGTTATTATTTCTAGTTTGTGGTATAAAACAGTTTTCTACAAATAAATTTGCGTTGTACAGATTTTTTCAATTTGAGAAAAATAAAAAAATTTATCAGCAGTTTTATTGTAAATTACAGTTTTTAAAAGAAAAAATAAAGTCTTTTTCTAGGTTGCTAAAACAGTTTTATTTGTGTTGTTCAATCTTACTATTATGAATCTGGCTAGATTCCTATGTGAGGATGCTCTGGCATTGATTGAAGGTGAAACTGACTGACCAGCGATTGTTGCAGTAGATGCACGAAACCATGCTGACTTCCTGTGCCAGAATTATATCTTCAATGGATTAGACAACACTATGTACAACGTGTATAGTCCAATCAACACAGCAAAGGAATTATGGAAATATTTGAACCACAAATATAAGACAGAGGATGCCGGTGCGAAAAAATTTGTCATTAGAAAATTTCTAGAATATAAGATGGTAGATTTCAAGCCAGTCGTTAGACAAGTTCAGGATCTCCAACTTATCCTGTATGATATTTATGCAGAAGGTATGCATCTAAGTGAATCTTTTCATGTTGCTGCTATAATTGAGAAATTACCACAGGGCTGAAAAGATTTTAAAAATTACTTGAAGCATAAGCGCAAGGAGATGAAACTAGAGGAACTAATTGTCAGATTGAGGATAGAGGAAGACAACCGCAAGTCTGAAAAGAAGATCGGGATGGAGTCCAAGGCTAATGTTGTGAAACATGCGCCTAAAGTTAACAATAAGAAGATAAAGCATGTTGGTGACAAAGGCGGAGACTCTAAGAGACTCAAATTCAAGGGCAAGTGTTACATCTGTGACAAGCCTAGGCATCAAGCAAAGGACTATCGCAGCAAGCGCAAGAGGAATGCCCAAGCCAACGTAACCAAAGTCAACAACCTTTCTACTGGGGTGGATGACATCAGTCTTTCTGCTGTTATGTCTGAAACAAACCTTGTTAGAAATCCCAGAGAATAGTGAGTGGACACTGGAGCTACTCACCGCATTTGTTCAGACAGACGGATGTTTGCCACTTATCAGACAATAGATAGAGAACAGTTGTATATGGGGAACTCTTCTATTTCCAAGGTGGAAGGTCAAGGAAAGGTGATACTGAAGATGACTTCGGGAAAGGAACTCACACTCAACAGCGTGCTGTATGTGCCAGACATTCGCAAGAATTTAGTTTATGGGTCTCTATTAAGCAAGAATGGGTTTAGGCTAGTGTTTAAGTCTGACAAATTTACACTCACAAAAAGTGGAATGTTTATGGGTAAGGGTATCATACTGACGGTTTGTTCAAGCTGAATGTAATGGTTGTTGTACCTAAACATGCAATGAATAAGAATGAATCTTGTTTTGCTTATATTGTTAAGTCCTCTTTATAGCATATTAGATTAGGACATGTTAATTGCAATTCTCTACGTAGATTAATTAACAATAATTGTCTGCCTAAATTTTATATTGATTTGAATCACAAATGTGATATTTTTGTGGAGGCGAAATTAGCTAAAGCTACTTTTCATTCTGTTGAAAGGAATACAGAACATCTTGATTTAAATCACAGTGATATTTGTGATTTTAAATCAATTAGAACAAGAGATAATAAAAAGTATTTTATTACTTTTATTGACGATAGCACTAGATACTGCTACATTTATTTGCTTAGAATTACGGACGAAGCTTTGGAAATGTTTATAGATTACAATAATAAAGTTGAAAATCAACATGAAAAAAAGATCAAAACTCTAAGGAGCGATAGAGGTGGTAAATATGAATTGTCTTTTGGTGAATTCTGTTCACAACATGCCATAATTCATCAAATCATTGCACCCTATTCTCCACAGCAAAATAGTATTGCTAAACGGAAGAATAAAACATTAAAGGATATGATGAATGCTATGTTGATTAGTTCTGAACTACCTCAGAACTTGTGAAAAAAAGCTATTCTTTCAGCTAATTATATTCTTACTAAGATACCCCATAAAAAGCCGAATAAAACACCTTATAAATTGTGAAAAGGTTTAATGCGTACCTATAAATTCTTAAGAGTGTGGGGGTGTTTGGCAAAGGTAGCAGTGCCTACACCAAATAGGTCAAAATTATGACATAAAATTATTGACTGCGTATTCATCGGTTATGCTAATAATAGTAGTGCTTATCGATTTTTGATTCACAAATTCGAAATTTCATATATGCATGCTAATACTATTATTGAGTCAAGGAATGCGGTGTTCTTTCAACATGTATTTTCTTGTAAATCTGGATAAGAGACAAGTTCTGTAAACAGAACTTATGACATTGCTCAGAGTAGTGATTATGATGATGACCAAGAAGAAGAGGATGAAGAACGTAGACGTAGTAAGTGGGCTAGAATATCCAAATTTTCTAACATATTTATTGAAAAATGAGTCTCGAACTTACAAAGAGACATTGTCCAATACTGAAGCCCCTTTATGAAAAGAGGCTGTGAAGAGCAAGATTGAATTCATCCTTTAGAATCATACATGGGAACAGGTGGATCTTCCACCCAGTTATAAACCTATCAGATATAAACGAATATTTAAGAAAAAGATGAAAGCGAATGGATCAATTGATAAATACAAAGCAAGACTTATGATCAAAGGATACAGACAAAAAAAAGATCTTGATTACTTTGACGCATATTCACCAGTTACAAGAATAACGTCTATATGTATGCTAATTGCTATAACTGCATTATTTAATCTGTATATACATCAAATGGATGTGAAGACAACATTCTTGAATGGTGAATTGAATGAAGAGATTTACATGGCACAACCGAAAGGATTTGTTGTTCCTGGATAAGAGAACAAAGTTTGTAAGCTCGTCAAGTCACTTTATGGATTAAAACAAACGCCAAAGCAATGGCATGAGAAATTTGACAACACTATGAGGTCAAATGGTTTTAAGATAAACGAATGTAGCAAATGTGTCTACGTTAAAAGTGCAGAGAAATGATATGTCATCGTCTGTCTTTATGTTGATGATATGCTCATCATATGTAGTGATGATCAAATGATCAAATCTACTAAGAAATTGCTGTACAAACAGTTTAACATGAAAGATTTGGGAGTGACAGATGTTATTTTAGAAAGGACAATTTCTAAAACATTTGAAGGATATGCTTTATCTCAATCACATTACATTGAAAAAATACTTGGTAAATTCTCTAAGAATGATGACCGTCCAACAAGAATGCTAGTAGATGTAAATCTACATCTATCAAAAAATACAGGCGAAAGTATATCTCAATTGTAATATTTCGAGATTATTGGGAGTCTAATGTACTTAATGAAATGCACATGACTGGATATATGAGTAAATTAAGTAGATACACAAATAACCCATGGGCATACCACTAAAAGGCTATAATTCGAATTCTTAGATATCTAAGATACACTAGTAACTACGGGTTGTGTTATACCAGATATCCAGCTGTTATGGAAGGCTATTGTGATGCCAACTGGATATCTGATACAAAAGACTCAAAATTCACAAGTGGATATGTCTTCACTCTTAAAGGAGAAGCTGTGTCTTGAAAATCTTTCAAACAGACATGCATTGCTAGGTCAACAATAGAAACTGAGTTCATAACTTTAGATAAAGTCGGGGAAGAGCTAGAATGGCTACGCCATTTCTTAGAAGATATTCTAGTGCGGCCTAAACATGTGCCAACAATTTGCATCCATTGTAATAGCCAATCTGCAATTGGAAGGACATTGAGTAATTTATACAATGGTAAGTCACGACATATACGTCGTAGACACAATACCATTAAATAACTGCTCTCAAGTGAAATTATATCCATTGAGTACATAAGGTCAAAATATAATATCGCGGATTCGTTAACCAAAGATTTGACCAAGGAGCAAGTGAATTGTTCATCAAGAAAAATGGGACTAAAGCCTATTACTAAAGAGACACCTTAATGGCAACCTAACCTAGCTGACTTGAGATCCCAAGATCTAAGTTCAATAGGACAACTGAATTATGTGTGACTCTAGGGGAATCACTAGGGAGATTAACTCCTACCCATTTCTATGATGAAATAGTGTGTTTAAGAATAAACTTTTTTTTTAATGTTTCTTATACCTTGGATAGTTAAGTGGGGTATAGCAGGATACTCTTAATAAGAATTACCTATATGACTGTGAACTAGGCCAGCTCTATGAGAATAATTAAAGCTAAATTCTCTGGAGCACTTATGAATGACCATGCATGTTCATGGCCAAAATGAATACAACTGTGAGAACCAAGCTATGTTAGAAAGATTCTGTGTAAATTTTATTGCCTTCTCTTACACAAACGGTTGAACAGTTCAAGATATCATGTTCACTGAGTAGTCAATAAGTCCGATAGTTTTTCACAAATGAAGGTTTAAAGCCAAAAGCTACATATCCTACGCAGAATTTTTCTTTTATTGAACTCTTTCTGTGTCTGCATCTTGTTGCATTTCTTTTTCCGTCAAATTTCATTCATGCGGGGGATTGTTGGAAAATAAGTGAGTCTAAACTTTTTTGAACATGATTTTAGCTAATTTTGAAGCTAAACATCTATGGATTAGATTAATCTTTTTTTATGATTTTAAGTTCTAATATATTCCTCTCCATGAGTAGTTTAATCATGGATTTTGTGGCTTTCAAAACCGTTAACGAGTGAATTAGAAATTGACTTCAAAAGCATGCTATTAAAGTTGACAAAAATTGGTAACTTATGCTCCTTCCCACATTGATTGGGAGAAAGGTTGTTGAGTTGCTTATATAAGTCAAGTGTGGCCTAAATGGTGTATCCCTTGGGGTTACCCAATTTTGTAGACGGGGGAGAACCTACCCAACGGTGGGTTTGATCCAAACCCCGCATGCGCGCATGCGCGCGTCCCCGCCTGCCTGTCCGACCGGTCGGCCGACTGTGCCGAGCCGAGTTAGATCAGGCCGAACTCGGGTTCGTGGGTCGCGAGTTGTGAGTTGGGTCGGATCAACCCTTATTTTTTAGGAAAACATATTTATGTAAATTTTTGAATTTTGAATAATTTAATTATTTAAATTATTTCATAGTTAAAGTTACCGTTTCCATTACCGTTATCGTTTTTGACTATTAGAGTCAGAAACTAACCATTAGATTTAATTTCGGTTCACGTCTGTTGGGCGGTCTAACCAACAGACTGGACCGGATTCATACCTGTTCGGTAAGTCCAAACTGCCACTTTTCAAGCCTATTTAAAGGCTTCTTCTCTGCCCATATTATATATTGCATTCCTGATTCCTTTCTCTCCTTCTATGCTTCAGCTTCTGCATTAAATCTGCATTCCTGTCGTCCAAAAGAGAGAGCTTTAAATACTGTTTGGGTTCACCGAAGGATCATATTGCTATGCTATTTCTGGTTCTTGCTGATTGTTGTTCTGGGAGACGTTTGCTGTCCACTCAAAACATTGTAGCGAGAGCAATTTTATCTTAAGAAAATTATGTCAAACATGAGCTTCGATCAATCTCCTTACTCTATCAGGTTCTTCAATTTCGGTATTTACAGATTCTATTTTCTATTTTATGTTCATTATTTAATTTTTGTTTATTCTATTTTAATTTTTTTGTACTATTAATCTGTATAAAACAAATTGTTTTAGGTCTATATATTTCCTAACATAAAGTAGACAATACTGTAAAAGGCAGTCTCAAAATCTTAAAAACAAAAAAAGTAAAAAAAATTTTATTTCATTGCATCTCTCTTTTTCAACCTCAACTTTCCCTAAAGAATCAAAATGTCAATATATATATATATATCAAAGTTGTCGTTAAATTAGCAGTTTAGAAATAAAATGTGATATTTTATCATTGACTTTTTAAAAGTTTTAAATTAAAAATAATAAAAAATAATTTTAAATCAAGGCCCTTGAGGCCCTGACGATAGCCTTACGAATTTACAAGCAGAAGCTAAAAGTAAGTCCAATAAAAGAAATAGGAAAGGAACGTTAATTGTTTTTTTTTTGCCATGCTCTCAATTGCATTAATTAAAATATATTTTATACATAAATATTGTTAGGAGTTTTGCCTTTGGTAATATTCGATTTTTTGTTTGAAAAATCTCTGACAAATGATTATTCAAATTATTTATTTTATTCATAAATATTTTGACACTTGTTTTATTCGAGTTTTGAGTTTAATATTGCAGAGCTACGCAAAAAAAGCAGAAAATATCAAAAAGAAGCTCGCGGTGTCAAACCGCTAGACAGACTGCTCGATCAGTCAATTGCACCTCTCGGTATCTCAGACTCTGCAACAAATTACTGCAAGTAGATCTTTACCGCTCGAGTGGTGAAAAAATCGCATGAACTGTCAACGACGAGAATAGTTTGTAATTACTGTCAACGAACTAAAATGTTGGCAGACTGCTATAAATATGATAGCTAGGGTTTCATATTTCGCACCTCCTTAATACAGTTATAATTCCATAATTTCTAGCCGCTAGAGAGCCTCTTACATTATTCTACATACTTGCAGTAAACTAGTCTACAACTTGATGAACCTTTAACTTCTGCACAGTCTAGTCTATGATCAAGGATTCAAACCTTCAACGATTTATTCCTATTCGTGGAGTCGTTTGAGAGAGTTCTCAAATGTTTGAAGTATAGTAGAAAAGTCCGTCAACATCTGAAATTCGGTGATAGGTTTCGGCAGTAGTCAAGTACGAAGTTAGTGCACGTGGATTCAGTAAAGTAAGCTTACTACTATTGGCTGTGGGTGTAACGTCGGAGTTGTAAGATTTTTTTGTAACCAACGTTTGATTTCTTAAACCCGAAGCGGTCTCGTGGTTTTTACCCAATTTGAAATTTTTCACGTAAAAATTGCTGTCTCGTGTGTGATTGCGATTGCTTTACTTTTTCGCTTGTGTGCTTGATTATTTAGCGTTATTTTCGGCGTTTGGCTCATTTAATTAAATCGATTAGTATAAATCAGTCTACAAGCAAAGTTTTTCAATTAAAATTTATTTTTAAACGATATAATACGACTTTAAATTGAAAATGAAAGAAAGAACAAGATTAGATACAAAAATATTATACTTATTTTTTATTTATCAATTATATTTCTTATATTATTAATTCTAATAACTTTATAAATATTATTTTTATTCCATGTCATCTCATTGTATTCACTTCTATAAAAAAAAATTTTAATAAAATTCAACTCGCACGAAACAGGCACATGCACATAGAAGCAGCGAGCAGACTGCAGAGCTCAAACCGGTCAAAGGCAATTGGCAAAACTATTTCTTAGTCTTTTTAAAATTTTTAGTATTAATTTTTAGCAATTGACAATTCACCATTTTTGTTACAAATTATATTCTATATAATTAATAATTTTAACAATACTAAATACCATCATAATTTACCGACAAATATCAAATGACATGCTATAATAATTTCTTATAATTTTTTAGGGTAAATAAATCTAGAATCTGTTTAGTGGACTCATTTAAGAATAAGTGCTAACTATTTTTTTAACTATTTTACAAAATTTAAATTTTAAATTAATAATTATTTTTGACAAATATACTATTATGTTACTCAATAATTGATATATATTTCTATTTTATTTTTTTATCTTTCCATTTAAAAGAAAAATCTTCGCACACAAACAAAACATCCATTCCCATCAAAGTTGCCTTCTTGGAAGATAAACTATTAAGCATCCATTGCACGAATCACCAATAATACATAAAATACTATTCAAAGTACAATTCGAACACATCGTTATTTTCAGTCATACTATAAACATACATCATCGTCCAAAAATCTTCTACCCTATATTGTGGTTCATGATTTTTTTGCAAATAATACCATAAAAGAAATTTTGATCATTTCTAATTGAATTTTAGAAATTTCATTGATATCAATGAGTTTTAAATTGCAAAATTTCTTTTGTTGGAAAGATGAATTTGCAAAACATGAACGGTAGATTTTGTATAATAATAAAGTATAATAATAAAGAATGAGATTTAACGAAACATTGACGATAAGTTGTTACGTATTTTTAAATAAGAATGTCAAATAAGACCCGGGCCTAAATTTTTTATTTATTATTTATTATTAAAAAAACACTTCTTCTCTTTCTCTTTTAACTTATAAATTATAATTAATTTTATTTTTTATAAAAGAATATTGCATTAAAAGATAATTTTATCAATTTACATGTTAAAGGACTAAAGAAGAAATGAATTTGTACAAAAGAGAAATTTCTCAATAACTTCTGTTTATAGTATATAAATGATTATTTTTTTAATAAATAAATTATATATAAAAATCCCCGCATCAACCACCGCCTTCTTCCTCCACACTTCCAACGGTAAAAGTCGCCCCCTTTCTTCTATTCTCGACAATTCGTCTTTTGACTGTAATACAGAGAAGCCGGAAAAGAAACCCAAACCCCACGCGCCGCCTGACGTGAGTGACCGTGGCGAGGGAATTCATTTTTCTCTCATTCTCTCTCGTAATTATTCCGTCGTGATCCGGCAGAATGGAGCAGCCCAGCGGCGGCCAGGAGGCGGAGGCGAAGGCGGCGAAGCCGGAGGCGGATCGCATCTTTGGTCAGAGTCGGTTCTCAAATCCGGGTCCGAGTGGGGAGGGCGGCGGCGGCGGTGCTGGTCGAGCGAATGTGGCGGCCGGGAAGTTCGAGACCGATCCGCAGCTGACCGATCATCGCAATCATCATAATCACGATAATGATAACAACAGCGATAATAATAACGGCAATGAGAATGGGAGCGATCACAATAAACAGACGTTGAACGTTACTCGGTCGAAGAAATCTGTGCGTTGGAGTGAGGAATTGGTGACGGAGTCTCCTTCCTCGATTACGATGCCTTCTTTTGATGCCGGCGGCGGCGTTGGATCGAATCCGTACGTTTCGTCTTCGCCTGCGCCCTCCTACTCAACCTCCTTCAAGAGTGAGTACCTCTCTCTCTCTCTCTCTCTCTCTCTCTCTCTCTCTCTCTCTCTCGTATATGCATATGTATTGATCTATAGCGTCGAATTCGATCCATTTTTACGCATTTTCACCCGATCGCTTTGATTTTAGTCTTGTATTCCATTTAACGTATAAAAATTGGGAGTAAAAATTCTCAATGTTCTCTAAATCTTGTTATTGTTATCGCACAATAACAAAAATTCGGATTCCGAGCGGGATTCCTTTTTGTATTCGCTTTGATTGTGATGTAGTTGTATTTGTTCCCATGAATAGGAAACTGATATTTGTTCCTCTCCTACCTCTCTGAATCTCTTTGCTATGTACTATTGATCATATGTTCTTGTTTGTTGAAAGGCTGATGAGGATCATTAATGCAGTAAGGTGCTGAGAAATTGTCATTTCATCTTTCTTTAATTTGTCCCAGATTCGGTGAGTACTGTTCGAGATGTGTTAGGAAGATGGGGAAGGAAGGTTGAAGAAGCAACAAGGAAGGCCGAGGATCTCGCTGGAAACACTTGGCAACATTGTAAGACATTCAATGCACAACCCCCCCCCCCCCCCAAGTCCCGATTAATTCCTTCTATTGTTTGTGAATCCACTGCACTTGAAGATGATTGTTGCTGAATGAAATTCAACTCTCAGTTATTTTGAACTTCTTTGAGTTGCTTTTCGAACAAATATCAGAAACGAGATGAAATTTGGGTATCATTTGTCTGGTTGTATCAATATTAAACCTCTAGATCATGTTTGGATTGGGGGATTGGAGAGGGTCCGGTTGGACTACAAAAAATGTGGGCTTCTCATGTTCAGTTTTTATCTACTCGGATTATTAATCATGTGTTTGTATCGCGGGATTAGGATTAATAATTCGGCGAATACCATATTACTATTACCTCATTCATTATATTAATAATACCAGGCCCTCTTGATATTATTAATATTAGACTCTAGATTATCTTCTCTCCTTATTTAACGGTCAGAAGTAATTTTATAAATTTTATCCCACTATTTTTCTCTCCTTAACCAAATATGAACCAAATTTCTCACTGTACACTTTTCATAATCCCCTAGTATTAAAAAAATATACGTGGGACCTGCAGTATTATTTATCCCTTCAATTCTATCCAATTCCATCCGAATACCAAACGATACATTATGATATGATTATTTCAAATTTGAGTGAACATAAGTGAAGTGGGTTGAGTTTTGAATTCCTACAAGTGTTTCTCAAGTTTTGAGCAAAATCTTGAGTGTATTTTCTTCTGTACCCAATTTTTATTGGAGTGTTAGAATAACCACTATTTTGTAAAGTGAGGCTTGTATACCCACAAGTGACCAGAGAGATATTGTGCACCCATTATTTTATAATGATTTTTTTTTTTTGTTTCCCCATGGTTTTTTCCTTCCTCATTTGGAGGGTTTTCCACGTAAATCTTTATGTCCCGTGGAATTGTTTAATTTTTTGTTTTGTTAGATCTATTCCATTTTTGTGTTTTTTAATGCACGCTTGACAGTGGTGAAAAGTCCTGTCTTTTTCCCAACAATTAATATCAAGGCTTGGTTTTTTCCAATTGTCTTGTGTGAATTAAAATGTAGGATACTGCACCAGCCATTATGATCAAATTGACGGTTTCAAATTATGCTATTTGGAAGCCAAGTATGGACATACTCAACTGTAGGGACCGGATTGATCCAATTGAGAAAGGCATTGTCAAACTGGAGGACAAAGCAAACAAAGAGTGGAAGAAAATGAACATGAAGACTGTTAGCCAGATCAAACAGTGGATCAACTATATTATGTTCTATTGGATTGCCCAAGATATTAATGCTACAGTCTTTGGGAGAATTAGAGACAATATATCAGTTAAAGATTGCTCAGAATAAAGCTTTAGGGCCTGTTTGATTGTCTGGAGATAAATTGATGGATATAAAGACTGTCGGATATATAGTTGGATATAAAATGAATGGATATAATATTGGATATGTTATACTTGAGTATATACATATACCATGTTTGTTTTTATGATGGATATGAATTTATAAAATATAAATAAAAATTAATTTTTCCTATATGTCCTCACAAAAATATGATATTTTCAAAAGTTAGGTGTACCAGTATGTGTGTGTGTATATATATATATATATATATATATATTCCTATCTCTCACTATATAGAAGGTGTACCAGTGTATATCATTGTTGGCAACAATGGTTTGGCAAGCTAGAGCTGAGTGAAACTGTTAAACGGCAACCCCCTCCCCCCTCAGTATAATATATCCGGGTATATAGCCCCATCTTGAATTACATATCCACCAAAACGAATGCATCAAACATGTGATATATAAAACCAATGGGAATACATATCCAATCCAATAGCCAAATCCTTTAAACAAATAGGCCCTTATTGATTAGAAGGCTCGTAAATCTAGAACTTAAGAATGTGAGTTCGGTTGTCGAACACACAAGTGAATTTCGGAGTTTGGCGATGTTATCATCAAAATTGTTCTAGACAATGGGACACAAACTCTTTTACTTCAAAGTTCCTTGCTTTATAGTTGGGAGACAATAGTTGTACCTCTTAGCAACTCTGTTTCCAATCGCAATTTGATTATGAGCATGTTCAATGATGCTTTATTTAATGAGGAGTCGAGAAAGAAATATATAGGTGCAGAATAGATGAATGCCTTTATCGTAAAAAGTTGTGGTAGAAGAAGCAAAGGAAGAAGTGTGGTGCTAAGGCAGAAAAAACAACATAACTCAGGATCACACTAAATACAGATACCTAGAGCCAGTCAAAACTTAAATTTAAATGTTACCACTACGTTTGGGAGGATCACATGAAGAAGCAATGCCAAATTTTGAAAAAAGAAAGGAGGCAAGGCGATAACTAAATAGAGGCATAGAGCTAAATGATGGGAACACAATAGCCGTTGTATTTGAAAGCAAAAACATGGCAACACTTTTTATTGGAGAAGAAGAGTGCCTTCATTTTGCAGATCATGACTTTGAGATCTGTTGTTTCCTCCGTCTTAGCCCACACTTCGGCCTTTGTCTCTGTTCTTGTCTCAATTTTTTATGACCAGGGCATACGCCTGTTTTGCATCTATATCTTTCCTACTCGAATCTTCATTGAATACAGTATCCTTGACCATCCTCATAGTCAGTTCAACTTGCCATTAGGAGCAGATCTACTAAGTAATACAACTAATATCTTCCAACTATAAGGCAATGACTCAGAAGCAACAGAGCTTGTGTCTTGTCATCTAGTACCATCTCGAAGGTAGCTAACTCGTTCACCAAACTCTAGAATTCACTTGTGTGTTCGGCAACCAAACTCTCGCTCTCGAGTTTTAAATTCACGAGCCATTTCATCAATAGAGCTTTATTTTAGGCAGTATTTGATTAATACATTGTCTGTAATTTCTCTGAGAGAATGTAAGCATTAATCTCATGGTAATATGATGGAACACACTGTGGTTGATTTGCTGTTTAATATGGCCAACAGTCTTCTTGTTTATTCTGTCCCGCTCTTTGCTGTTTTGTCCTCGGATTTGGCACCCACATTGTTGACAGGATCAATCAGATCCTTGCAGTACAATATGTCTCCATTCTTGGTTTCTTGACAGCATAATTTGAAATTGTTAATTTGATCATGGTGCCTGGTGTGTATACTCCGTTTTAATTCACACAAGGCACTTGGAAAGATTCAAGCTTTGATACCTTTTGTTGGGGAAAAATGGACTTTCACCACTGTTAAGTGTGAATGAATGAATACAAAAATGGAATAGATTTTTGACAAAATTAAGAAATAACCAATCCTACAGGATATAAAGATTTACATGGAAACCCTCCAAATAAAGAAGGGAAAACACATGTGGAAATGAATAAATAAAACTCCACTATAAAATAGTGGGTACACAATACCAATCCACTCCCTAGTAGGCATATAAAACTCTCTGCACAAGAGTGGGTATTCTCCCGAGTTTTAATCCAATAAAAATTGGGTATACCAGAAATGAGCTTCCCATTTATAGTTGAGGTTTTAGGCACTTAATCTTGCAAATAGGGATGATTGAGGATTTGAGAACAAATATCAAAGGAAGTGATTTTTGGCACCGATGGCTGCACGCTCCTCTACACAAATCCTACAGATTGCATAATCTTTGTTCGTCAGAAATTTCGGTTGATTGCTTTCACACAAATTTGATGTGCCGACAATGGTGTGAAATCCCATCTTTGATACCCATTGTCAACTACATTCATTGATGAGTATTAAAGAGTGAGATTAACTTGGTTTCATCAGTTTCACCAAATTTGTTGCACAAGAGAGTTGAGCACATGAGTGAGAAAGGGTTGTAGATTCTGGCAAAGAAGTCTCATTTGTGTCCTGATTATTGTTTATTTGGTAAGCAATACTAACTTTTTTTATTCCTTTGCTAAATAAGATCAGAGTTGTTGAGTTTAGTTCACTGTGGTAGAAGAGGGGTCATTAGGTGGTAATAAATATATTTTTAGACTTTTATTTGGTTAAAAGTGTAGGTGTTTTTTATGAAAACAAAGAGGTCGGATGTTCATCATTTTCAAGGATTCCATCCCATGGTGGAAAAAAATACTATAAAATTATTGAAGTGTCTCAGTAGTGTACTAACAATGGTTGAGAATACCTTACACCTGAGTTTGAAGCCTACTATTTTTATCGTAGTATTCGACATGAGAAGGCAATTCTCGGCACCCGACAACATAATGGTGGGGTGAGAGATTCGTACCCTTGGGCTTTCTGTCATCCTGACTGTTATTCTCATTGTGCCACACAAGAATGTCTTAAGTCATCCAAACTATTCTGAAGCAAAGCTGCCCATACATCCTATTGACCTAAGAGAAGACGGGCCATCTAGAAGATACTCCGCCTCTAAGTATGTCTTACTGATGAGGGGAGCCTGATAGTTTTGAGGAAGTATAGACATGTAAAGACAAAAGTTGTTAGAAGCAAGCGATGCAAGATGAGATGAATTTTTTGCATAAGAATCTTACTTATGAGCTAGTGGGGATTCCTAAGGGGAGAAAAGCATTGAATAACAAGTGGTGTTCAAGCTGAAAAAGATGACTCATTTTTTAAAAGAACACTTGGTCCGAGTCAGTGGTACAAAAAGTTTGACTCATTTATGGTCAGTCAAGTGTACAAGATGACAACTGCAAATCAGTGTGCATACATCAGGAGAACACTTGCCAATCATCTCAATATCTGGTTGGGGAAGAAGATTGTTCATGAGATGATTCGTGGGTTACAAAGGATTTCAGTCCAAACTCATTTCAAGGCAGTACCTTCGTCATTAACCTCCATAGGAAAATCTTTCTCAACCTTGGACAACTGATGGTAATCAAAGAAGAAGATAACTACACGCGCTTGTCAGGCATAGGAAGAGGCAACATTCAGTCTAGACACAATTAGGATTTTGGATTTATATTTGTTGAAGTTTTATTTTGCCCCTTTTTTATTCTTAATTTTTGGATCTATTTTGTATTACCTTTTTGGGAATTTTCCCATACAATATATACGTGTATACATGTATACAGAAAAATATGTTGGAAAAAATTACTGTGGTTTTGTTGACGTAATTGGCAACTAAGATTTTGGCTTCTTTCTTTTTCTCTCTCAGCAGTGTCTCTTTCCCTCTTTCTTCTTCTTACACTTGCTGATTCCTCACAAGCTACTGATGGATTTTGCCAAAACCACTTGGTTGTGCCACTAGTTGACTCTGTGACGAGCTACTTTTTTCCCTTCTAGCTGCTATCTGTAAGATTGCACAAAGCCGTCTAAGTCGAAAAGCATAGCCAATTGATGAGCTGTAGTTCTATGCTGCCATGTTTAGCTTCTAGCTAGTTTATTCGATAAGATGGCTGCACTTCAGCTCACTAGGAGCACATTCTATTCGAAGGGTTGTACCCTTTGGCCCTATTAGGGTAAAGCCAATGCACCAGCCAGTCTGCAAATTAGGAGAATTCAATTTAAAAACATTCCACGTGTTCTCATGGTTCCATCAATATTTTCTCACCCATCTTCTCTGGGTATTCTCTATTCCTCCTGGGGTTCCTTTTGATCGCATGGATGATATTAGTATGAGATTTTTTGTACTTGGTGGCTGTGTTTAGTTACGCTTAAATATACTCACCGGGGCACAATTTTTGACTTAAACTAGGTGTACTTAAATCTTCTAAATATTGGAGATTTGGAAGGTTTTTGAACTGCATAGAATTTTAGACACTTCTGGCTTTCTCTCACAAAATGATTTTGTACTGGAATATTTGTTTTCCAAAAGTTCTTGGGACCTGTACAATCCGGATCCACACTGAAGTCAGTTGGAGATTTCATTATAATCAATGTCTTGAATCTTGATACCATTGATCCCTTCACGAAGTATGATATCTTAACGAAAATTAACAATTTGAAAGGTTTATGCCGTTGTACTTGACTGCATAGGGGGGCTGTATAGGGAATGGAAAAGAGAAGGTTTCAAAAATTCTATGTTCAGAAGGGCATACATATTGAAATTGCAGCTGCTTTCGATGTTTGTATGCATGTGTGTGGTTGTGTGCCTATATTTCTTTTAGGATAATTATAGTTCACTGGCTGTGTTTTGATTTCTTATATTTGCATTTTCCTATGGAGTTTGATGTATACCTTGGGTCCTTGGGATGTCATGACAGCTCTCCTACTTATTTCAGGTCCCTTCTTTTATTGTATGCTCATGAGAAATTATCTCGGGCAAGTTTTTGCTGATACATAATACAAGTGAAATAATTGTTCTTTTTTCTTTTTTGATCAAATTTAGTAAAAACAGCCCCTAGTTTAGCTGATGCTGCCATGGGAAGAATTGCCCAAGGAACAAAGGTTCTAGCAGAAGGTGGTTATGGGAAGATTTTTATACAAACATTTGAGACGGTTCCTGAGGAACAGCTTCAAAATTCATATGCATGCTACCTTTCCACATCAGCTGGTCCAGTAATGGGAACTTTATATGTATCTACAGCAAAGCTTGCATTTTGCAGTGACAATCCTCTGTCATATAAAGATGGTGACAGGACCGAATGGAGCTATTATAAGGTATGTTTGGATGAGCTCTAGTTGAATTCAGAACAGCCTATCTAAAGCTGCAACTTGCACATATGAAAACAAAAGGTGGTAATGGGGAGAGTCTTACTTGCAATCTTGATTATTGATGTTCAATCGTGTTCAATAGACTAATTATGTGGGATGCCAGTACTATCTAACGTGTAGTGGAATATATTTGCTATAAACTACCAGTACATCATTCTGCCATTTATCTTTAATTGGATAGCCATCTAGAAGACCCTAGCATTTGTTTTAGACTTAAATTCAGGATTCATGTAACAAAATAAGAAGACATCAGAAATTGTTCATCCACGGTATATTTAATGTAGATTCTTTGTCTGGCTTTTGGTAGCGTCACAGGGGTCGAGTTGATCCCATCGTTCAATCTGTAGGCTTCTGTTGTAATTTTTGTTCACTACTATTTTAGTTATATTTAGTAGAGTTTAACTTTATGGT
Organism: Heliamphora exappendiculata; assembly: GCA_034768845.1. NCBI lineage: Eukaryota > Viridiplantae > Streptophyta > Magnoliopsida > Ericales > Sarraceniaceae > Heliamphora > Heliamphora exappendiculata. The sequence goes on along the minus strand of JAOTRH010000001.1, from coordinate 13,625,902 downwards.
TTCTTCATTGGCTGGCCTGCATTGACCGCTTTACATATTCCAATATGGTATTATTGACCCTTTCTCTCTGTATCCAATTTTATTATGTTTTGAAATGTTTACGCAATTTGACCAAATTCTGACTTTTATAGTAATTTCATATATTTATGATAAGTTAATTGTTGTTTTCTTCTCATAATAGAATCTCTTACTAATTTAGAACTTTAATATAAAAACTTTTTTATCGGCAACAGAGAAAATTGTCCTCATCCCACATCGGTGGAATGAAAAATAAGCCTGGTTTATTATGAAACTTGTAGGCTACTATTAATAGTATGGGCTTAAGCATTAGATTCTTTATTCAAGTTAACACTTGGGTCATTATAAATGGTATCAAAGCCACTTTAATCTAATGAAGGGCTCTGTGGCAGTATAGATTGAGTAGTAGAGATTCCGAAAAAGGGCAGAGACCCCACGGTTATATATCTTGTGCACATTACTAGACTGCTCTGTGCATGATAATGGGCTGCTATCGACATTCCAACTAGGGAAAAAGTTGGAGCCATGCGACGAGGACGTTGCATCTTTGAGTATGGGATATTGTAATACCTAAATTATTAGACCAGCAATCCACTTGGATCCTTACAAAAATATTACTAAAAAAGAAAGCAAGAGCTTACAAAAAAGAGGACGATGAGGAATCCACACAAAAAATAAATGAATAAAATAAAAGGAAAAAAAGAAAAGAAAAGAGGGGGGCAAACTACAAATCGTAATTGGCTCTCCAATCTCTAGAAATCAAGAGAAATTATCCCTTTTATAATGGTGCAGTTCTACTTATTATCATTGATGAAGGAACTATATCTTCTCAACAAGCATAAGGAAACTATGGTTACAAGGCAATGATTTCATTTGAATTTGGGTTTATTTTGCATCTCATGAAAGGATTGTTGGAATCACGAACCTATGGTGCTTTGCTAAAGCACTAACACAAAAGTTCAAAGACAAATGGGATGCTTTACTTCCCAATCTGAAGTCATTTTCTGAATCTCATAACATAGATGTCCCAAAAATGAATACTTACTATATTGTGAAACGGGATCGAGAGGAGGGGTGTGCTAATAACTTGCCAACCTACTCCAACTTGCCAACTTAACCCAATCCAATTCAACCCTTGTGGATTATGTGAGTGAGTGGGTTGGATTGGGTGGATTGAGTAAAAAGAATAAAGATGATGGGTTGGTTGCAGGTTCTATTTCTTTAACCTACCATCAACCCAATCCATCTAAATTATATATTAGTTATCGTATTCCTACATGCGACAAATCTTAACGTTATA
>JAOTRH010000001.1:13599138-13617764 GCA_034768845.1 Heliamphora exappendiculata | reverse complement strand
ATATATTAATGTTGATTGTAGGAAATTATGGGTGAGAAATATCTCAGGAACTTTTGTGAAATTTTAAAGACGTGAAGGACTAGTATGTAATGATTGATATTAAGAGCTTTAGGAAGTCTTGGGTGTAATCTAAATGAGATTTAAATATTTTCTTACGGCATTGATAGCTTGCTATGAACTTTGGTGTCTTACGATGAAATTGTAATTATCTTAAAGACTTGAGGTCGAAATGTGATTATTAAAAGTCACAGGATTTAGGTCTTTGAATATAATTTTCTTTTTACGTTGAGGCTTGGTTGAATTTTTCTTATTCTTTGGATTTGGGAGTTGGGTTTTGCTATAATAGAACAACACATATAGATTGTTGGGCTTGAAAGGTTACGAGGCCAGGTCAGCATTTTTTTAAGAAGGGTTTGGGGCTCGGAGTTTTACTTCTAATTTTATCTCTTTAGGGTTTTGAGTTAGTGTTTTTAGGATAACTTAATGATCTTCGAAGTTAGAGAGTTGTCTTCTTGTTTTAGGATTTTTGATTCTCGAGGTCTAATTCTTAGGTTTTGATCATATCAAGATTTTAATTTTATTATGACCTAAGATCCTATTGGTTTACCGTCACTAATCCTATGGTTTAGAACCGAGTCCTTACATTCACATTGGAATAATTAATTTTATACTGACTATATAAATTAATTTACACTCTAAAGTTATTATGAGTTCTTATACTCTTAATTTTGAAATAACTATTATTTGTATATATTTAATATTCGTTGTTTTGATTTATTAGAATGTGCAATCTTTTATTGGTCTATAGTCCTAGTGAGTTGGATATCGGTATTAATTATATGGTGAATATTAATTATTAACAGAATTCATGTTCCGATTGTTCGGGATTGACGGTGCCCTTTTAAGAAAACTTATAAATTTTTACCGGGCCAAATCCTATAGGTAGATTTAATTATTCGGTAGTAAAATAAGTTAAGCGAAAGGGTTTAAAGAATTTTAAAGATACCAATTAAATTAAATTATCAGTAATTAAATTTAATTAGCGGGTATCAATAATCTTAACGTGGAGAAATGAGTTAAGCATTTAATAACATGAGCTTAATGCAAATTGGTCTTCAGATTATGGCTAAAAGTGCAGTTACAGTTTGTTACTGGTGTGAACTGTAATTAAATATTTTATAAAAATTACAGAAATCGCTGCAAGATTTTCATAATTACAGAAATCGCTGCAAGATTTTCATAATTACAGAAACCGCTAAGAGGTTTGCATATTTACAAAAATCGCTGGATGGATATTTGGATTACACTAGAAGTCTATGTCATAATTACTCAACAGATTCTTGCTGTAACCCTATAAATATGCAGGTAACCTGAACTAAAATCATAAGTTGTCTTTCAAGACTAAGGTTGTCCAGGTTCTGTCGGTTTCAGTTCTTAAAGGATCGTAACCCACACTACGTTCGGGAATTGCATCGGGAATATAGTAAAAGGTTTTACCGGAGCTTCAACTCGGGAAATCAAAATTCGTAATTGAAGAATCGACCAAAATGTATTCATCTAAATTAACTGTGGTGACACGAGTTTTTATTTTGATCGTTCGACATCAAAAAGTTTTATCTGTAGCCTGTTTTGGCGATTATCCGTCCAGTTTTATTTTTTTGAAAAATTATTTACAAATCAAGGATATTAGCAGTTTGCCTCCAATAATTGGTATCAAAGCCGTTTTGATTTTGTTTACGGTTAATTCAGGGGTCGAGTAGTTTTAGAACTGTGCTAATTTTGTTTTGCATGCGTTTTAATTTTAATTTTATGTTCATTATTTTATTCATATTTAATTGAATGATTGAATGATGATTATTATTTAATTTTTAATTACGAGGGTTGATCGTGATAGTTTCAATTTTTTTAGTTCGAATGTGAGCTTACAAGACATAGGTTTTTTACGTAAAAGTTTTTTTTTTGCTTTTAAATATTATTTAGAATATTTAAGAACAAGTTTAAATATCCAAGAACATAAAGAACATACGGTGGTTCTGGCGGTGGTTTCAAGTTTTTTGGGCCACAAATCGTGGTAGCTTTTCTATGATTTTTGTGAAAAGTTTTTTCGACAATATTTTGCGGTTTTGGGCTTAAAATAGTAATAAAACAGTTCCTAAAAATACGAAAAAAATGAAAAAATAGTCCGTCGACAGCACTTTTGACGGAGGTTGTTCGAGCCATTTTTGGTGATTTTTTTGTGTGTTTTTTAAACTATTTTTAGACAAATTTTTAAGCATAAAGTAGCAACAAAATATACTTGAAAAGTAGTCCAAAAACTGGAGAAAAATAGTCACATAAAATGAGGCAAAAAGCGACGATGACGGCGGCAAGGTGCAGCGCCACCAAGGCTGTTTTGGGGGCCATTTTGAGCTTTTTTGGGACTATTTTTAAATCATTCTTCAAGGCAACATGTTGCTGGATATTATTGCTAAAAGTACAAGGAAACGAGAACCAAAATGACCATGGGAAATGCCAAAACAAGCGGCGGAAACACGTGCAGCGCACGGCAGGTTGCGCAGGTGCTTCAGCGGCTTTTGAAAGCTATTTTTGTTGACATATTCGAATCAAAAATTTTATAGAAAAATAGTATATTTTATTCGTTACATTTCAAAAAAAATTGAGACAAAAACAGAGCTCGGATGAAGCCGAAACAGCCTCAAGAAGTTGGCGGCAACCAAGGGTGACGCGGTAGCAGCGGATGTGGTGGTTTAGCGGCCATCGAAAGCCATTTTTATCGATGTTTTCAAACTGGGGTTTTTACACTAAAATAGTATATTTCGTTAGCTATGTTTCACAAAAAATGGGGACAAAAACAGAGTTCGAAAAGAGGTTGAAAAAGCCTCAAGAAGAGACTGATGCAGTGCCGCCGCCCGCGCTGGCGCGTGGCCGGCGGTGGTGGCTGGTTTTGGGATCCTAGCTTCTATTTTCTTATATGTTTTGATCCGGATATGTTGTATATCTATAACATTGTTAGTGGATGAGTCCGGATTGAATTCCGATAAGAACAAGTAGTTTTCTACAACAATTGAAAGACTAGAAGCTTATCTCTGAATAGCAAACTGAAACTAATCAAAATTTCTGTTTGATCATAAAACTAAATATATACGTATCTTGTATTTATATTCTTTTAAATTGCTTGGATGATGTATATCTATTTTAGTTATTCCTGTTTAATTTAATTAATTCGAGAAAATTTGATTTTAATTAAAATTTTGTAAAGGAAAATAAAATTATGTATTTTTAATTAAAATTTTTAATTAAATAAAAAAATTTAGATATTTTATTTTTTACAAAACAACACGTTTAAGATGATTTTTAAATAAATTTGATATCTTGAAAAAACGTAAAAATTAATTTCAAATTTTGGATTAATTAAATAAAAAAATATTTAATTTTAATAAATTATTTTTTTTAAAAGTGTGTAACGTAAAAATAAAGTATTTGAATGTTCTTAATCAATACCTTAACCGTAAAGCAAAGAAAAAATTGTGCATTTATCGATAATTTTATTTGTTACGCATTAAAACACGAAAAGATGATTTGAAAAATCGAAATCTTTTGGATCGTGTACACGAAAAGATGTTTTGAAATCTTTCGAATCGTGTGGTTTTTAAAATTAATAAATTTATTTTAATTAAACAAATTTTTATAAGTTTTAAAAATATTTTAAAAATCTAAGTATAAGATGAAATTTATTCAAAAATAAATCATTGTCTCTATCAACAGTTCGTAGGTGATGTAATTAATTTTGCGTATTGGCTATAAGGCCTTCTTCCACATCGGACATGATTACTTGTGGTATCTCGAGTACGAATCTCCTTTAGGAATAATTCTAGATAATTGTTAGTTTGGATCACTTCTCTATCTAAAATGTTTATTGTAAAGCGATTAATTTGGGATTAAGTGGTGGTTAATATTTAATTATAAATAATAGTATTCTCTCCATCTGAGCACTCCTATTATTTGCTAGACCGAAACTATATCAGCTATTTAATTTTACTTGGCATGGTCTATTACCTAGATAGTAAAATTAATAGGAATTCGCCTGTCTAGACAAATGATGGATATTAGACGTCCTTCTATCGAGGTATGCTATTCACAAGGTACTAGGCTTCTGGCAAATTTTTTTTTAAATGGTAGAAGGAACTAATTTTAAAATAAGTTCAAGATTTTACTCGTCATAATTAACAGTTATTTTAATTATGTGATTCTCATGATTAAAATGACGTTCATTCCAATAGTTAATATACTTAAAAAGAAAAAACTAACAGATCAAATTTTGTTGACTGAAAATGTAACTTAGATATAGTTTTAACTACTAAAGGTATTCCTTTAGTACCAGGAAATATGTTTACTTCTAAATAGGGTTCTTCCTCTAGGCCGAAAGGCATGAAGAAGAAAAATATTCAAAAATAAGGTGACACGATTTTCAGGGTAGTTAGTCGGTCACGCACTGGTGTGAAAAAATCAAAAGACATATATTTTCACTACAACCAGGCACGACAGTGGAAAAAACAATGTCCAGTTTATCTCAACAAACTGAAATCAGGGTAAGTTTTGTTCGCTGGTTGTAGAAACATGTTTAGCAGTGATATCTACTGGTACCTAGTGTATAGATACAGGAGCCACTAATCATGTCTGCAATTCATTGTAGATGTTGCAGGAAACCCAACAACTTAGTGATGAAAAGATTTACCTGCATATGGGCAATAAAACAAATGTGACAGCAATTGTCGTGGGAGATGTCACTCTCAGTTTTAGTAGAGATCGAATTTTAATATTGAGAGATTGTCTTTATGTACCTTCCATTAAAAGGAACTTAGTTTTCATTTCTAGATTGGTTAAAGACGGATATTTGGTTTATTTTAATAACTCTGTAGTTATTAAGAAAAATAAACGGGTTATCTGTTCTGGTACATTGATGAATAATCTTGATATTATTACTCCAATCTATCCTACATTGCAACTAACTGAATTGAATAACATATCTAATTTACCGTATAAGAAAAAGCTTTCTTTTTTAATAAACCAAACGTTTCTTTGTCACTTACGATTTGATCATATTAATCTAAAAAGGATAAATAGACTAGTAGAAGATGGACTTTTGAGTTCATTGAAAGTGGAGGTACTTTCGGTCTGTGAGTCCTACTTAGAGGGTAAGATGATGAAGAGGCCCTTCTCGGCCAAAGGTTATAGAGCTAAAGAACCGTTGGAGCCAGTTCATTCTTATGCGTGTGGTCCTATGACTATCCGGGTTAGAGGTGACTTTGAGTACTTAGTTAGTTTCATTGATGACTACTCAAGGTATGGATACATTTACCTGATGCACTGTAAATCTGAATGCTTTGAGAAATTCAAAGAATTTAAGGCGAAGGCAGAGAAGTGTCTGGGTAAAAGTATCAAATTACTACGATCCAACCGTGGTGAGGAGTACCTCTTTAGAGAGTTTAGAGACTACTTGTCAAAATAGATTATATTCCCGTTGACTGTACCGGGCACTCCGTAGCAAAATGGTGTAGTAAAAAGAAAGAATAGGACCTTTATGGAGATGATATGGTCAATGATGAGTTATTCATGATTACCTGATTCATTTTAGGAACTCGTATTAGAGACTGTGGCTTATATTCTAAACTTGGTACCTTCTAAGTCAGTATCTTCTACTCCACAGAATTGTGGATCGGGCCCAATCCTAGTTTGAGACATATTCAAATTTGAGGGTGTCCAGCGCATGTGCTGAAAGAGAACGCGAGTAAGTTGGAACCGAGGATAGAACTCTATTTCTTTATCGGGTATCCCAAGGAAATGAAGGGTTGTTTATTTTATAATCCTAAGGATCAGAAGATTATTGTTAGCACTAATACCCGATTATTGGAAGATGATTATATTATAGACCACAGGCCCAAAAGTAATATTAATTTGGAAGAATTGAGAAGAAATACAAGTAGAATAAAAGAGGAATCACAAGTCACTGATAACTCATTGCCTTGTTGCAGTGGGAGGATTATCGGGATAGATGCAGATCCTGAACAGGGTGCTACTATTAACATGTCAGACAAGAACGTGGGTAATGGTGCATAGGGTTCAGATTTTACAATGCGTGTTCCTGTTAGTACACAAATGTAGGTAGTGTCTCATCGTAGTGGAAGAGTTATTCATTAACCTGATCAGTTTATGTTCTTAGTAGAGTCTTTTGACAAGCTCCCGACAAAACTGAAAATCGAATCTTGCAACTACAATGAAGCACTTCAAGACAAAGATGCAGATCTTTAGTAAAATGCTATGAATTCAGAGATGGAATCTATGTATTCTATTCAAGTCTGAAAACTTCTAGAACCACCTAAAGGGAAAAAACCCATCAGATGTAAGTAGATCTACAAGAGAAAGAGAGGAGCAGACAGAGAAGTTGAAACTTCAAAGTTAGGCTTGTTGCAAAATGGTTCACTCAGAAAGAATTGATCGATTATGAGGAAATTTTTTTGCCAGTAGCTATGCTTAAGTCTATCCCAATTCTCTTATTTATTGCAGCTCATTTTGATTACGAAATTTGGCAAATAGATGTCAATATAGCTTTCCTTAACGGAAGTCTTGACAAGTATATCTATATGGTATAACCAGACGGTTTCATAGCAAATGACTAGGAGCACATGTTGTGCAAACTTAAGAGATCTATTTATGGATTTAAGCAGGTATCGAGATCTTGAAATACTCAGTTTGATCAATTCATTAAGTCTTATGATTTTGATCAGAGTCCAGATCAGTCTTGTGTGTATAAGAAGCGTGACGGAAGTGTGGTAGTCTTTCTAGTACTTTATGTAGATGATATATTGTTCATTTGAAATTATGTGGGGGTGTTATCTTGGGTAAAAGTATGGTTATCTGGGCAGCTCAATATGAAGGACTTGGGAGAAGTCACATCCTTGAAATCAAGCTTTTGCGAGATCAAAAATAAAAGATATTAGGCTTATCATAAGAAAAATATATCGATGATATCCTTACTTGTTTTAGCATATAAGATTCTAAGAAAGGGTTTCTCCCTTTTAAGCATGGAATCATTTTATCCAATGATCAGTGTCTTAAGACACCTGATGAGATAGAGAAGATGAAGGCAATTCTTTATGCTTCGGCAGTAGGAAGCCTAATGTATGCTATTCTTTATACTATACCCGACATCTATTTTTCCATTGGCATAATTAACAGATATCAGCCCAACCCAAGGTAGGAGCATTGGACTGCGGTAAAGAATATAATTAAGTACTTGAAAAGGACTAGGGATTATATATTGGTTTACCAGGTAGACAGTCTAGTACCTTTAGGGTACACAGACTCAGATTTTCAGTCAGATAAAGATTTTCGTAAGTCGACCTTAGGATATGTGTTTACCTTGGAAGGTGAAGCTATAAGTTGGAGGAGTATCAAGTAGTCTTGTATTGCTGATTCCACCATAAAGGCCGAGTACTTGGTTACTTGGTAGCTCCTAAAGTAGCCAAGGAGGCCATTTGGTTGAGAAACTTCCTATTGGATCTAGATGTGGTACCTTCAGTTCAATCGGCTATCACACTTTATTGTGATAATAGTAGAAGGGTTGCAAACTCGAAAAAACTAAGAATCCACAAGAAAGAAAAACACATTGAGCATAAATATCACCTGATACAAAAAATTGTACAGATAGGTGATGTTGCTGTGACCAAGATTGCATTAGGAGATAACCTTGTAAATTTTTTTACAAAAAACCTACCGATTAAGACTTTTGACAGTCATGTAAATGTCCCTGCTATAGCCATAATTACTCCACAGGCCCCTACGGTAACTCTAAAAATATGCGGGTAGGCTGAACCAAAATCATAAGTTGTCTTTCAAGACTAAGGTTATCCAGGTTCTGCTGATTTCAATTCTCGAAGGATCATAGCCCACACTACGTTCGGGGATCGCATCAGAAATACAGTAGAATGACTGATCGAAACTTTAACTCAGGAAATCAAAATTCATAGTTGAAGAATCGACCAAAAGGTGTTCATCTGATTTAACTGTGGTGGCACGAGTTTTTATTTTGATTGTTCGACATCAAAAAATTTATTTGGAGCCTTTTTTGACGATTGCCAATCCAGTTTTATTTTATCAAAAAATCGTTCACAAATCAATGATGTTGGCAGTTTGCCTCCAACAGCTCACTGATGTGTTTCTCTTGATTTGGTTCTTCTTAGTCTTTGATAAAAATATCTTCAATTCTTTTCTATGTCTGCAAGGTTATTTTCACAGAATTATTTGGAAGAACTGAGGCTAGATTTATAAAAAATAACATGGATAGATTCTTCAACAACCAGTGTCCTTTTGTTGAAGACTCTATAGGCTTTACTAAATATAAAATATTCTAAGAAAATACCCTCATCATATTTTATATCGAACTTGCCCAAAATTTCTTTGTTGTTGTTATTCAAAATAAAACATTTGCATCAAAAATCACGAAAATAGCGAATGTTAGGTTTTCATCCATTCCATAGCTCATATGAGATTTTTTAAAGTGAAACTCGAATCATGGCTCTGTTCACAATAAAATAAGCTGTGTTGACAGGCTCGACCTAAAAGTATCTTGGTAGGCTATTTTCATATAGCATAGTTCTAGCCATTTTTCAAGGGTCCTATTTTTTCTCTCAACAACATCATTTTATTGAGGGGTTCTAGGAGCAAAGAAGTTATGGTATATACCACTTTCATCATAAAACTTACCAAATTTTTTGTTTTAAAATTTCCTATCATGATTACTTCTGATATTTATGATTTGAAAACCTTTTTTATTTTGAATTCTTTAAGACAGTTTTGAAAAAGCAACAAAGGTTTTATCTTTATGAGTTAGAAATAACACCCAAGTGTATCTCGAGAAATCATCAACCACAACAAATGCATATCTCTTGCCTCCAATGCAAAAAGTTCTTACTGGACCAAATAAGTCCATGTACAACAATTGTAATGGTCTAGAAATTGAAATTATCATTTTTGATTGAGAAAAATTTCTAACTTATTTGTCTTGTTGACATGCATCACAGATTTTATCTTTTCAAACTTGAGTTAAGGTAAACCAACTACTAACTCCTTTTTCAAGAGTTTTGAAATCAAATTCATGTGATGATGTCCAAGCCTTCTATGCCATAACCAATTGTTATCACTCGAGGCAGCTAAACATTTTGTGTTATTTTTAGACAAGTCATTGAGATTGAAAGTGTAAATATTTTCATACCTATGGTCTTCAAAAATAACTTTGTTTCCGGTTGTGCTTTCAATTACACTTAGAATGATCAAAGATAACTTTGTGACCCTTGTTACAAAACTAACTTACACTTACAAGATTATGCTTTAAACAATCAATAAGGAAAATATTTTCAATAAAAGGGGAAGGAGTTTTACTAATACTGTCAATTCCTATGATTTTACCCTTGCTATTGTCCTCGAATGTCATAAATCCACTATTTTTGGGCATGAGAGAGGCAAATATTGACCTATCCCCTGTCATGTGTCTTGAGTACACACTATCAAGATACCACTTTCCTACCTTGAATGAGGACTTGAGACACACCTGCAAGCAACATTAAGTTTTGACTTTTAGTACACAAATTCTCTTGGGTCCATTGGAGTTAGTTCTATTTGGGTGTGTTTCCTTTGGAACCCAAACCCTTTTAGTAGCAGCAGCATGAATCTTTCTATATGGATAATGTATGAAAATGTGTCTATGTTCATAGCAGTAAAAACAAGTAGCATGATAATTATTAGAAGATTCTTTAACAAAATATTACTTAGCATTTTTTGTTTTCTCTTAAGTTGATAACCTATGCCAGCTTTATCGAAAACGCACTTTTGCATATCCAACAGTTTGTCTAAGTTAGCTTTTTCTTGAGTAAATTTATACACAATTTTAGTAAAATCTTCTACTTTATCATTTAAACTTTGATTTTCAGTTTTTAATGAGGTAATCTGAATTGACAGAGAAAGTTTTTCATCTTTTAAGGATTTAACTTCAATAGATAAGGAAGAAACCAGTTTCTTAAGAATAGCAATTTTAGCACCCATTTTTCTTAGCTTATCATGCATATCTTCAAAAGCAAGTTGAAGTTCTTCTAAAGAAAATGAGTCATCAGTTACCTCATTGTCTTCTTTGGCCATGAGGCATAGATTGACAACTTCATTCTCATCTTTTTCTTCTTCAGAGCTATTGTCATCGCTTTCTCCCCATGTAGCCAGCATTGCCTTCTTGAATCCCTTCTTATAGTTCTTTTTGAGTTAGGGATAGTCAACCTTCATTTGGCCTAGCTTTATGCACTCAAAGCAAATGATCTCATCTTTCTTATGGCTGGTGTCACCTTTGTTTTTGTTATTGATTTCATCTTTGTGGCCATCTTTTTTGAAGAATTTTCTTTCCCCTTGTATCTTATTTCTCAAAAACCTTTTGAACTTTCTTGTAATGAGAGGAATATCCTCATTCTCATCACTAGAGGATTCTTATTCAGATTCTTTCTTTGGGATGGAAGACTTGAAAACTATTCCTTTCTTTTTTTGTTGTCTTCTTCATCGTCCATCTTGAGATTCATCTCATGAGTTATGAGTGACCCAAGCAGCTCCTCTATGCTGAGAGTGGTGAGATCCTTAGCCTCTTAGATGGCTATCATTTTGGCTTCCCAACTCTTAGGCATGCACTTGAGAATCTTTCTAACCATTTTTGCATTTGTATACACTTTATTAAGAGATTTTAGTCCATTAATAATGTCAGTGAATCTGATAAACATTTCAAAAATAAATTCATCATGCTTCATCTTAAAAAGATTATAATTATGAACAAGGAAGCTAATCTTAGATTTCTTGACTTAGTTGGTTCCCTCATGCGTAACCTTAAGTGTATCCCATATCTCCTTGGTTGTGTCACAAGTAGAAATCCTATTGAACTTCTTGGAATCAAGAGAGCAATTGAGTAGGTTCATAACCTTGGTATTCTTCTGTATCTCTCTAATGTCAACATCAGTCCACTCATTTTTAGGCTTAGGGATAGTTACCATTTCTACCACTTTGGTAGACCTCCTAAGGCCATTTATGATGACCCTTCATAGGTCATAGTCTTTAGCCTGAATGTAAATTCTCATTCTGGCTTTTTAATAGTTGTAGTTTGTTCCATTGAACAAGAGAAGTCTATTTTTGGACTGACCCTCAGATTGAACTGGTCTAATACTAATTGCCATGGATCCTTTTAGACGATAAAGTCACTAAGTAAGAGACCAAGCTTTAATACCAATTGTTAGTTTTAAACAACCCAATAGAGGTGAATTGAGTTTTAAAATAATAATAATAATTTTAAAAATCTTTTATAAAATATTTTTAATTTCACAAAATAAATATAGCAATATGCAACAGTAAAAGTGCAGCAGTAAAATTAAATAGGTAAGAGAGAAATTTGAATCAGACACCGAGATTTATAGTGGTTCAGCTTCTTCTAAGCCTGCATCCACTTTTCAAGACTCCCTTTGAGAATTTACACTATCAACGAATGCTTCACAAGCGCATTCATAAACCTTTACAGCCTTGAAGGTGTTTCATAAACAACCTAATTTTTCTAAACACACCTTAGCTCTTCTTTAAAAAGTTCAACTAACTCTCTTAAAGGATTACAATGGTGACTCACCCTCTACAATAAATGAAATTGAATCAGAGATTCACTCACAATCACTTCTTATAATGATTTAATAATAAATGAGCAAGGGAGTGAGAGAGTTTGGGCTGAAGAAGTAAATAAGCCTTTAATGATCTTAGAAAATAATGTTGGCTTTCAATGCATTCAATAGAACAGTAATCCAAAAGTTTGAAGCTTTCAAATTTACTTATTTTATAGCCCACTGTAGTAAATGACCGTTGGTATTTGGTGGAAGCAATTAATGCTTTGAAAAATGTTATCGTTTGAACTAGCGCCATTTTTTGAATTTCGTCCCAATTGTCGACACAAATCTCTTTGGCATAGACACAAATTGGTCTTAACCTTGGTTCTTAGATAAAAGTGTGAACTCATTCTTCTTGAGGTGTCGACTAAACTTTTGAATTTTCATCACCCACACTTAGATATCGACTCATGGTACATTTGGTGTCAACCCTTTAATTACTTTAATTTTTCAACTGGAACCTTAGTGTCAACTCATAACATAGTTGGTGTCGACTCAAGGATTCATGTCTGCTCAGGTGTCGACTCATGTCTACGTTGGTGTTAATCCAGTTGAGAGACTTTAGCTACTGAAAATTCAGTATCGACACTTCTTGTCTTTTGTGTCGACTCAGCCAAGCAACTTTGGCTACTGAAAAATCAGTGTCGACACTTCTTGCTTTGGTGTTGACCCAGCCAGTCCTACTTTGGATACTGGAAAATCAATGTCGACACTTCTTACTTTGGTGTCGAGCCAGCTAGTCCGACTTTGGCTACTAGAATTTTGGTGTCGACCCTTATCTTCATTGGTGTCAACCCAAACTCTTTGTTTTTCGAAGAATGCCTTTATGTCGACTCATCTGCTCATTTGGTGTCAACACATATGGGTTACCAGGGGATGACTTATTGTCTTGGTGTTGACTCGTTGCTTCGTTGGTGTTGACACACTTCGAGTTTTTTGAATGGTGTCTAGGTGTCGACTCATATCATCTTTTGTGTCAACACTAGGACCCAGAGTCTGAAGAATCACTCAGTGTCGACTCATGTGTGCATTGGTGTCGACACAAGTTGATTTTCGTCAAGGTGCTGGAGTGTCAGCTCATGCGTGTGTTGGAGTCAACTCAACATGCTCTTATAGCCTTGACTTGGTGTCAACCCAAGTTCTAACTGGTATCGACTCAACTTGGATTCTGATCAACTACTAGAGATGTCGACACAATAGGTCATTAGTGTTGACGCAACCTCTATTCTCCTAAAAGGTCTCAAGCAAAGCGGTTAGAGATGTCGACCCTAAACCACAATGGTGTTGACACACTTGAGTTTATCAAGCGTGCTTTGCCTATAAGTGTCAACTTAAAAACCAATTGGTATTGACCCAAAACGTTCTGTTCAAGAACACTAATGTCAACCCATTTAGCACCATGTGTCAGCACAAATGGTATAAAGTGTTGACATTTTTGCGTGTAGTGTCGACTCTAACTTTTTTTTGAAAAACATTTAAATATAATATCTTTTTAAACTTTTAGTTAGAAAATGCAATTTAATAAAATCATCAAAATCAATTAAAATTCCATTGGGCTAACAGTGAGTACAAGTTTTCTTTATCTAAAATTGTTTCAAAATTTAACATTATGTGGAAAAAAAACTACTGAAGAAGGAGATATGCTTGAAAAAATATTGTCCCCATTTCACGCCTCTAATATGCTTTCAATGCAACAATATAGAAGCATCGTTTTAAAAGATACCCTAAACTAATTTCTTGTCTTCTCGTGGCTAAATAAAATAACAAGTTTTTACTGAAAAATCATCAATCTCGCCCAATCGGATCAACACCATTTCCTGAAAACAAATAGAGTTATTTTACAATCACAGACGATGGCATGATAGTGGTCGCAGTCGTGGGCATGATTGTGGGAAATAATAACCAAGATCGTGGAAAATATATTCAGAAATTAGCAAACAAGCCATTTCACCAGAAGTGAAACTATGTAGAAACATCCAAATAAAAAGGGAAGAGTATGCTGAATAAACCTTCCAATTCAAGAATGATGAGAATGCTTACTATAGATGTGGCATAAAATGGCATTGGTCTCATACCTGTCATACTTCCAAGTATGTGGTGAATCTTTATCAAGTATCTAAAGACAGAAAAAAAAAATAGAAACACATTTTGCAAATTATGACTAGTCTATAGATATATGTCATCTTGATGTTTTTGATTTTCTTTGAAGATCCAAATGAAACAATTGACCATTTAATTGGTGATTGAAAAGTTCATACCGATTAATAATATTATTTATATTTTATTTAAATTTTTAATATCATGTTAATAAATATTTGTATTTTATCACGACGTTTTTCTTAATTATCAATATCATGTTAAATAAATATTTCTATTTCAACATGGCTTTTTCTTATTCTATTTGTATTGTTTATGTGCGAAAAATCATCAATCTTGATTCATCATCAAAGATCAAAGATAATTGAAAGAGATAATTGCCTAGCAGATAATGCAACAATGCACACTATATTTTGAGATAAAAAATATTTTACAAATTTAATATTAATAAAAACTAATGTCAATACAATATTAGGCACTTCAAAATTAATTGAAGGATTTGAAAGAACAAATATTATATTACTAAATGGTACAAAACTTTATATTGACGATTCTTTATATTCTATCATATCCAAAAGAAATCTATTCCGTTTTAAAATTTTGCATCGTAATAGTTATCATATTTAAACCATAAGCGAAGGGAAAGAAAAATATCTTTGTATTAATTCTATTATATTCGGCCAGAAATTGGTGTTAGAAAAACATTTTGCCTTTTTTTTTAGATTATATTATACAACAACATATCTATTGAATCACATATTGTGTTACTCCAAAAGTAATTAAATCCCAAATTATTTATATTATGGCATGATCGCCTTGAGCATCCTAGCTCAATAATGATGCGTCGAATCATGAAAAATTCACATGGATATCTTTTAAAGAACTAAAAAAATCTTTTATCAAATGATTATCTATGTACCGCTTGTTCACAAGAAAAGCTATTTACAAGATCATTACCATCAAAAATAGTTATTAAATCCCCAACATTTTTGCTAAGAATTCGAGGGGATGTTTGTGGTCTCATACATCCTCTATGTGAACCATTTCATTATTTCATGGTTCTAATAAATGCATCAATTAGATGGTCACATTTTTACTTAAAATGTTGCATTTGTTAGATTGTTTGCTCAAATTATTAAATTAAGAACACAATTTTCAAATTATCCAACTATGATAATTTGCCTAGATAATGCTACGGAATTTACATCACAATCATTTAATGATTATTGTATGTCCATTGCAACTGATATTGAACATCCCATTGCACCCACTCATACACAAAATGGTTTAGCTAAATCTTTTATTAAAAGAATTCTGTTAATTACACGCCATTTTCTTATGAGAATACAATTGCCTATTTCAACTAGGGGACACTATTTTACATGCAACATCTCTAATTTGTGTTTGACCAACTATGTATTATAAGTACCCACGGTTAACGCTTGTACTTGGTTAAGAATCGAATATCAGTCACATAACAATTTTTTGTTACGCTGTCTATGTTCCTATTGCACCCGCTCAACGCATCAAAATGGGTCCTCAATGTCGGCTTGGCGTTTATGTGGGTTTTAATTCTCCGTCCATCATTAGGTATCTAGAACCCTTAACTAATAATATCTTTAAAGCACATTTTGAGGATTATCATTTTGATGAGTCAATATTTCCATCATTAGGCGGGAAAAGGCGCAGCCTAAAGCTCGACATAAAATTACTTGAAACATTTTGATGTATTCTCATCTTGATCCTCGTACTAATTAATGTGAACTAGGAGTTCAAAGAATAATTTATTCATAAAATATTGCAAATCAATTATCGGATGTATTTACTAATACAAAATGAGTAACAAAATCTCATTTACTACTGTTAACACTCCTACAAAGATTGATATCCCTATAGGACAATCGAGTGACACTGTAGCAAATGAATCCACAATATGCCAGAAGCATGAGAGGCTTGTCGGTGCAAAAGATAAAAATTTTCCAAAAGAGAAAAATCAAGGCAAGGCAGTTGGTACTTCTGAAAAGATTGTACCTATAAAGATAAGTGCTCATGAAGAGGTTAGATTCCCAAAACAAATAACCCCATAAGTGGAATCTCTTAAAATGACAATTTTTGATGAGTTTTTCCCTCCAGAGGAATAGGCAGCTAAAAATAGTGAGATCTCAATGCATTACATGAGCACAGGAGAAATACGGGATAGAAACAAAATCATTGCCGACAATATATTCTTATTTAAAGTTTCTCTTGATATTATCAGAAGTAATGATGAAAATGAGTCACAAACTAATGAAAAATGTTGACATAGAAATGATAGGCCATTGTGGAAAGAAGTAATTCAGACAGAGCTAAATTCTTTAGCAAAACGTGAAGTATTTAGACATGTAGTCCAAACCAATGAAAGGAAACAAGCTATTAAATATAAATGGGTATTTATACGAAAGTGCAATGGTAAACATGAAATTATATGAAACAAAGCGCAACTTGTTGCACAAGATTTTTCACAGAGATCAGGTATTGATTATGGGAAAACATATGCACCCATCATAGATGCAATCACATTTAGATTTCTGAATAGCTTGGTAATTACAGAAAATTTGGATATGCATCTCAAGGACGTGATTATCGTATTTTTATGTGGATCACTTGATACTGAAATCTACATGAAGATTCCTAAAGCATATTAGATACCTGAAGTATGCAATTCAAAACCTAGATGTTTTTATTCATTCAAGTTGCAACAATCATTATATGGGTTAATGCAATCCAGGCGTATGTGGGAAAATCTACTCAATGAATATCATATTAAAAAGGCATATGACAATTATTCAATTTGTCTCTCCTTTATTAAGAGGTAAGAATCTGGTTTTGCTAATATTTCTCTATATGTAGACGATTTGAATCTAGTTGGGACACCAAAAGAGCTGAGATGAACTACCAAATGTTTAAAGAATGAGTTTGAGATGAAAGATCTAAGCAAAACCAAATTTTTCTTGAATCTACAAATTGAGCATCTATCAATAGGGATTTTTTTATATCAGTCAACGTGTACAAGAAAAATCCTGAATTGTTTTTCTATGGATAAACTTATGGCCCTTGAGCACTCATATGGTTATTCGACCGCTTGATATAAAGAAGAATCTATTTCGCCCTCAATAAAATAATGAAACACTTCTTGGTCCTAAAGTACCATATCTAAGTGCTATTAATGCCCTTATGTATATTGCAAATTGCACAAGACCTGATATAGCATTCTCTGTCAACTTGTCAGCAAAATATAGTTCTGCACCAACTTAAAGACATTGAAATGGAATCAAACACATATTATGATATCTTCAAGGAACAACACCTCTAGGTTTGTTATATTTGAATGGATCATAACAAAAATTAATTAAATATGCAGACGCTAACTATGTTTCTAATCCACACAAAGCTCGATCACAAATATGGTATGTATTTATTTATAGTAATACATCTATATCATGGCGATCGGTAAAACAAACTTCATTTAATGACTTCGTCAAATTACTTTGGATATTATCACTTCATAAACATGTCAAGAGTCTATTTGGTTGCGATCAATAATTCAACATGTTCAACAAAAATATGGGTTTTCTTTTATTAACACCACTGCAACAATATTGAATGAAGATAATGCAATATGCATTACATAGATTAAAAGAGGCTTTATCAAAAGTGATTGAACTAAACATATTTCTCCAAAAAAAAACCTTATACATATGAACTCTAGAAGATTGGTGATATTGATGTTCAACATATACTGTTAAATGATAATATGACAAATTTTTTACAAAAGTATTACTCACTGCAACATTCAAAAAATTAGTACAAAAAATTAGAATGCGTTAACTCAAGAATTTCTCATGCGTTAGACAATTGCTTTAAGTAAAGTTATAAATTGTACTTTTTTCGTTCGTTTAAGAATTTTTTTCTACTAGGTTTCTCTTTAACAAAGTTTTCGTGAGGCAATCTGATGACATTTTTTACCATTATCTAGGACACTAAAATATTGTACTCTTTTTCTTTTGCTAAAAGTTTTATTCCACTGGGCTTTTCTTGGTAAGATTTTAATGGGCCATATTTTTAGTATGTGGCCATCTAAGATGGAATGTTGAGAACATATGGATGTAGATAACCACATTCATTAAGTGGTTGGGAGTTGTTTTTGGTAGGTGAAATGGGAAAATGCTAAGTACCCATTTAATACTGCAATATGTATAAATTGGAATGCACACTCACTGTGTTTGATATCCATTTTGAAAGATTAAGAAGAAAATCATTGCAAATATATATATATATATATATATATATATATATGCAATGACACACCAACAGACCAAAGAAAGAAACAGCAACAAGAATTGCTCATAGAGCATTTGCAAACAGAAAGATAGAAAGTGTGCTCATCGGAGACTTGAAGAAACTTGGCAAAGAAGCAGAGGAACTCTACAATACATCTACTCGTTGTCTTGTCCACTATAGGTGCTGTTTAGTTTTATCCCTTTAGTAGCAGAAGCGCGAAGGTATTAAATAGTGCAAAAGCTCTTGCACACCAAACATGCAAAAGAAGAGTCCAAACCAAAGCTTCTCAGGTAAGCTAACAAACCAAAGCGCTAACCTATGCCTCTAACAATTGAAATTACATTGGTACCCCAAAACCAAGCCAAAACAAGTCCAAAGTACCAAGCAAAAATCCAAGGGCAAAACCGTCCAAATGGGCTCGTATAAATGTGCTACAGAGCTAGAGTGCAAACCGAAGAGATTCTTATATTATCTGGGAAT
>JAOTRH010000001.1:13587423-13599038 GCA_034768845.1 Heliamphora exappendiculata | reverse complement strand
TTACAATTCAGTCGTGCTAACGGAGAGTAATAACAATAAGAGTCTGAATTCTGAGTAATCAAAATTTGAACTTTTGAGTGGTCAAAGTTAAACTTAAACTATGAGCATTCAGTGTTAAACTTACCTATTATTATTTACTATTTGCTGAGCGATAGTTATCATTTTCTTTTAAAATTTCAGCTTTCTGATATGGTTAATGATCAACCAGATTTCTGATTTTGGGCTAGCGAAGTGGCTGCCGGAAAAGTGGATTCACCACATTGTCCACCCCATCGAGGGAACTTTTGGGTAAGGCAGAGAAGCTGCAAAGATTATATTCATTATTTTTTCTGGTTGAGTTTGCCTGCTGTTGTGGTCTATGGGCTACACGTTGAGTTCCACTTTAATAATTTAAATTATTTATTTTATAAATTTTAGTATTGATTATTTATGCAATAACAGGCTGGACATTTTCTTATTTTCTCCCAATTCTTAATGGCATTTGGGCTAATGAACTGTGTGATTTTGAACGGTTTAGATACATGGCGCCTGAATATTTCATGCACGGAATTGTGGACGAGAAGACGGATGTGTTTGCATTTGGGGTTCTGTTGCTTGAACTCATAACGGGTCGTCGCGCGGTCGATTCGTGTCGGCAGAGCCTTGTGATGTGGGTAATGATTTGGTTACCACACAACTTCTAAATTTCTAAGTTCGATCTCAAAAAAGTTTGCTCTAAATGAGTCAATCCTGTTAGAAAACTCATCAGAAAATAAGATCATGAAATCAGACACAAATGGGTAACTTGAACACATTGATGCACAGGCAAAACCGCTGCTGGAGAACAGCCATGTGAAGGAACTAGCAGACCCTCGGCTGGGAGATGCCTATGAGGGCGGCGAAATGAAACGCACCGTGTCCACGGCGCTGGCGTGCCTTCATCACTTGCCCAGCATGCGGCCGACCATGATCCGGGTACGAAAATTTTCACCAATTCAGGGTGTTTAGCATTATTAAAATTAGTAATTTTTATATTGTAACTTATATTAGAAGTTGTGAATGTTTAGTAAACAGGCTGACTTGTAGCTGAAATAGAAAAAAAAAAGTTAACAACTTATAACAAAATGTGTGAATATTTGGTAAAAATTATAACTTATTACCAAAATTAGTAGCGAAAAATTAGAAACAAGCTCTCTGCCAAACACCCCCAATTGTCTTGTTCTAAGAAAAATTTAAAATATCGCGCAATAAGGCTGAGATTTTGAACACAAAATATGATTTTTTATCAATATATCGGTTGATACTTAATACTATTCGATATCAACTGATACAGAGTTGTATTACTGGAACCTCATGCAGGTTGTGCAGCTATTGAGAGGGGAGGGGGGACAAGCAGAGCTAAAACAGAAGTCGCTGGGAGGGAGAGCCCTCATTCTGGAAGCTTGTGATTTGGAGGGCTACACCTGTTCAAGTTATGTCAAAGATCTCAATCGTCACATGCAGCTTGTTTTGGAGTGAATATGTTGATTCCATTTATGTATCAGCAATTCTACAAATTCAAAAAAAAAAATCAAGAAACTTGTTGAGAATTCAAAATAAATGATCCAAATTCAATAAGAAGTGTGACTCATTCTATAAACAATTGAATTTGGACAATTCATTTTGAATTCGGGGGAGTTTATTGTTTTGTTTTATGAGTTTGTAGTATTTTTGTTTATATATATATTTCTGGAGAGAGAGAGAGAGAGAGAAATCATTTGATGGTAAGAATCAAACCTCCAATGTTGGGATTCTTTATTGTGCTAAATTAGTTCTAATGCATGCACACATTTAGGCAAAGAATCGAACACCTTACTCTCACATTGGGTCGATTTTAATAAATAATGAGACCCATTTCATATAAGAGGGGTGCTCTGATTCTATGTTTTGCATGTGTAGCATTTTTTATTGCGAATATTTAACCCTTTGTCTCTAAATCATGTGTGCTTTGTGATTTTAACCATACTATTTGAGAGAAAATGAAGGTAAGTGTCACCTACTAAGAAAATGGAGAAAGAGAAGAAAAGAAAATTTGTGTCAATTATTCATCCTTTTGCTTAGTTATTTAAGAGAGAAAAAATGTTATTTCTTTCTCTTGTTTATTTGGTATAAATGAAAATAGAGTGTTTAATACTTATTTATTTTTATAAATTTTTTTATATTAATTTAAATTTATTATTTTAAATATAGGCATAAAAAGATTATAATTTATATTATAGAAATAATTGTATTTACCCCCTCACTCTTCCTCCATTTTTTAGCAATTTTAGAAGAGAATAAAACTTCTTAAAAGTTGGTCATCATGTCTTCCCTCTCTAACCTTCCATTTACTTTTCCTCACTTCTTAAAAATAATTCAAATAACTTTGTTGGTATTTAGTATTGTCGAAACTAGTAACTTATAGATTATAGTTTATAGTAAAAATTATGAGTATTTGATAAAAATTGTAACTTGTAGCTAAAATAAAAAAAAATAGTTATAAATTATAACAAAAGTTGTGAATATTTTATAAAATTTATAACTTATAACTAAAATTAATAGCAAAAAGTTAAAAATAACTAGCAATAGCTTTACTAAACACCCATTTATAACGAACTTTTTCCTTCTAAATTCTCCACTTTGCTTCTAAATTTTTCAATCCAAACAAAAACTTAACACCTCGTTTGTATTGGGTGATTTTAAAATTTAAGGTGGCGTGACAGAAAAAATAGAAAGTTTCATTCGGAGCTTATCTTCAGTACTAATAATCAATACACAAAATTACTAAAAGGAAAGGGGAGGGGAAATATTATCATATTAACCTCAAGTGTAAGTACCGATCATTCCACCTTTGAATTTGAACTGCACATTTTTTTTTTGTATATTTTTTTTTTACAATTTTTTTGGTGAGTGTTTAAAAAAATTTATAATTTATACATAAAATTAATAATAAAAAATCAAAAGTTACTAACAGTAGCTTTGTCAAACACAACCTACATAATTTTAATTGGTGTTGAATTTGGGCTATTTATTTTATTATTTGTTAAGAGGTGAACAACAATGTAATAATTGTGAAAAAAATTAAGTATAAGCATACCATCTTAATAAATATTACTTTATTTATTTATTTATTTATTTTCCACTGTCAATTTCTTTTACTTAGTATCCCTAAAAAAATTTAAAAAATCCTCTTTTTAAACAAAAAAGGCCTGATAATAAAACAGGAAATTTTTGTTTTGACTTACCCAGCGGGAACCCAAAATAGTAAGTACCTGTTTGGGCAATCTAAAAATTAACTTTTTATGTAAAATAATAGTTTTAAGTTATATTCTTTGATTTATTTAGGCTAATTAACTTTTTTTATTTTTTTTAAGAATAAAGCATATACACATCTCAGTTACATTAACTTTTTCTTTAAATAAAATAATAATAATATTCTGTATTAAAAAATCAATTCTACTCTCAACAATTTAAAAAAAAACGTATCAATAACCAAAAATACTATGGGAGTGTTTGGCAAATTTACTGTTAGTAACTTTTAACTTTTCCTACTAATTTTAATTATAAATTATAAATTTTTCTAAACACTCACAACTTCTACTACAACTTATAATTATTTTTTCTTTTATTTTAATTACAAATAATAATTTTTACCAAACACCACCTATAATTTAAAAACAAAAAATAAAAACACACCGGACATTCTAACAAAATTATCTCAAATGCTAATATATATTTTTTCTAAAAATGTTAAACATATTAAAAATTAAACTTTTCAATCATTCCAAATACCACTAAATACTTACTACCAATATTGCAGAAGGAAGTTTTCCGACCGCAAAAGCTCTGGCCCACTCAATAGCAGATCAGCCCATTCCACGATTGGGCGAGGCCTCTCAAATTGGTCCAGTTCTGTCCCTTAGTTGGCCCATCAACGGCCCACAACCGGCAATGTCGAAATCGTTTTCATCGTCGTCGTCAACCACCGCTCTGTAAACCATAGTACAGTGAGAGAGAGAGAGAGAGATGGGGACAGATGTGCTGCTACAATTGGCTATCTTGCTGTTAACCCTAAGCATGTTCTTCGCGATCCGCAATTTCCCCCCAAAAGCCTTCGCCAAACTCCGATCTAGAGGGCGAACCACCGCCATGGCCCACCGCCACTTCTTCCAGGGCTCTCACCTGCTAGCGCGAGCCCGATCTACCCGCAGTCGGACCACCTCCCTTAGCCTCGCCAAGGACGCCGCCGGCGAGGCGGACAAGGCCCTCTCGCTCAATCCCAGGGACGCCGCCGCGCACATCCTGAAGGCCCTGGCCCTCGATCTGATGGGGCACAAGTCCTCCGCCCTCAGATCCTTTGACGCCGCGCTGTCTCCGCCCGCCGTGAAGTCGCTGTCGGAGAGGGAGCGCGGCGACGCGCTGTTCAAGAGGGCAGAGCTTCACGTGGCGGTGAACCGGAGGAGACGAGTGGACTCGGCGGTTTCGGACCTGGTCGAAGCGGTGAGGCTGAGTCCTGACAACGTCAAGGCGTACTGTTTGTTGGGGGAGTGTTACGAGATGAAGGGGATGAGGGAGGAGGCCAGGAAGGCGTTCGAGACGGCGATCAGGCTCGAGCCTGGCTCGGTCGCGGCTCGTGAAGGTTTGGGACGGTTAGAGTCGTGAGGTGGTTGGCACGGGCACGGCTGATTGTTCTATCATTTGATCCAACGGTGGAGCTTTGTTGTAATTTCAAAACTTGTACTACACCTCAATTTTTATACGGGGAATTGCCTATGCCCTTCATTTGCTTGAATTTTGTGTTTTTATTTCCTCTACTTTCTATTTTTCTTTGTTAAATCAAATTTGATGAGGAAAAGAAAAAAAAAACGGCATTACTTAGTTTCGAAGTACACGGCATTATTTAGTTTTGAAGTATTGTATCGTATTATTTACAGAAATTTCATTTGGAATAATTATAGAAAAGCACTCTAAATAAGACAATGGTGATTTACTTTTATCAATTGAATGAGAGTGGGTTGATCCGAACAATTATTCAAGCCACTTGAAAGTTACATGATTACGTGAGGTCTACCAATAATAAACATATGGGCCATATGATCGAGTTCTTTCATAGAGTTTGTGGTACCGCGTGGGGGAGGGAGGCATTCAATAATTCTTTGATTGATTTATTTAGTCGTGTATTGAAGTTTTTCAAATGTGGAAAGTACTAGTAATAATATCCTCTGATACTCTAGGAATAACTAATAATTTTCTCTCCTAGTAGGATGACTCAAATTTGTTTGAGAAATTCTCAATAAGTATTCAAGGGTTCATTGTCTCTTTAGTGCTTGAATGTTTTCTCTCTCTTTAGAATTTGTTGTGAGGGCTATATATATATATATATATATATTCAATACTTATGGAGGTGTTATTGAATGTACAAATTAATACAATTCTTATTATATTTTTAGATTAAAGTTAACTAGGCTTAGATTGCTTAAAGTGAAACAGTAAACTCTGCTGGTCTTGAAGAAGGAAGCAAAATCAGATTTCAATTTGGGCTGAGCAAATTAATTTTTCTTATGTCCAAGCTTTATTATGTTTTTGTTTCTGAGTTGGTGGTGCTTAGCATTCACTGCTTTATTTATATAATTATATTTATACTGCAATTCTTCTTATCCTACTTTTCGAGAATGGAATGAAATTCTTATCTTACGTGGGAAATTGCTCCCTCTCATTTCAATTACATTTTATATAAACAAGCAATGGTTGAAAGAAACCACCAAGAAACTTCAAAGCAACAAATCAAATCATTAGAAATAAGACACCCAATAAAGAGGATCCAACTAAGATTTGACATTACCGCCAAGCGAGATAAAACAAGAAAATTTAGCCACAAAAAATTGATAATGACCAAACACAGAAATAATGATTTCGGTCATTCACATCTGCGCAGATTTCACAAGTGACTGAGTCTCACAGATTAATTTTTGTAATTAGTTTGTGTTATTTTTCCGAGTTCGTAGGAAAACCATATAAAAATAAATCCAAAAAACAGCCAGTCCTCTCCGTATATAATCCAAACAAATAAGGCCAAACAGTCCTTTGCATTCCTTTAAAAGGCCTTTTGACACCAAATTCAACCCCACAGCAACCTCTCCATTCTTTTTTGTTCACAAGTTTCTCACACTTTGTTCTCTAACACAAGGCTCCAGATTTGCTTATCTGAACACATGATTTGGGTCACTCTGAAGTGATGGGTCTGACCAAGATTCTTCTTTCTCAACAGTACTTGCAGGGGAAATTAGTTTTTCTGGTGGGGATGAGCTAGTGCCTCAAGCTTGCCAATGGGTAGTCAAGCAGAGAAAGTCCATGTTGCCATTGGGACTGATCCACAAGATGGGTTTGCAACTTTGGAATGGGCCCTTAGAAAGTGGTTTTCTCACTCAATCTCCATAGTAATTCTCCAGGCAGCTTACACGACACCCAAAAATTATGTTTACACACCATGTAAGTCATGTAACCATATATATATATATATATAATCTTTTTTGCCTTTGATGACTAAGAAGTATTCGGCTGATCATGAGTTTCATATTATGTTGCAGTTGGAAAACTCCCTGCAAGTTATGCGAGTGATGAGCAATTGGAATTTCTCAGGAAGAAAAAGGAAGGGGAAAATGACCAGTTACTATCTCAGTACAGAGCTTTCTGTGGCAAGGTTTGGTGTATATAGACACACACACACACACACACACACACACACACCTATATGTATATATATATATATTCATATGCATATACATATATAAATATATAACTCTGTGTGTGCGTGCGTGTTCTTCTATATTTGCAGCATAAGTCTATATTGGCTAACTTGTTCTCATATTTCCATAGGTCAAAACTGAAATTCTTAAAATTGATAAACCCGATGAGTATCTTCACAAGCTCATAGTGGAATTGATATCTTCCCTTCCGATAACCAAATTGGTCATGGGGCTTACTTTCTTGAAGTCCTCATCAGGGTAACAAGCATTTTTATCATCCAAATTCAAGATTCATTCGTTTTATTTATTACAATGTTTTTTTCTTTTGTCATATACTCGTAGTTTTTTTCATCGGCAGAAAATCTCGTGGTTCAATCAGCAGATCATTTTATGTTCACCGGCACAAACCCGAATTCTGTGAGTTGTTCATCATATCTGGAGGGAAGTTGGTTTTCCTCAGGGGAGAAAATAAAGAAGTAATCAAAGAGGATGATCAAGGAGTCATGGCCACCAAGGTTAAAGGGAAGGGTACTTTCAGAGATTGGTTAGGCAAAATGTTGCCGGAAACTGCCACAAGTGAAAGAAATCTTCATAACTCACCATCTTCCTCAACAATCAAAGGGTCCCCAGATCAATGGGAAAAGCATGAACAAGAGATTGAAAGTTACTTTCATCAGTTGTCGTCTGCAAATTCTGGTGAGGAAGGTTCAGAGGTGGAGGATGATGCTTTGTGGAAAAGTCTACCAGAGCCAGATGTAGGTTTCTTTCTATTGCAGATATTTGTTTTGAATTGTGTGGCCACCACTGGTCCTGCCTGGTTTAAGAGTAATTAGTAAAACTAATGATGTTAATGTTCAACAAGCCCACTTAGCTTGCTTAGGCCATTGAATTTGGTATCCTTATCTTTTCCTTCTTTTTGACTTCAGTGGTATATGATAGTGATAGATTGCTACATATTGGCATGTTTGGATGCAAGGTTGCCATATGCATATTCCTGACAATTGCCCATCCCTGTCTGCAAGAATTGAGGAGTTCATGTCCTGTTCTTGTATTCATCAGTTTTTGTGCCTAGCTCATTAATAACCAAATTTCAACTCTCTCTCTCTCTCTCTCTCTCCTATGATTTTTTAATGTAGCTAATTTTATGAACCTATAGATTATAGTTGAAAATATGTTATTACGATTTCAAGCAGAAGTTATGTGTGTTAAAGGAATGAACTTGATAGCTTCAAGTAGTAAAATTTGTGTTGGTTGATTTAGAATCATAAGCTACAACTAAAAATTATAAGCACACCTGTTTAGATTTTCTTTTACTTTTTGATGAGTTATAAGCCAAAACCTGCAAAAATAAGCTCAAACTAACACTCTTTAAAAAAGCAACTAATCAAAACTATTGAGTTCTGCTATTAATTTGTGGTTTTGTGACACTACCAGAGTGCTGCAGTGAACATAGAAGCTCTGAAGATTAGGATTAGAAAAGCTCGTGAAGCAATCCAATTGAAGAGAAAAGAAACCAAGGAAAATGTTGAAAGGCATGCTAGAGCTGAATGGGCTATTTGCTTATGTATGCGCCGGGTAACCTCTCAAACCATTTGGGATCTCAATTTCAATTCTTTTAGCAACGAAGCCATTTGATGAACAAAGCCAATAATGTGTTCTTTTACAGGCCGAGGAGCTCGAAGCTTGTGTGAATGAAGAGATGGCTGCAAGTGCTGATATAAAGAAAGATCTAGACACTGCAAAAGAAGAAGTGTGTGAAGTGGGGACTGAAGTTGAAGACAAGAAGAGTAAGCTCCGGTCAATTCTGGAACTCCAACGCGAACTCTCTAACAAGCTCCGGTTATCCTCCCTTGCCAAATCGTGCGCTGAGGTGCAGCTGGAGAAGGCAGTGGCTTCAAGAGCCGAGATGGTTCAAAAGATTGAGGAGTTGAGGCGGCAGAGAGATGTTCTGCAGCGCAGAATCGAGTTTTGCAGGGAGAAGGATGCAATAGGAATGGCCACCAGGTTGGGTGGTTTGGGCTTTGATTATAGAGAGTTTGGGACTGAAGATATTAGAGCTGCCACGGATGATTTCTCGGAGCATTTGAGGTTAAGATCTGCAGGTGATTGGACAAATATGTATCGAGGGCGGATCAACCAAAAGATAGTGGCAATCAAGCTGTATGGCTCAGTCAATGGACTATCTGAAGAAGCATTCCAATCTAAGGTAAATAAGAAGGATTGGAACCCACCCTCCGGTTTTTCATGCTTTTTATATTTTTCAATGTTGTGCTCATTGATTGAAATTTATGGGTTGAACCATTCTAATGTAGGTGAAGGTTCTAAGCCAAATCCGGCACCCCCATCTAGTGGCGATGATCGGCTTCTGCTCGGAGCTAAAATGCGTTGTGTTGGAATACATGCACAATGGCTGCCTAAGGGATGCATTATTCTCAGTCCCCAGAAGCTCTACAAGAAGAAACTTGGGTCTCAGTTGGCATGCTCGAGTACGCATCGCGGCTGAGGTATGCTCAGGCCTGGACTTTCTTCACTCGACCCGGCCCAGGCCCATTGCACACGGCAACCTCAACCCCTCCAAAATCCTTCTGGATCATAATCTTGTTGCGAAAATCCACGGGTTTAGGCCCGGTTGGAATCACAATCAAGCTGATATTCGGTCAGATACGAGGGCCTTTGGGAATCTAGTGCTGCAGCTTCTGACCGGGAGAAATTGGGCCGGGCTTGTTGAGGAGGAGATAGTGACGGGCCGAGTGGCCCTTGTTGAGGTTCTAGATGACTTGGCTGGGGAATGGCCTTTGAACTTGGCATTGGAACTTGCTGGGCTAGCAAGGAGATGTCTCTCTGCTCACAATGGACGGCCGGGCATGGAGTTGTCAATGGAGACGGTGATGAGAGAGGTTGACAAGGTGAGGAAAATGGCCGATGATCTAGTGGCGGTCGACGGAGAAGGTGAGGTGGCCACCGGAGCCGGAAGAGGTGCAGATATAGAAGACTCAATTGATGCGCCTAGTGTGTTTCTTTGCCCTATATTTCAGGTTTGCATCTACCTCCCATTTCTACTCTTTAATTTGCAGCTAGCAAAATAACAACCTGAAATTGATGACCCTTTGGCAAAAAGGTTTTGGGCTGATGATAATTACATAAAAATATAAGTTCTATTTAAGTTAATAATTGATTGCATTTATTATTATAATTATTAAGTCAGCCCAAGAATGATGAAATGGATTGGAGAAAAATTAAACATGAACACTGGTTATCATCTAAGCATGACTCAACAAATGAAAACTCGAAGATAAAAACATTTTATAGGATTGAATTCTCGATAGGGTCATAATTAAGAACTTGAGTGTAGAAAGTTTTTCAAGAATGATACTCAACTGAATCAAGAGAGATTTAGTACAAGTTGATAGTTACTGTTCTGCAATGGATATATGATTCTAGGTGAAGGATACACGAAGAACTTCTACCCATCCATCCAATTTCGGCATCAGCTTAGTCGACCGGGTCGATTCAAGGAATAATAATTCAATGTTCCATTCAAATCACTGAATGATACATCTTCACATATTAAATAAAATAATAACAAGTGATGAATGCTCCGATTCAAGACGTTCATATTTTAGAATTTATATCAACACTTCCCTTTTGTATGAATGCACTCTAAAATTTATTTTTAGTGCTGAAAATTATATGTGACACGTTTCCCATTGTACATTAGAATTCAAAATTTAAATTGTATTAGGTAATGCCCGTGCCTAAAAGCACTTACCACTCGTATTTATGGCACTCTTAATTCACAGTTTATACATTCAAATAATTAATTATCTTTATAATTTTATTTTCTAAATATAATTCACCCGAAAGACATTAACTATCATGCTGAAACAATATTAAAAAGAACATATGATAAATTCAAATAATGCCAAAAGACACTTTAAATCTCTTAAGGATAACCCGTGCTTAAAGGCACTTCTAATCAATTTAATTTTTTTAAACACAGTTATCTCCCAAAGTATTTTCAATTAATTATTAAAAATAAACTATCAAACCAATAAAAATTTACATAAAAGAGAATGGAAATTATGTAAGATTTTTTTATAATAAAATTAATCAAAATTTATTTTTTAATAAAACGTTTCTAGTTATAACCCATACCTCTAAAAAGTACTTTCGAATCAATTTTTTCTACTCAATTATTATATAGTTTTTGTACTCTCATGTACGTTAAAATGCTTAAGATTTAATAAATAAAATAAATAAAAATAAATTCCTCAATTATGTAGAGTTTGAAGAGATATAGAATGTCACGTGGTTCACATAGCTTTGTCTTTCTTCAATATTTTAATACAATATTTTTTAGTTATAGCCCATACCTCTACAAGGCATTTTCGAATTAATTTTTTCTACTCAATTATTAAATAGCTCTTATACTCTCATGTACATAAAATGCGATTAATAAAAAAAATAAAACATTAAAATAAAAGACAAATTAAATGAATTATCGAACTTTTAAAACAATTATTATTATAATTATAATGTTTAAGATTTAAGAATAAAACAAATAAAAATAAATTCCTAGATTATGTAGAGTTTAAATATTAAATTAAAAAGTACATATAACCTTCTCATAAGTTAATTCATCAACCAATCAAGTTTTCACAAAAAAAAAAATATTTTTTTTAATTAAAAAATTTTAATTCAAACCCCTCAAAAAAAAAAATAAAAGACAAACATTGAAGAGACATAAAATGTCACGTGGTTTACATAGCGTCACATTTTTATATATGTATAATACAATAAATTCTATATAATTATAACCTTCATATTCCAAAAATAAAATTTTTACACCATATAGAATAAATTATAAAATTT
>JAOTRH010000001.1:13567844-13583752 GCA_034768845.1 Heliamphora exappendiculata | reverse complement strand
CCCACCCACCCACTCCGCAATCAATTAATTAGATTTTTTTTATACTAATCTTGATACCAAAATGAATGTATAATAATATTAATTTTATATATTACAAGTCATTTTTAATATCTATTAATGAAGAAAAATACCAATATTTCAAAAATAAAATTAAAAAAAACTAAAAGTATTTCCCAAACAAGTATATCTTTTAAATGTTTCAAAAAACTAAAGTTACCAAACGATATGCTTTATTTTTTATTTTAGTTTTTTTGGACTAAAATTGAAAAAAAAAAAAACTTAAAATTACCCATCAAGCCCTAATTATTTCTGACACTAGATGTCAAAAACTAGTTTGTTTATATGTGAAAGTTTTTGTTGGGACATCATTGACAGATGTGTCATAAAGCCTTTTAGGTTCAAGAAAGGGTACCTTTCCATTACTAAAGCAATCCATTAACTTACAGGTTTCTTCAAACAACTCAAAAAAAAAAAAACGGTGAAAATCATGAGCACTTGCCAAAACATAAAACAAAATAAAAGAAGACAAAAAAGGAAAGAAGATAAAACAGTGAAGAACATCAACATGTATTTTTCATAAGAATACATTCACTATAGATATTTATCACTTACAAATGACACATATCTAACAAATTCATCAAATTAATTAAGAAATATCAAAAACACCAATTTTCCTTCTGTTAAGGTTGCAATGACTATTGATACAATGTGGTATCACCCATTGTTTTGTTTTCTCACTCATAAATGGCAGCATCAATAATGATTCATCAAATGTATTTTTAAAAAAAAAAAAAAGCAATTCAATTTCTGAGGAACACCATCTGTATATATCTATCACCTTACTAACCTGTACCTGCATCCAGATTGTGGCCTCCACAAACAGAGCAACTCCTCAATATTTCATACACCAGCTGTTCTGCCTGTGGCCTCGGGGGGGTATTCACATATCTGCATTATGTCATCGGCTCAAACAGTTTGGACAACAGAAGAAACGAACCACTTTTTTCGGTAGACTATAATCTGAAAGAGACAACGGATCCATTCTTATATCTTCCGCACTTGACCATATGTACACGCCTCGCTCTTGCCTGCTACCTGGAACGGTGTTGTCTAGCACGAATGCCACCAGGAGTGTCACAACCATGTTCAACGAGAGAAGCCCGTTTATTGCAAAATCAAGCTGATTCCCATCCAGACAGAAACAACAGTTTACTATCATAACAAAAAGTGGGAAAGCAAGAAGGAAAGAAAACAAATAACTCAAAACTAGGCACCGAATTCATCATAAGCATAAAAATATATGCGTTTCTGCTACGATGATTAGAATGTAGAGATGTTCCATACAATAATATTTTCATGACATGTTTAGTAAGAAAAAAGGAAAAGCATCTTCACAATCATTTTTCGAACATTGGTTTTTCTGTCACTTCTTCCATGAGGGTTATTTCTTTGTCTCCTTTCTTCCATCAAGGGCATTGAATGGCAATTTGGTCACCATTTTATAAGGCCTTTTTAAAGAAACCTCAACTGGATAACAGAAGTAAGATTTTTGGTTCAGGAAGACTAAAGTATCTTACTATTTTATATCTCCAATTTTTCTTTACCAGTTTTTCCTCATTTCAAAGACAAACAAAGACTACAAGTTTGAGAGTTCGCACATTGAATGTGAAGTTAACGGTGACAAAGTCAATTTCCAATCTCTTTCAAGAAATAACCTCATTTCAATTAATCAAATATTTTTATTTTTAGCAATCGTCTCACTCATAAATCAATCAAGTTACACAACTAATCAAACCATAAAAACACAGCAGGAGATGTAACTGTCCTCCCAGAAAAAGGAAAAAGACGGAGGGAAATAAGGGTATGTTCCGTTCATTTTTTTAAACGAGTTTTTGGATCAATTTTGCTTTAAATCGTTGTTTGGTTTAATTCTACATCTGGCAAGTATTCTTAATGCGTCAAATTAAAAACAATCATTACTTGTTTGAAAATTTCATAAGGATGAAACCAAAAGTTTCAAAAAATATAAACCAAACATATTTCTAAGATTTTTTTCTTACAAAATCTGTTCTGAAAACATTCTCAATTCTTTTTATAAAAAAAATAGAAATGAACATATAATAAATGACTTACTTGTCCACTGCCGGTGTAAACCGGTCCATTTGATGCAGCTGCATAAGGAACAAGATAGCTAGGAAGGATCAAGCTGGATTCAGGTTGATACTGTTGAAAATATGCGGGGACGGACAAACCAAGGAAAAGTGAAACACCAACTATTGTCATGTTCCTAAAACTTCCTGATTGACAATACTGAAGCGTTGAGAGACCCAGTGCCACAATCAGAGCCCATATGAAGCACAAAATGGCAGCAGCCAAGGCTTGTGGTATGGAAGCAAGTATGGCACCCACTTTCCCTTCGAAATGCAGGCCAAGAAATTAGTAACATACCTTCCTGAACATGTTGTGCTTGTACTTATAATTATCTAAAAGAAATATGCAAAGAGAACATTTCACGAATCTACCGAGTTATGATTCCGTTTTGGAACTGGGATTACGTGGTTCAGACCAAGAATAACATCAGAACTGAGTTTTTATCATGATAGAATTGTGGTTCCAATTAGGATTGGAGCGCTAAACATGTGAATGGGAAAAAACACAAAATGAAAGCTCAGAAAGAAAAGAAAAAAAAAACCTGTATCAACCATCAAATTATTGATATATAAACACTTTGAGGAAAAAAAAAAGATGAAGTCAACATCAATTTCATAAAAATTAACTCTATTCTATTTATTCTAGTACTCAGTATTTATATATATATATATATATATATATATATAAGGACGACCAAATGCACGAACAATATGCTAGAGCGGGGTTTAGGGAGAACAAAATGTTAACAACCTTGAGCCCACTTTTGGAGACAATTTCAGTGACTCGAACCTGTGCCAATAGGGACAGTCACGTAAGCCTTATGGTTGGGCCAATATTTATATCTTAACATAAAAATTACAACTTAAAAGTTACAAATGCAAAAAAAAAAAAAGAGGAATATTTTTTACCAAACATTTATACATTTGTATATAAAATATATGAATGCTACAAACCCTAGATTCTTCAATGTGGCCCCAGCCCCCTGCCCCACTTCATGCAACTAAGGGTAGTCCCCATTGTCCTACATGATCCAGATAATTACCTAGACAAATCCCTAGGGGTGGCCCCAGGGGCCAACAGAGACCCAGAACCTCCACTTCCTAAGGCAGGATCCAATCCACCTTGTCTGCTCCATAGGGTTTGCATAAATATAATATACGCGCATTTGATTATTATATATACTGTGAGTTTTCTATATTTGGTTGATCCATATTCCAACAAGAACCCACAAGATAACATGTCCAACTCCAATACATTTGAATGAATGTTATACAGTAACAACCTAATCCTTTTCTACTGCCTATGCGTGTATGCACATTCTGCATGAAAACACAACTAGTGAATAAGCATTAATAGAGAAGTTCACGTCTCAATCCTGAATTTGTGTCAGATTATTCAAATTGTTATACCTATGAATGAGAAAAAGATCAAGAAAATTGCTCCAATTTCCAAAGCCCTTCGACTTGCAACTCTTGTTATGTTGATGGTGTGCACGTTTTCCGTCAAGGTTGTAGACCCAATCCCTGTGCCCCAAAGTCCAGCCAGTACACTACAGAAACCTTCCACCCCAACACCTCTACTTACTACACCTGGAGTAGGGGGCTTTGTATTAATTCGCACAGATGCAGTATGATAGGTTCCAACCTGATCGCATGAAGCATTTGTGTTAGATTTTATCTGAAATAATTAAAATCATACCTTCAGTTAATTGGTAATTTCAACATCCCTAAAATGAATTGCCTCCTCCGTTTTAAGTTTGTCAGCTTCTCATTTAATAATTGCAGCCAATCAGCCTTTTTACCAAAGGAAGCCACCTTATGTTAGAAAGGTGCTTCCATATTTCACAGGAGATGCATACATGACAGCAGTTACCCTCCCTATAACGATTTGGCACTTTGTAACATATAACTGCCTGGCAAATTGCAAGAAAATGAAATTGTATAGGGGGTGTGCCTTTTAAAAAGGATTTATTTCCATGTTACAGGGAATTTTCTACTTTTTGTGGTCCATTCGATCGTATATTACTAACCGAATCAACTGATGCAACCAGTGACACGACGATCATCATAAATGAAGTCCTCAAATGGAAGATAGGGATTCCCCACTGCAGAGGATAGGGGATTCTGACCCATGCAGCAGTTCTCCAAGCATTCGAAACATCTGTCCTGCAATGCTTCATGGTATAAGCATGCTTTCTGCAACCATCAGCTAAGATGTTGGAACTGGGTATGTTGGGACTGCAGTCTTTGTAATTGTATGCCCCACCGGCTGTCAAGAAGAATGCATATGCCCATATAATAATAACACTGAGGGGGACCTGCGAAGCTTAATAATGTTGGCAAGATTAATTAGAGAATGGTATCTACATATGCCAAACAAGATAGAGAACAAATGCATACAATACATCATTGAAATTCTTCTTTTTTGTTTTCCCCTCTTCACTTTAGCAGTCAAATAGATACTTGGAAGGGAGGGGGTGGGATTTCAGGGTCAAGGGATGAAAGGTTGCATGTATATCTTCTTTGAGAAGGCATCTGTTCAAGTTTCAGGAGATAACAAGATTGTTGAACAGCACTTCAATTCTCAGGTTCAGTAAGAAAGTTTATGAGGTGTCCATTTGATGAAGACTCGATTCACAGTTTGCTTAACTCAACTCTCAAGAAAGGAAACTAGTTATAAGCAGATTATGCTCTATAGGGCACTATATGATTGGAAAATTTTAACAGTTTCAGGGAAGTTGTATGATCTTATTATATGCGTCTTCACCAAGATTCACAAACTCTTGCAGTTATAGCTGGCTGAGAAGGCATTGGTTTCATCTCAGGAGTAGCCAACAAGGTATGAGGGAAGTTTATGATTATAAAGGAAACCTGTTAATTTTCATCAGATAAAAATGGACTAAGAGAGACACAATCAATTCCAGGGTAAACAGTATCAGTAGAGAGAGAAGATAAAAAGATTGATCATGAAATTTTACTACAAATGGAAATAAGATTGTTTTGGTAAGCTGGAGGAAAATGGAAAGGTATATACAATGCCCTGGCATCCATCCGGATAAAACAAATAACAAGCTATCAAGTTTCAGATTTCCCATAATATTGACAATAGTCACTGTGAAGGTGCTACTATGGTGGAGGAGGTCAGTGTTACCTCACTGCAAATAGGTAGAACTTACCATCGTAGGCATGAAGGGGTGAAATGTGAAGTATAGTGGATGGTAGGAATGGCAATGGGGCAGATGGGTGAGGATCTTGTTTGTTCTCCTGTCCCAGTTCAAATACCGTCATCTCGCCCCCGTCTAGGGATGGCAATCTAACCTGCCCCACCCCCGCCACGTAAGGGGCGGGTTCCTGCCCTTTTCCGAGTATGGAGAAAAAATTTAAACCCGTTTGGGATGGGTAGGCTCGGTATTCCACATCCTACACCGCAACCGACCCGACCTTGGCATTTACTAATTTACAAATTAAACCTAATATTCGCATTTACTTGTAAACGCTCTTTCCTTTGGTTAGGGTTTATAGTGCCACTCACGTTCAACCTCTCATCTGTGTTGCATGGGCATTCTAGATGTGTAAAGTACCCGTGTTGGATAATTGAGACTAAGACGCCGGTATGGAATATGTTTTCATATTTTTAGTCGGAGAGTTGCCTTGAAAAAATATTTAGTAATTCGAACTTACTATAGAACGATGAATAAACTCTCATATTTTGCATAAAATACTCTATACAACATTTATCCTAAAAATTAATATATATATATATATATATATATTAAGGATTAAACTCTCACCAAAAGATTAGGGTTTCTAAATTCTAGCGTCATTTTGCCTCTCCACTCTAATCTCTCAACAAATGAAGGGCTCTCTCAACACTCAACAGGACTGTAGTGGACTCAGCCTCTCGCACTCAGCACCAAACTAAGCTAGCTCAGCAAATTCTAGCACCACTCAGGCTGAGCATCTATCACCCTCAGTTGCGCCTTCACCTTGTTTGTGTCTCTCAGCCTCTTCAAGTCTCCATCTCTCTCCCTATTGACCTCTTAGTCTCTCTCCCTTCCAGCCTCTCCATCACCGTTACAATCTAAGGTGAAGCATCTAACTCCATCTCTATCTGTTTATAATATCTTACATGTCTTCTTTTAATTTCTGATCAGTTTTCTTTTTTTAATTTTTTTCTAATATGTTTTGCTGTGTTTATAATTTGTAAAACCTTTCTCCTGGTCTGTTTTGTTGTGTTTATAATTTATAAAACCTTTCTCCTGGTCTGTTTTGTTGTGTAATGTTCTGTTTTTTGTTTTTGATTTATGGGTATCTGTTATGTTTGGTTGCAGAGAAAATGGTCAAATTCGTATATCGAAGTAATAATAATTTATATATCAAAGTACTAGCAATTTGAATCAAGAAACGAAGCTTACAGAATTCTTGAGAGAGCATTTTTGTTCTCCTACATGGTTCACTAGGCCAAGAAATGAATATAATATTATACTTATAATAACAGTAAAAAAAAAAAAGACTGAATGTTTGTTGTCACCAATAATTCCATCTTGCCATATAACTTTTTTCTATTTCCTACTAGCCACTCATTTTTCAACCTTAACCTATTCCCACTCTAAATTTAGTGAACAAACCAGTGACAGATGGTAGAGAATCCTCCACTACATGTTTGGGGCAGCTAATTAGAGGGGAAAATGAAAAGAATTTACAGAGAAAGATGAAATGGATGATCTCCATGACATATAATGATAATCTGGGCCGGGGGAGCATAGGGAGAAAAGGGAACCCAGACGGTGGAAGAGAAAGGGGAAACCAGGTCATTTGATGGAAATGGAAGGGAAAGCGTAGTGGTAGCC
This sequence comes from Heliamphora exappendiculata, assembly GCA_034768845.1. Lineage (NCBI taxonomy): Eukaryota > Viridiplantae > Streptophyta > Magnoliopsida > Ericales > Sarraceniaceae > Heliamphora > Heliamphora exappendiculata. The sequence goes on along the minus strand of JAOTRH010000001.1, from coordinate 13,576,752 downwards.
CTCTTTGCTAAAGTATCTACACATAGGTCAGCTTCCCTACATACATAAACAAACTGGCACCACCAAAAAGTCGCCATTATAGCCCAATCTATTTAATAACATTTGCATGCGGATTTAGCACACCCGGTTGCTGAATCATCTCCAAAGCTTCCTTTGAATCAGTCTGAAAGATCAACCATTTGAAAAGCCTCCTCAGCTGCCAACTTGCATGGGCCTCCAAACAGCCCCTGTCTCATCCCCAAGAGGTGATGTGTAGCCCACGGCTCCTTGAAAGCCGATGACCAAATTTCCTCTCAAGTCCGTGGCAACTCCTGCTATTGTGGCCACTTGTGAGGAACAAACAGATCCATCAACATTAAACTTCACAAAACGTGTAGGAGGAGACTTCCACTGCACTAACACGTCATTTGTTGGTCTTTTGGTAGCAAAATCTGAGGTGATTAGGTCTTCTTGAGCACGGGCCACAATCACTTTGTCTGCTGTAGCAGGGAGAGCATAATCTGGTTCAAAAAATTGTTTGTTTATCCACCACCAAAACCCTGCTACAGCTGCCATAAAAACCAAGCACCATGGAATGCCAGTATTAGGTTCCCCCAGTTCAACTCTCAGGTACCAATCAATCCATTCCTGGTGTTGTTTAGAGAATAACAATATCCAATACCTCCTCTTAGCCAGCCTGCACCAAACTCTCGAGTGTAAGGAGCAATCTCGGATCGCATGTAAATTCATTTCTCAACAGCTTCTGCAAAATCTGCACGAGGGGTCTGTTGACCCAAATGTGAAGAAAAACTATTTTTAATGATTGACCGATCAATCGGTAGTGAGACCGATCGATCGGTGGTGTCTGAAGGCGAGAAACCGAAAATAGTGAAAGACCGCTTGATAGACCGATCGATCCGTCTTTAGACCGATCGATCGGTCTATGCGAGAATGACTTTATAAGCTGCTAGGGTTGCAGCAGCCGTAGATATTCTCAATATTGTTCTGTGTTATTCTGTACGTTTTTTCTCTCCCAGACCTTCTTCCTTGTAACCTCCATTCAATAGCGAAAATGTGTGATCCCGTGGACGTAGGCACAACTTGGTGAAGCACGTAAACCTTTGTGTTTGTGTGCGATTGTCTCTTTTTTGTTATTTTTTCGTGTTTGTGCGATCGTGGTTGGTCTTCGGCGGGATTAATTATCACGTTCTAATCCCCAACAATGGGTATCAGAGTTTCGAGTTAGGAGGTTAACGAACACACGTGGCAAAAGAAGGCAGATCGACAAGAATCGAGAAGTTCGATGGTACGGACTTCGGTTATTGGAGGATGCAGATAGAAAACTATCTGTATGGGAAGAAGCTACACTTGCCGCTCTTGGGATCCAAACCAGAGGGCATGAAGGATGAGGATTGGACGCTACTTGACAGACAGGTGTTGGGAGTTATCATATTAACGTTGTCCCAGTCGGTGGCGCACAACGTAATCAAAGAGAAGACTACGGCAGATATGATGGCGGCATTGTCAAGTATATATGAGACACCGTCGACAAATAATAAGGTACATCTCATGAAAAAACTCTTTAACCTAAAGATGGCTGAGGGTACACCCATTGCACAACACTTAAACGAGTTCAATACCATCATGAATCAACTATCTTCGGTGGATATCAGTTTTGATGATGAAGTCAGGGCCTTGATTGTGTTGGCTTCATTGCCAAACAGTTGAGAGGCTATGAGAACAGCGGTGAGTAACTCTGCCGGTAAGAACAAACTGAAATACGATGATGTCAGGGATTTGATATTGAGCGAGGGGGTTCACAGGAGGGATTCGGGTGAGATATCTAATTCGGGATCGAATGCTGGTACCGCATTAAATATTGAAGCACGGGGTAAAGGTAATGACAGAAATCAGAACAGAGGCAGGTCTAAATCCAGAAGAGGCAAAAGCAAGTCCATATCGGGACGACAAATTGATGCTGGGGCTGTAGCAAGACTAACCATATGAAGAAGAACTGTAGGGAGCAGAAGAAGAAGGCTGATGGTGAGTCAGCCAACGTTGTGACGGAGAATGTCCAAGATGCCTTGCTCCTATCAGTTGATAGCCCTATTGACTCTTGGGTATTGGATTCAGGAGCATCATTTCACACGACGGCACACCGGGAGATTATAGACAATTATATTGTCGGTGACTTCGGCAAGGTATACTTGGCAAACGAGGAGGCTTTAGACATCGTGAGTACATGCGACGTCAGAATCAGAGTGTCGAACGGGTCAGTGTGGAAGATACAGAAAGTACGGCATGTACTTAAACTGATGAGGACTTTAATTTCAGTTAGACAATTAGATACTGAAGGTCATTCAGTGACTTTTGTTGGTGGCACGTGGAAAGTCACTAAATGAGCTATGGTAGTCGCTCGAGGAACAAAGACTGGTACCCTGTACATGACTACTAGTACAAGGGATACAGTGTCACTGGCATATAGCGGTTCAGACATGAGCTTATGGCATCAGAGGCTGGGGAACATGAGCGAGAAAGGGATGAAAATTCTGCAGTCAAATGGCAAGTTGTCGGGTTTGAAGTCTGTAGAATTTGATTTGTGTGAGGGTTGCATCTTCGGGAAGCAAAGGAAGGTCAGTTTTTGAAAAGCAACAGAATACCAAAGCCAGACAGGCTAGAGTTGGTACACACAGATTTGTGGGGTCCTTCCCCAATTGCATCTCTTGGAAGCTCACGGTATTATATGACATTCATTGATGACTCCAGCAGGAAGGTATGGGTCTATTTTTTGAAACACAAGTCTGAAGTATTTGAAACTTTTAAGAAGTAGAAGGCCCTAGTTGAGACTGAGACTGGATTGAAGCTGAAGTGTCTGAGATTAGATAATTGAGGTGAATACACAGACGGGAGATTCAAAGATTTCTGCGCAGCTAGTGGAATTAGGTGGGAGAAGACCATTCCAGGAACGCCACAGCAGAATGACGTGGCTGAGCGGATAAACCGGACACTGAATGAGAGAGCCAGAAGCATGAGACTACATCCTGGGCTACCCAATTGCTTTTGGACTGATGTAGTAAACACAGCAGCCTACCTTCTTAATTGGGGACCGTCAGTACCATTGGGATTCAGAATTCCAGAGGAGGTTTGGAGCAAAAAAGAGGTAAACTTATCTTTTCTGAAAGTCTTTGGTTGCACGTCCTATGTTCATGTTGATGCCGATGCTAGAAGCAAATTGCAACCAAAGTCTAAAGTCTGTTATTTTATTGGATATGGTGAAGACGAGTTTGGCTACCGGTTTTGGGATGACAAGAATCGGAAGATCATCATAAACAAAATGTGGTGTTCAATGAACAGGTGTTGTACAAGAATAAGTCAAAGGCTGAGACAGACAGTGTGTTGCCAGAGACGAAAAAATCCGAGTTCATTAACTTGGATGACTTTTCTGAGGGAGCCAAACAGAATGGGGATGAGGAAGACAAGGAGAACGTGAACCCACAAGTGGAACACAGGACACCGGTGACAGTAGTCAGAAGGTCTTCCAGGAGCATCAAACTGCCACAGCGGTTTTCACCGTCCCTATTCTACATTCTGCTCACTGACAGTGGTGAGCCAAAAAGTTATGCAGAAACTTTACAGACCAAGAGTTCGATAAAGTGAGAGTCAGCAATGAAAGATGAGATGGATTCTCTGCTAACAAACCAGACATGGGAGCTGATTAGATTGCCAGCTGAAAAGAAGATTTTGCACAACAAGTGGGTATACAGAGTGAAGGAAGAACATGACGGCAGCAGGCGCTACAAGGCAAGGTTGGTTGTCAAGGAATTTCAGCAGAAGGAAGGAGTTGACTTCACTAAAATCTTCTCTCCGGTTGTGAAGTTGACAACGATCAGAACAGTGCTGGGAATTGTAGCTGCAGAGGATCTGCTTCTGGAGCAGTTGGATGTCAAGACTGCGTTTCTTCATGGTGAGTTGGAAGAAAGCATATACATGCGCCAGCCTGAGGGATTTGCAGTGAAAGGCAAGGAAGACATGGTCTGCAAATTGAAAAAGAGTTTGTATGGTCTTAAACAAGCTCCAAGGTACATGAAGTTTGATAGCTTCATGCAAAGTACCGGGTTTACCAGGCTGGAGGTGGATCATTGCTGTTATGTCAAGAGTTTTGACAGCTCGTATATCATTCTACTGTTGTACGTAGATGATATGCTCGTTACCAGGCCGTGCATCAAGGAGATCAACAAGCTGAAAAAGCAGTTGTCATAATAATTTGCCATGAAGGATTTGGGAACTGCCAAGCAAATCCTTGGGATGAGGATAGTCAGAGAGAGCCGCAAGAACCTTAAGACTATCTCAGGCAGAATATGTGAAGAAGGTGCTGAGCAGATTCAACATGGATGGCGCAAAACCTGTCAGTACACCCTTACCTAGCCATTTCAGGCTAGCTAAGGATCAGTCTCCAGGGACAGAGCAGGAGCAGGAGCACATGAGCAAGGTTCCCTATGCATCGACTATTGGTAGCCTGATGTATGCTATGGTCTGTACAAGACCAGATACCGCACATGCAATGGGAGTAGTCAGCAGATACATGAGCAATCCAGGGAAGCAGCATTGGGATGCTGTCAAATGGATTCTGAGATACTTGAAGGGGACTACAGAGACGTCTTTGTGCTTCACGAGGACAGGACTGAAGCTGCAGGGCTATGTGGATGCAGACTTAGTAGGCGATGTTGACAATAGGAAGAACACTACTGGGTTTGTCTACACTTTGGGGGTACAGCAGTGAGCTGGGCTTCAAAGCTGCAGAAGATTGTGGCGCTTTCTACGACAAAGACAAAGTATGTTGCAGTGATAGAGGCTGGAAAGGAGATGGTTTGGTTACAGGGTCTCTTGGATTAGTTGGGTAAGAAGGTTGACAGAGGAACGCTCTACAGTGATAGCCAGAGTGCTATCTTTCTTGCTAAAAACCCAGCATTCCACTCCAGGACGAAGCACATACAGCTGCGGTATCATTTCATTTGCTCATTGCTGGACAGCAGTCAGTTGAATCTTGAGAACATTAGTGGAGTGAAGAATCTAGCTGATATGTTGACAAAAGATGTCAACATTAACAAACTGAAGGTGTGCTCAACTTCAGTTGGTCTTCAGAGATAGAAGACAGGGGTTGGGTCACACAGGTTTGAGTATTTGTTTCGGTAGTTTCAAGGTATTGGTGAGATTGATGGGATTTCTCAAGGCTTGGAATTGTTTTACTTCAAGTGGGAGAATTGTTGAGCCAAATGTGAAGAAAAATTATTTTTAATGGTTGACCGCTCGATTGGTGGTGAGACTGATCGATCGGTGGTGTCTGCAGACGAGAAACCGAAAGCAGTGAAAGGCAGCTTGATAGACCAATCGATCCGTCTTTAGACCGATCGATCTGTCTATGAGACCGATCTATCTGTCTATGCGATAATGACTTTATAAGCTGCTAGGGTTGCAGCAGCCGTATATATTCTCATTATTGTTCTTTGTGTTATTCTGTACGTTTTTTCTCTCCCAGACCTTCTTCCTTGTAACCTCCATTCAATAGCAAAAATGTGTGATCCCGTGGACGTAGGCACAATTTGCCAAACCACGTAAACATTTGTGTTTGTATGCGATTGTCTCTTTTTCGTTGTTTATTCCGTGTTTGTGTGATCGTGGTTGGTCTTGGGCGGGATTAGCTATCACGTTCTAATCCCCAACAGAGTCTACACATAGATGTTTGTGCCTTAAGGTAATTGAAATTCTACCTCATCGCCACTTGTTGACTCTACATCAACGGCTGATGAAAACTCGCAAGCACAAATACACATTTCTCACATCTCAAAGGAAGCTGGTGTTGAGGTTATTGAGGAAGAAGAATATTAATCTGAATTAGGAAAAAAGAAAATAAAAAAGTGTTGTGTGGGACCATTTGTCAATAAAACAATTAATGGAAAAGTCAAGGCTTTATGTAACTATTGTAAAAAGGAGCTTGGGGGGGATTCTAAGAATGGAGCTAAGCATTTACATGATCATTTCAAATCTCATCATGGGCGGAGAGTGGTTGACTTGAGGCAAAAGGTTATAACCTCAAGCTTTATGAAAGGGGAGGGAGAAAAAACTTGGGACTTAATACTTTTGACCAAGAATTTGTTAGAAGAGCGCTAGCTTGCATGGTAATAATGCATGAATATCCTCGTTATATGGTGGATCACATTGGTTTTAGGAGATTTGTCCAAGCCCTTCAACTTTTGTTTAAATGGTTTCTCGTAACACCATCAAGAATGATGTTTTAAAAATATATGATCTTGAGATAGGGAAGACAAATGAAGATGCTTGAGAAAAATCAAAATAGAATTGCATTCACAGCCGATGTGTGGATATTTAGCAATCAAAGGAGAGGATTCATGATTATTACGACCCACCACATTGACGATGGCTGAAAGCTACAAAGTCGTACTCTAAGATAAATTTTTTTGAACAATTTACTCGATTCAATTTTTACAACAATCAATCTATGTAGCTATCCTTTATTCGCTAGTTGGTATGATTAATGATTATTATTTGTCATGCATCTTTTTAGGTTTGCTTATGTGTCATGTCCACACACTTCCCAAGTGTTGTGTCATGGGTTGATGGAGACCTTTTTAGATTGGAAATATGGATAGAAAACTTTCAATTGTCATTGTTCAAGTAATGATGCAATGATCCCAATTTTGTAAGATAAGTGTGATCCTGATTCTCTTTTGTTTGGTGAAAATTTATTTTATATGTGTTGTGCGGCTCATATCTTAACTTGATTGTGAAAGCCAGATTGAAGGTGATTGAAGGAGTTGAAAAAAACAAAGAAAGTGTGGTGTATTGGACAACACCACCAAAGAGTTATGTAGAAAGTGTTTACAAGTGTATTCATATATTAGGTTAGTTTCTAAATCAATAAATGTCATGGTGGGAGCTGGGTGCGGGGATGGGGACAGGGCTGGGACCAGGACATGGAATGCTGAACCCTGCCCATCCCAAAACGTGTTTTATTATGTATTTTTCCGGCCCCAAAAATAAAAAAAAGGTTAGATTGCCATCCCTAGTTTGCAGGGTGAGTTGCCAGAGTAATTTCATGATCTCAAGAACCACAGGAAAATAAAAAAGGCAAAAGGAAAATCAAATTATAACAAAAAATAATCAAAAAATTAAAAGGTGAAATACATACCGCATAAATTCGAAATATTCGGTGTCCAAAAACTGATATCCCTCGAAGGTACTAGGAAAAAATAAATAAATAAAAAGAATAGAGTTAAGGGTAAGTATTTTGGATGTGCATGAAAAGTTGGAAAATAATTGTTTAAACATAAAAATGTTTTAACATGGTGAAACTGGGACAGACTAAATCTGAATAAAATTAACTCATGCCCATTCCTATTAAACATTTAACCAAAACCACATTTAAAATGCTCAAGAGGATGCTTACTAAGGTGAAAATAAGAACTAATAGCATCTGGGGAAGGCTAATTTCCACGCAACTACCAGCTTGAGGAATACCATAGCTGAAAAATGCTAAGCCCACTGCGGCAACAGTGGGTGCAACCACAACTGGGTTTATCAACCTGCAGTCAAACATCAACCAGATAAGAAAGATTGACTCATACATATGCAACAGCAGATATGACTAGGTCATACATAATTGTTTGATTCTAAATGTAAATGAACAAAAAAAATCACAAATAAATTCACAAAGAGCGCAAACTAGATGGTTTAAGACACACAAGATGATGTTTCCTATTTAAGTTTCCATTCAATAATGTTTCATATTTAAGTTTCCATTTGTCGCAACTTTATATTTCATGTATATACAGATGAGCTAGCTAACCCCTTGAGGCCATCCACAATGTAGAAGTTCAGGTTAAATGAATCTTAAATGGAGAATTTCTGGTAAGTTACAACTTTTCTAACACATTATTATTTCCATCCATTTATACAAAGATATATATAGAAGATGTCACATAAAGTACTAATTAATGGACAGAAATGCCACGTGGACTCTGGTACAAGTATCCGGTGTGGGTTGTATCTAGGGGTCAAACCCATCAAGTCTCTAATTAAAGAGCACATGGACTGGGAAAAAGAAAAGGTAATATTTTGATTATATATTTAATCTATTTTGCGGGATGAAATGGTGTTCTATGCAATATAATGTCAAAAAGGCACTCTACTTATTTTAAGCAATTATACAACAAAATATTCATATATCAACAGAGGTAGATTCAATTGCATAGCGAGTGTCAAATGGAAATATTGGACACATATCCCATAACCAGGTATGAAGTGTCTAACATAGGTACTACATTTATTTTTAAGAGTCCATGTCATGTAGGACAGAATAGCAACAACGCGGCAACAGCTGCGACATTAACAAGCTACAGGTCCTGTGGTTCCCAAGAATTGCATCAAATTTGCAAGAGAATGATACAAAAATACAATTGCTTAAATTACCTTACAAAAAGAGACATTAAACCACTGAATCCCAAGATGCTTTGGAATATTGAACTGACAATTATAGCCCCTTGCAGTTCCCTCATTATGTGACTAAACTTCTGCACTTAACTGAACATGCATCAGTAATTGTTTCTGCAAATAAGTTGCAAGGAGGGAAAGGGAGGGAGGAGAGAACAAGAAAAAAAAATCATAAAAAACTTGGGTTGCTACTTATGACCCCAATACGCTTGAATGTGCAAAACAGAAAACTTGATCAACAGTCAAGATCTTGGGACAAGTATGTCATTGCAAGTCTCATTCTAGTTAAGCATTTCCCTATTTTTGTTTCCTGAAATACATAAGTAACTGAGCTTTCTGTAAAAGTTATTATGCATCAAAAATCCAGCAAATTTTTCCAAAATTTTCCCAATTTTGTAATGTTCATGCAACAAAACCAATG
>JAOTRH010000001.1:13536888-13567744 GCA_034768845.1 Heliamphora exappendiculata | reverse complement strand
GGGGGGGGGGGGGGGGAATAAAGGATTGAATGTGGTAATCTTACATGTTCAGTAAGATTTCGATACTCCGCAGAGTTTATGACAACTAATGCCGGAGCCAAATACACAAATGAATTCCCTTGAACCAATGGAAGACGGGTACCAAAGTATGAGTGCAGTATCGTGGTAATTCCAGACACCAACAGCATTGTGGAAATTACAGTGGCAGTGTCCTTCTGTCATCGTATGGAAAAGAAAGAAACTTGTTTGTACAAGTGTATACAACTGTCACCTCTTAACACAAATTGCAAGGAAAGAATTAAGAACAAATGCTTACATCAGTTCCACCCATGGCAGGTACAAGAATTATGGGGATGAAAATAAGTGAACCAGCCAGCGATAAATAGTGCTGGAAACCGTAATACATAAGTCGTACTGCAGTTTGAGAAACAGAAGAATCAACAGTAAATTAATGACATATCAAAGGAATTACAAGTTGAACAGAATTCAGAAACCAGAGAATTTCATTGTATAGAAAGTATATAGAGAATAAATTTCACAGCATTACATAACTTAAGGGGGCTCCATTAATTGTACTAGAACAAACATCATAACTGTGTTATCTTTAGACAGACATTTGGCGGCCTATGGTGCAGCATAAAAGGCTAAAGCGAGAACAGCTAATAGAGCTTATCTCTAGCTCTTCAAAACTTGTCCTGCCATGTTTGATATTAAGATTTTTCTCAAACAGGATTTTCAATTCAGAAAACAGTCCTTATCACTAGCTCTTCAAAACTTATACTTCCATGTTTGGTATCAAGATATTGCTCAAACAGAACTTCTAATTGGATGTTTATCTGCCTATTTTGCAAGCAGTAAATAAATTGGAAAATCAACAAGGCTTATTAATAACCAACTCAATTTGGAATGGGTTATTTTCACAATTCTGGGGGGCAGGGAATGTGGACTAATCATGGGTGGGGCTCACAGGAATGGGAGATTGACATTTGCTGGGTTTTTGTCTAGGGTGCGTGGCAGTCCTAAAGTGAATCTCAATGAGATACTTTTTTTCTTCTCGAACAAATTTAATGATGATCATTTCCCAATATGTTTTCTTCTCTATCGATAATGTGTGTGTATATCCCTGGTACAAGCATCCTACGTCACATGTTTTCAAGAATTTTTACATAAAATGCCAGGGATGTTGCCTCTTCAGATTTTCTCCTTTAGTAGTTGTTCAACCATGAATGGAACAGTGGCATGGCAAAAGCTAAAAGAAGAAAGATAACTTGCCCAGTCACATTACTGAACCATTTGTAGTTATTGGGTTGTGTTTTTAAGGGAACAAAAATACATCAGTGTCATCTTCACTGCATGGTCCGCTCATTGTATTCTACTCTTTCATAGTGCATCCTCAGCCGATCTTCGTCCAAGGACATAGGCTTTAAGCCAAACTTCAAAATCTTGGAAGAATCTTGAAATAAACTAAACTAAAGAACTTGGAAGAATCCAATAACTGCAACTTCATCTTAAGTCTTCGCTTGGCTACCAGTTTTAAAACTTTTTTTTGGCTTTTGGCCTAAAGCCCAAAAAGCTAAAATGCCAAAAACCGAAAAAACCTCGTTTTTAAACATCCATCTTTAAGTCTATTTGCTCTTAAGTTTTTTTATTTTTTTTATAACAATTTTTAATTTTACCATTTTACCTTTAAAATTATACAAATTTCAACCGAAGAATCATACCTTAGCTTATTTAGACTTAAAAAACAACCGTAAAATTTTACATTGCGCTTATTTAATTTTTTGATGACTTAAAAATTATTATTTTTTCCACCAAACGAATTTGTTGGCATCCCAGCTTAAAATGGCTTGAAGCCAAATGAAGGCTAAATCAAAAACCAATAAATTCATAGAATGAAATTCATACTAACCGAAACCCGGATTTTCTCTCAGCCCAAACTTCATTCCAGACGATCGATTCCACCCTCCATGACCAGGTTCTCCACCATCCGGGGGCAAACCGATCCCCTCTTCGCTTCCCACATTTCCATCATCTATCTTTGGCTCAGCCACTGGATGCCCAGCGACATTTACACCACCATTACGATTCCCACTCCCATTGAAACCATCCTTGCTCTCTTCGTCTTTATCCCCAAAACCAGGCTCAACTACATTTCTCTTCCTCTGATTCTCACCCTTCAGTGTTCGATCTTTCAACCCCAAAACACCATCGTTTCCATTTTTGCGCAGCCCCCGTCCAGAAACCGAAACCGGTTCGATTTCAGTCCCTCTGTTCCTAGTCCGCCCCAGAATTGGATCAATTTCGATCTTCGGCGATGACGATCCGTTTTTGTCCAAACCCTTCTCCAAATCAAACTCGGCGATGTCAATCTTGTCATCTTCATCCCCCTGGCTCACGCTAATACCACTTTCTCCGGAGAAATTAGAGACAAAACCAGTCCTCTTGGCCCAAGATCTCAACTCCTTCGGATCGTGACCCTTTCTTGGTATAAATGGTTCTACCTTGGGAACAACCGAACCAAGCTTCTGACCCTTCTGTGTGTGAGCCCTTTCTCGAGTCACTGAGCTCGACCCGGATTCCATTCCTGGTTTTCCGCAAATGGGTTCCAACTTTCCAAGAAATTGACAAACAAAATGCTGGAGAAGAACCAACAAGTGGTGGGCTTCACTTTTGTATCAAACTTCCACCATGTCATATCCTTAAGCAACAACCAGTGAGAGAGAGAGAGAGAGAGAGAGAGAGAGAGAGTAGAAGCAAAGAAAGAGTGGGATTGCCAGTTTGGATTGTGTAGGTGTCAATAAAGAGTCAAGAGCATGGAAATGCTTGGTCTGTCATGTGCTAATGGCGACTAGTGGACCAGTGAGAGTGGGAGTGAGCTGATGATGATGAGTAGATGCAAACACCTTCCACATAATCCGACAGAGCCTTTTCACTTGGGATGGCTCATAGGTGCAATAATATTGGTGGTTGCTCAAGTTGGTTCTTATTATTGATTACAGTTATTGTTTGCTATTATTAAAGTTAATAATTTATTAATTATAATTCGTAATAAAAATGGTAGGTAGATAGTGTTTGATAAAAATTTTAATTTTTTATTATTATTTTAAATTATAAAGTATAATTTATTTTAAACACACTATTTTTGTTACAAATTTTAATTATTTCTCTTTTTATTTCTGTTATAAATTATAATATTTACCAGATACTTACAGTTTTTGTTACAAATTACAATTTATAAACTATAAGTATTAATTTTGTCAAACACTTCCATAAATACTTGATAAATATGTTAATTTATAGTTAGAATAGAAAAAAATTATAATTGATAATAAAAGTTGTAAGTGTTTAAAAAAATATTATAACTTATTATTAAAATTATTAAAAAAAACTTTACTAAACACCCCTAGCTTATAGCTTTTTCTTACTAATTAAAATAATAAATTATTATTTTTAAAAATATTCATAATTTTTTTGTTATAATTTATAATTATTTTTTATTTTATAAATAACTAATTTTAGTTACAATTTTTTTAAATACTCACTATTTTTACTTTAAAATTAATATTTAGCGTTGTTCAAACTAATAACTTATATATTATATGAAATAATTGTTGTAGAAACTATAAGAGGTTGAAAAAATTGCTAGCTTGTAACTAAAATTAGCTATTTATACAAAAATAATAATTATAATTTATAAAAAAATTATAAATATAAAAAAAAATATAATTTATTATTAAAATTAATAAAAAAAACTATAAGCTACAAAATTAAACAATGCCAAACACATCGTACTTATCATTTCTTTAATTAGAATTTATAATTAATTCATTTCAACAGCATCAAACACCATTGATTGTGGGACTCAATCCTATTAATAGCAATGTGTTTAATTTTGTGGTAGGTGTTAATGTAAATATTATTTTTTATTTTATTTGGCACTCGATTTAAAATGCAACTTAAATTCATTTAACTTATAATTAAAAAGAATCACCAATATTTTTCGTTTCCTATCCATTAAATTTTTGCTTTTTAGGTTATTAGCTTTTAATATTTTTCTATTTTGTTTATTAACTTTTAGACATTTTTTTTTCATTTATTACCAAAAATATTGTTATATACTTTTAAAAATATTATTATTTTTATTATACATATCTATTTTTATTTTGCTTATTAAATTTTAGACTTTTTGTCCCTTTTCATTTATTACCAAAAATATTTTTATATATTTCAAAATATCATAAGTTTTGTAAAAATTATATTTTTGAAACTTACTCGTCGAGTTCTGTCAAACAAAATCTATATTCGATATAAAATTATATAAAATAAATTCATAACTTTCTTTTAACTTATTACCTCTTAACTTCACTCCTATTTGAGATGTCCAAAAAATTTACCATGATCTAATAATAAAATTAAACACTCTGCTCTGATTTGTTTGATAATATTAGTATTAGACCCTGATTGGTAATTTTGATTTTTTTATTTTTTTTGCTAAAAATGTCAAAAAGTTAAGATTATCTGTTTGGCAAAAAAATAAAAATAAAAATAAAAAGTCAAAAAGTCAAATCAAAACACAAGATTTTATAAAATTCTATTCAAATTCTCATTACTTTTAAAATACAATAATATTCATCATTCATAACTTATTTACTATCACTACCAACTATATATAATTATTAATATCTAATATATTAAAGACAAATTATTCATTTTGAATAAAAAAATAAAAAAATTATCTTTTTATCCAAATAACTAATTTGAAAAAAACTAACTTAAAAACTAAATTACCAAACAAACTACTTTAAATTCAATTTAATTTTTTTTTGCTAAAAATACAAAAAAAAAACTAACTAACTAACTAACTAACTTTTAATCTAGTTACCAATCAAAGTCTTAGTTAAGAATTTTGTAAAAGATTCTTATTAAAAGTTTTATTAATGCCTAATTTATGTCAAGTAAATCTTGAAAAAAAAATTATCTTTTTTAGAAAAAAAAAAAGGAGAAAAAAGTTATAAAGTGTTTTGGATAATTTTTCATGCTAGTTTTTTTCAAAAAAATTTATTAAAATATCTAATATATCCTTAGTTTTAAATTTTAAGTTGTGCTGTTTGTGTATGATCTTTTTATTATTAATAGTAGAGTTGATATTTTAATTAAATATATTATTATCATTTTATTCAAAATAAAATAGTATGTTTGAGATGTGTATATGTTTTTTTTTTGAAAAATAAAAAATAAAAAGTAGTTAGCTTTTCAAAAAATTCAAATGATTTAGTTTAAATGTTTATTTTTTTTTTAAAAATAGCTTTTTAAATAGACCAAACAAGTTCTTATTGTCTTTTGAGTTTAACTGACCCTTAAAATTCACAAACAAGTTTTTATTTTTCTTTTTCACTTGTTTCGCTTGAAATGACTTAAAAGCGAATGGTTTGTCTTAAAGCTAAGTTAGGAAACAGTGCCTTAATTGAAGATAGATAGATATATGGATAGATAGATAAAATAAGTGTCAAGGATAAATTGTGTGAAGAATACTCACTCATATTTGTTTAATAAGATTAATGAATAATACATGCTATATTGATCATACATGATATTTAATGTAGCTGAAATTATAAATTTATTTATTATAATTAAAAAGTTATAATTATAATATTATACAAAAATTAAAAATATTTATTAAAATTATGAGTCTATAGTTTAAAGTAATAGAATTTGTGTTTGTTAATTTAAAATTAAAAGTTATAAATAAAAAATAAAAAAAAACACCCATTTGAATATTTTTAGTTTTTTACTGATTATGGATTAAAAGAACTAGGTTAAAAAACTAAGTTGTTGATTGGTATGTCATAAAATTTTGATTTTTAAGAATTTTAACTTATTTTTAAAGAGAAAGAGAAGAGTAAACGTAGATTGTTTGAGATAATATTTTTGTTTATGATATTAATTTTGTTAATGTTGAAATATTTAATATTTTTTTATTTTTTATTTTTAAATTATAATTTTTGAAATAATAACACGTGTTTTGTATTTTCTGAAGTACAGTTACTTTTTAATTAAAAGTATTATAATTATTTTATTTTTTTTGTTAAAAAAAAAAAAAAAAGAGTTGGTAAACTTTTATAAATTTAGGTCTTTCTTGTTAGTTGAGGGAGTGGGTATTGCTCTGCAGCGGCATCTTTCCATCCACTCGCCCTCGGTTGTTCTGTTGCTTTCACCTTACGTAAAATTACGCAAATACCCCCGAGGTGGTCGTTGAAATTTTGAGTTCAAACTGCGGGTGAGAGGTCAATTGTTACATATTGTCATTGCCAAGGGTTATCTTAGGTCTTGTTTGTTTGTAGAGATTAGGAGATGGATGATTTAACTAATAAGCAAAGTTGGTTTAGTTTTTTTTTTTTTTAGTATTATAAATCTTACGTTTGTATTATGAGATTTAAATTAATAATTCAATGAATAATGAGTTGTTATTTTCTCATTCACAGTATTAATAATACTAAGCATCCTCAGTATTATTAATACTAAATTTTAAATTATTTTTTATTATTATTTAACAATTAAAAATAATTATACAACTCTTATCATATTTTTTATCTCACTATAATTAAATATAAATTAAATTTCTCACTATGTATATAATTTTATTCATAATACGTTTGTATTAAAAAAAACATGTGTCTCTCAGTACTACTCATCGCTCTTATCCTATTCAATTTTATTATAATAATAAACAAGCCTTTAATTTTCAAACTTCTCTTCTTAATGGACCTCCAAACTCACTGAGTGAACTCGAACTCAGTTTGAAGACAACTTTAACACTCAGCAACACGTGGTTATGATTACAATTTACCGCAATTTGGTGGAAAATCACAATTAGAATACCCCACGAAGATTGATTAGAGCGAGAAATTGCATTAAAATGTCGGTTGCGTTTCATGACATTTCACCTTTTATATTTAGTTAAAATATTTTTTTTTAAATTTGTACTTAATACATTAGTTCCGTTGCAATTTAAGAAATTAAAATTTAACTTGTTAAGATCTCTAGACTTATTATAATTTCACCTAATCTACTTTAGTCAATATGGCTAGCCAATCGTTACTTAGTATTTGTTTGGCAATTTAATTTTTAGTTATATTATTTTTTTAAAGTCATTTTAAGTTAAAAAAATTAAAAAATTCGTTTAGTTAGAAAATTAATGACTTTTAAGTCACTAAAAAAACTAAATAAATTGAATGTGAAATTCTAAATTTATCCTTATATGTAAAAAAGAGTCAAAAAATAAAAAAGCCAAAAGAATAAAATTAGAAATTGTTATGAAAAAGTCAAAAAAAAACATAAAAGCAAATAAGTTAAAAATTAAAGAATGAAAAATGAGACTTTTTGAACTTAAGCCAAAAGTTAAAAAATTGACTTATAGCTTGTTTAAAACTGATAACCAAACAAAAGCTTAGATTGATCTCGGCAAGTAATGTAATTTTTTTTTTGGCAATTTTATAGATATAAACAAGAAATTCTCTAGTGTTAATTGTCCTCAAATTTAGCGTTACTTTTTTTCAAAATATATTTTAACCAATGCATGCGTAGAGAATATAAGGTTTCGTTTATTTTGACGTAAAATATTTTTTTATATAAAATATTTTTTATTTAAAATGATTTTTGTAAAAATTAATTTTTTATACTTATATTTTTTGGTGTTTGGTTAAAATTTAAAAAATGAGAATGACTAAAAACGGAAAGCATTCGGGTGAAGGATTTCAAAAGGATTCATGTGGAAATGATCTGCCTCTCATTTTCTCATTCTTATTTGATATAAGAATGACCAAAGACGGTAAAAATTAGGTAAAAATTCCGAAGATGCTTTTCAAAATTAACTTACGAGTTAATTTTTTATAAGTTAAATTTAGTTTAATGAGATAAAATATTTTACTAAACATATATTTTGTATAGGTATTATCAGCCAAACAGTAAAAATTAAGTAAAATATTTTTAAATAAAATATTTTACATCAAAATAAACGGAGCCTAAATGTAGAAAATATAAATATACACTAGGATTAAGCAGTACTACAATAAAAGAGAGTTATAGTGACAAAAAAATAGTAAGGAACTTAAATTTGTCACTAAATATAAGTATTTAGTGATAAAAATAAGAATTGTCACAAAAAAAACTTAAGCCGTGTCTTTTTGTGACAAATTTAAGTTTGTCACATAAATTTTGCCAAAAGCATGGCCAAAAATTAAAATTTGGTGCAAAACAAATATTAGTGATAACATGTTTAGTGACAATAAAAAGTTGTTACTAAAAAAATAGCTATTAGTGATAATATTTTTTACTTGACACTAAAGCACATTAGATGAACTTTTATTGACTACACATAGAGTTGTCGCAAAAATCTAATTGTATTTAGTGGTAAATATTTAGTTTTTGTCATTAATAATAATTAGTTGCCAACATAAATTTATCACTAAAAGTAGGTGTTTAGTAACAAAAATATGAGTCGTCACTAGAAATAGAAATGGTGATTTTTCGTGACAATCACTTATTTGTTACATAAAATTTGTCACTAAATGCACGGTGGAAGGAATAAAATTTGGTCCAAAATTTTTTAATGACAATACTTTTAATGACTTTTTAAAACTGTGGCTAAAAGTTAGTTATTAGTGATGATGACATTTCGTCTTGGTCATTAAATAGTGGCCACAGTTTTAGTAACATTCAAAAACTGTGACTAAACAGTAATTATTAGTGACGATCTTTTTACTTGTCACTAAATCATATTTAAATTAATCTTTTTTGACAATACAAATAATTATCATAAAATGTCTAGTTGTGTTCAGTTGATAATATTTAATTCCAAGCATAGTATTCTCTTTACATGTTAAGCTCTTTCTCATCCATTTAAGATCTCAATTTGTTTATGAATTTTTTATTATAGTATTATATATGTAGTAGATATTATGTTGACACCTAATTTTTATCTTGCTACTTAAAATTCACAAAAGAAAGATTAATTTTATTTATTTTTCTTTTTCATGATCATGTGAGAAAAAGTTGAGATAATTCATCCAAAATGACCTAGCTCAAAACTATTGATTATAACAAGCCCACAAAACCACCAAAACTTGTAAAAATACCAAAAGCATCTGACGATGGAAATTCACAATAGCAAACTCGACGCGCCAAAAAAAGTAAATCAACTCTTCAAAAATGAAAAAAGGAAAGGTAAAATTTTCTCATTCCCTCTTCTTAGTAGATTAGTATCCGATTTTCCAAAAACAACGTTTTGCGTGTTCAAACCCAAAACACGTAAATAATAATTTTGTCCCGAGAAAGCCCAACAATCTATTTATAACGGTCTCCCACTTTAAGATTAGTCAAACAAATAAAGCAACTGTGACCAAAAGCACATCAGTGCTCATTTTTAAAAAATGAATCCATCAAGACCAAGTAGAGTTATTTGTTTTTATCAAATTTGACTTCAATTTGGTGACCCTTTCAATTTACAAAGACGGCATTTGCTGCAAACTCCCAAGACAACAAGAACCTCATAGGATAGTCCCATATTTTCTATGTCCCAAACTTGACTCGTAAGCCAAATCTCATCTTGATTCGAATTCATTTGGCAAGTACAGGATAACACCAAAGTTTACTATTCGATAAAAATTTCAAACATTGTGCTCGCAAATCGGTGATAATTTAACTAAAACTAAGTTCGTGATCAAATTCAAAACATCGTATTTACCTTAGTAACACTCCTCCATGAATAAAATATACCTTTTTTATACTCCTTTCTTTTTCTGAGCTGCTAAAAGTGGGGTTCAACTGTTGTAGTTTCGTCACAAAAGACTTTTAGTGACGAACTTTAGTGACAACCTTGTGAATAATTTGTTCGTCACTAAAGATTTTGTGACAATTTTGTGAGATTCAGTGACGAATTGTGCCACCACTAAAACTCATTATTCTCGTAGTGCGTTAGTTTATTGCTACTAATTTTAATTGTAAGTTACAAATTTCTCTAAATACTTATAATTTCTACTACCATTTATAACTATTTTTTTATTTTAGCTACAAATTGAAATATTTTTACCAAATACTCACAACTTCTGCTACAAGTTACAATCTATAAATTTTTAGTTTCAGTAATATCAAACATCATTAATATTGTATAAAATATTAATTATAAATCTTATACTAAAAGTCATTTTTATTAATAATACTATTTACACACAATCTTAACAGTTTCATTGGACTTTGCACAAATGTAACAAAATTTATAGTCCTGAGATAAAAATTTGTAATATGATAATTTATACGGTACTGTTAAGCATACATATTATTATTATTTATTCTTTTAATTTTTCGATGAATGTCTTATTATTATTAGGGTAAATTACATTAACTTCTCATAAGGTTCACGAAAATATCAACTATCTTTTTTGTGATTTAATTTTTGTATCAAATTAATCTAATTGTTAAATTTTTGTTACTACTTTAATGGAAATCACCAAAACTCACCAAAATCAGAGGGGAGAGGAGATTAGGGTAGATAGAGGAAAAAAAATAGAGAAAGCAAACAAAAGCCCAAGTTTTGATGGATTTTTTGTACGACTTTTTTTTGTTTTTTCTCTTTTTTTCTTTCTCTCTCTACCCTAATCTCCCATCCCTTTCGATTTTGGTCAATTTTGGTAATTTTCGTTAAAATAGTAATAAAAATTTAACAGTTAAACTAATTTGATGTAAAAACTAAATCTGATAGGATGTTAGTAATATTTTAAAAACTACCGGAGAAGTTATTGAAATTTTTGTAAATTTCAAAAAAAATCAGTGTAATTTACCAAATACCAACCACAAAAATTAACCAAAATCACCAACCAAATACCAACCACAAAAATTGAATTATTACCATTTATTTGTATTAAAAAATGAATAATCAAGATGAATTATAATTTTTATAACTAGTTGTACGCGTACAAAATATTGTTTTTGTTTTTATTATTAATGTGATGTTGATTGGTACTCGTGTGGTTAGATAGGCTTTTGTTGAGTAATAAAAAATTAAATCGAAGCACAGAAGAAAGCTTGGGATTCACTTCGCTAGGACAAATGCCTCCATTGAAAGCATTTGCAACGTTAACTTAGTGAAATAAAAAATAAAAAATAAGTATTAAAGCTTCCGTTGTCAACTAATTTAAAAATTAGTTTTTTTTTAAACATTTTTATTTAACAAATTAAATTATATTTAAAATAAAATGGTTGATAATTTAATTTTTAAACTAATTTTTTTGAAATTAATTGTTTGAATAAAAAGTTATTTTTTTTAATTTTTATTCAAAATAAATAATTTTATCCTTATATATATTTGATATTAATAATTATGTATAATTAGTAGTGATAGTAAATAAGCTATAAATAAAAAGTATTATTATATTTTAAAAATTATGAAATTTTAAATATAATATTTTAAGAGTTTATTTTTTTAGTTGTTTTGACCAGACGAGCAACATTTTTAATCAAAAAGTCAAAAAAAAATAAAGTTGCCGATAGGACCTAAGTATAATTTTTGAGTTTTACAAAAAATAAATTTTTGACATCACTATGTAGTAGAAAAAGAGCATAGTAAAAAGATAAATGAGAATTTTTAAATGCAAAAAAAAATTTCTTAACAGACTCACAATTGCAAATATTTATATATTAAATAACAAGATTTGTATGCTCAAATTGCTTTTTACAAACAAAACATGACAAAATAATCTTTCTTTTCAGAACACAGCCTTTTATTTTTTTTCATCTCCAACCCTTTGAGTTCAAAGATTATTAAGCCTCACTGCACACAGACTTCACATATCATTTATTTATTTAGAATAAAACTAAAAAATAAATATTTAGTTACATATATTTAAGAAGAACGAATTTAATAAAATTAATAATAAGATTATTTTACAACACTTTTTAAAATATAAAAACTTGTTAGAGTTAATTATAAAAATATGTATTTAAATGTATTTTTGTTAAAATAATAGTGTCAATCTAGAGTATTATTTTTTTGCTAACGTTTTGAAAAGTTGAAATTAATTTATTAAATTCATTAAAAAAAATAATACAGGTGTCATATACTATAAAATTAATAAAATTTAAATTATTAGTGACAAATCACTGGAGTCGCCACTAATTGAAAGTGAACTTCCATTTGGGTTCCTAGTTTCACACACAGAAGAAAACGCTAGTTTCATCCAGTATAAACGCCCTAAAGAAACCGACAAAAACAAATTGAATCCAAAACCCCATTTTTTTACATTGGAGGTCCAGCTCTATGCCCGTGGTACTTTCTGCGGTACATGAAGGAGAAGAACGACGACTTCTTCTTTGGTTTTGTCCCAAAGATGAGCGATCGTAGAGGAACTCGAACTCGGCTCGCCGATCGGCTGATTTGTGATTGATTATCGTTCTTCGTTTGGGAGATCCCGAATTCGTCGCTCAATTTTGCTAGGGTTTTGTCAATTTCTTGTCGCAGAGTGGTTGCATGGTCTAAACTTGCTTGTAGTTCATCCCTAACCTTCTTGTTCTCGTGTTTCATGTTCAGAATCTCACCTTCGAACTTCGCTGCTTCGTGGCTGGTGAATTTCATTTCTTCTTCTCCTTCTTCTTCTTCTTCTTCTTTCGATCCGGCCATTAGTGCTTTCGTTATCTCTTCTTGAATGCTGCACAGAGACGAGTACCGGCTTTGGAATTCGTCTTTCAGAGCTACGCTATGCTCTATCCAGAGTTTCAGATCGATCTGCATC
This sequence comes from Heliamphora exappendiculata, assembly GCA_034768845.1. Lineage (NCBI taxonomy): Eukaryota > Viridiplantae > Streptophyta > Magnoliopsida > Ericales > Sarraceniaceae > Heliamphora > Heliamphora exappendiculata. The sequence goes on along the minus strand of JAOTRH010000001.1, from coordinate 13,554,962 downwards.
TCTCTCAGGTTCTTGTGTACTGATCGGAGATCTGATTTTATGTCCGCTGTAGCGATTCCCTCTCGGTTCGACTTTCCTTTTCTCTCGAGTTTCGATATTTCAGCTTGTGAATCGCGGAATCCGGTTTTGAATTTCTGTATCTGATGGAATGAAGTGCTGAACCTCAACCACAAATCGAGGTTCTTGTCTAGTAGAGCATTAATTTTGATCCGGAGATTCTCTTCCACTGAGGAGACGGAACGAGACTGATCGATCAGAATCAACTTTTCTTCCTCTTCCTCCACTTCTTTCTTTGTCGGAGGAATTCCTAAAGCTTCGTTTACCACCTTCAGTACTTCTTGATTAGTTGCATCATGTTTAGCATTTTGATCATTAAGATTTATTTGCACAAGGTCCAGCTTCCGACGCAAGAATTGAATCTCCTTATCCTTCATGGCGATAGTACTCCTTAGCTCTCTTAGTTGCACCATTGTTTCGAAAACCCTATCTTGATGTTCAGTCTCTACATCACTGTGCTTCTTCCTGAGCTCCTTGTACTTCTTCAAAATGGTAACATAATCAGTCAATAGAAACTTTTCTTTGTCCTCCAGCCCATCCAGAAGCATCTCCTGCCAGTCTAGCCCGTCTTTCTCTATTGCCGCCTTCTTCGGTTCATTGACTGTCGTCTGGCGCACACCTTGTTTATCGACCTTGTCAAGTGAATTCGGGTCTTCTCGTTTCTCAGAAATTGAATCCGAATCACTATTTGATCGCAGCTCACTTACTTTTTCTTCCTCCTCCTCATGTTCGTTTATAGAGAGACTAAGAACTTGTTCAATTTCCTGCTCCACAATTGCTGATTCCAATCCTCTGGATTTTATGGAATCGTCACCTGAACTTGAAAAGTCTTCTCTCTTTTCCATCTCTTCTGGCGTTCTTATTCCAACAGAGAACTCTTCCTCTTCTTCTTTGAGTTCTTTGTCAGGGTTCATGCTGTGTGGCTTCTCGGACAGGTGATCGATACTAGATTCGGTGAAATGTGCTTGGAGGTCGTTGTTTTGGCTTTCAAGTTTCTGATTTAGATCTTTAAGTCCTTCACATTTTTCCGCCATTTCCCTCAACCTGTTGGTTAGAGTGTTTGAATCATCAATCAGGGCCGCCTTGTAGTCCTCCAAGGTCCGAATTTGTGTTTGAAGATCAGTAGTTTCACTTCTTAATCTGTCTATAAGAGCAGTCTGAGAAGAAACTGTATTTTCCAAGCTACTAACCTTAGTCACAAGTAATTCTTTGGATCCAACATCAAAGTGCTCTGCAATTTTTTCCCTCAGTCCATTCAATTCCAGGCTCTCTTGTATCCCAACGCCTCCTTCCGAGTTCAAGTGTTCGAGTTTCTCCCCTGCTTTTGCAGGTTCGTCTTCCTCATTTAGCTTTCCAAACTTGTGCCTCAGGGATTTCAGTTTTTGGCGAGCATCCTCAACCCTTTGGTACTCTGCTCTTGTTTCCTCGGTTGGCCTCTCTTGTTTCTCCTGCAACTGAGCCAAAGCCTCTTGGCACGATTTCAAAGCTGCTTCAACCATTAAAGCTCGAGCTTCGCCATCTTCAATGAGCTTACCCACCCTAAACTCATCTTGCAAGCTCAAAACTCTGTCCTGGAGTTCGGTGATTCGGTCCTCGATTTCCCTGTACTTTGTAATCCCAATTTCGTAAGAACTCTTCACAAAGTCCTTCACAGTCTGCAAGGCCAGGATTTCTTTCTCAGCCTTGTCAATCTCTTCAACCGCCTCGAATTTGCTCAAACCAGATTTCCATACAGTTGCATTAGAGTTTGCCGATTTTGATGATTTCTTGCCTTGCAACTTCTCTGAGGCTAATCTTACAATACCCGTGGAATCTCTGCTCCGAAACTTTGGAACCTTGGTTGCATTTTTCTTTGGAATTTTGGTAGAAGCCAGGTCATCTTCGTCGTCCTCTGCAAATTGAACTTTTTCTGGAAAAACAGCAGCAATTGTGGTGTTGGCATTTTGCAATTCTGTGGATATTCGATCATAACGTTCAGCCAAATCTCGGTAAGCCCGATAAGATTCTTCAACAAAGCTTATTAGCACTGGCCTTTTCTCGTAGTACATTTCTGCCCTCTTGGCAAAAGAGTCCCCATCCTCTTCAATGAGTTTAAGCACTGACTCGACCTTCCCTTCCATGTCTGTAGTTTCATATATTCGAGTTAGATTGGAATGGGTTATGCATACGCATTTGGTGCTCATAAATGTCACACTTGTTTCAAATTTTATCTTCTTTCTCAGATTTGTAATGTTTTTCGAAAATTACAGGAAACTAAAACAATACCAGCACACCCTTCTTAATATAATCCAAATCAACGAACAGACGCAACTCGTCATTGTTCATCGTCTACGAAATCTGAAAATTTATAGCATTTCGATTCAAAGAATTTAATCCATGGTATCTCTCTCATATTACATCCAAATGATGCAAATAATATACTATTAGAAAGCCATTGAGATAAGGATTCCATAAAAACAAGTTTCATACTCAGAAAATGAGTGTGAAAGAAGATCATGCCCAGATTTTTTTTTTATAAAGAAAGGAAACTAGCATCCCTTTTTCTTCCAACACATAAGAGTTTTCACTACAAAACATTGTAAAAAGGATCACATGCATATAAACTACAACATACTAGAATTTCAAAGAAACAGATACGGTTTTCCCGGATCAATAAAATTATTATCTTTTCGAAGGATACAAAAACATAATTATTATAATTTTTTATCATCGTCTAGACACTCTTAACTGTCAATGCAAGCCCATTATGTTCCTTTGGCAACCTTGGCTTAAGCCACTTTTAAGTTAAAAGGTTAAATAAAAAATTAGTGACTTTTAAACCACTAAAAAAAGTCAAAAGAGTTAAAAAAAAATCTATCCTTATATATAAAAAAAAAGTCAAAAATATTAGAAGGGTAAAATTAAAAATTGTTATAAAAAAAGTTAAAAAACTTAAAAACAAATAAACTAAGAGTTGAAAAATAAAAAAAATGAGACTTTTTAAGTTTTTGAATTTTAACCCAAAAGCAAAACGAAGATAGTTAAAAACAATAATGCAAATTACATGAATTTAAACCCACTGAAACAAACAAACTCATATCTGATGGTGATAGAATCTTCTCTATTTAGCCGTCTACAGAAGAATTAATCGCATGGCCCGCCAGTATGATTCCAGGCTTTACATTGCAAATAATAAAATAAAATTATGATATACATGAAGACAAATTCTATTTCAAACCATAAAATTTAAAAAATATTATGGATCAAAAAGCATACCATTCTGTAAAATCAAATAGACATGTCTATACGCAATAGAAATATAGATACTTTTACCTATACTTTTACCTTCAGTCATGATTGTTCCTAGTGCTAGAAAAGAAACTGCACTGTGAGAGAGATTCTTCTAACATATGGCTTTATTTTATGGAACTATTGATAGACACATTTTTTCATTAAGGCTAGGTTATGATCATTCAATATTTATATAATAATAAATTTATTCCACCAGCAAATAAGAATTGCACATATTTTCAATAGACAACTATTTATAATAGAAACACCTATTCATAAATAGATAGATGTAACTCTTCATCACTAGTCTTATAATATAATAGATAATTTATTTATCTAATACTCATTAAATAGTATAAATATTTGTGTGAATCATACTTAGATTTTCTCAGATGAAGAAATTTTTACAATAACCATAGAACGTCTTCTATGTTTTGAATCATTAAAACCCAAATGGGGTTTTGATTTAGTTAATACCTTGAAGGTTTTGTTCGAGCCATTTTGATTGCTTTGTCCTGATGTGGCTTGCCCACCACCATGAATATGCATTGCTCGCAGTTTTCTGCAACATCTCCCCTATTTGATTTTTTCCTTCTCTCTCTCTCTCTCTCTCTAGACCTTAAACATCAAACTCTTTTCCTCCCTAAATAAATAGACACGATAGAGGAAGAGAGACCTTGAGGTTTTTGGAAGAGAAGAGAAGAGAAGAGAAGAGTTTCAAACAGTGGAAAACATTTTTTGGTGTTTGTGATGAGGAGAAAACATGCAAAGAAAAGGGAAATGACTGAATGGAAATTGGGGGCGATAGCCACTAATCATGCATTGGTTTACGGTTGGGAGGATGATTCGCACCGAAATAAGCGGTGGATCCTCCGTTTTAAGAAGGCTAAAAATTGAGAATCCAGCGGATTTGCCTGGTTGGAAGCGGTTAATAGGAAAGTCAAAATTCTCATCATGATTGCTAATTAGTTTTTTTTTCATTTTTAGTAAAAAAAATTAAATTAAGTTGTAGGTAGGTGATTTAGTAAATTAATTTTTAAGTTAATTTTTTAAAAATTGATTAATTAGATAAAAAAATTAATTTTTTTATTTTTTATTTAAATTAAATAATATTATTATTTTATATAATTGACATCTATACCATCTTATACAAGAGAACACCAAATGAATATTCTCTAACTTTGAAGCTGCGTAAACTTTTGATATTTTCTAAACTATGGTCGCTCAATCTCTCTCCCTCACTCCTTCCTCTCTAAAAAAAAATGGCATGTAACTGCCCACTTTCTTTTCTTTTTCTCTTTCGTATCTAGTAATTTTTTTATTAATTAATTTTAAAATTATAATTACTTTATATTTGCACACGCATGTGTGCAACAACTTCTAGATAGTAATAAATAAATTGTCAAATAGATGTGTTATTGTTTTGAAAATTTGAGTGATTTTGAAAAAAACAAATCTAAGGGATTAGTGATTGATTTGGCATTTTAATTTGTTTAATTTTTTAATTGTTTTATCGATTCAGCTATATTTTTTTTTTTTGTGTTTTTTAACTAAAAATATCAATAAGCCAAGTTTACCAATCAAGCCAAATACTTTTTTATAACATTTCCAACAAGCTCGCCAAATGAGACATATTGACTAAAATAAAGAACCAAATTGAATATTCCTATTATACATCTTTCTAATCAAAAAAAAATATTATGCATCTTTTCAAAAGCTAGCTATTATACACAAAGCAATTTTTGGCTAGTCCTTCCCGCTAGCTGGACTTTCTCTATTTATGAAGCATGAAAATGAACTTATATTAGAGATGTGATGGTAATTTTTCTCCGTCCTATCCTGTTTTTGCACGGTTTTACTTATTTTATACGAATTTTTTTCACCACCGATAACAAATGAATTGGGACGATATTTATTTTTTTTGACTCGCTTTTTTCTACCTCACCCCGTCCATGATTATATAAAATAAATATTTTTAAATATTAATACATTTCTAAAATATATATTTTATGAATATAATAAGTCTAAAATATTAAAATATTATATTTATTTCTATTTTTTTTTTACTTTTTACATTTTGTATTTTTATTTATTTTGATTCATCAACTATTATTTTTTATTTATTATATTAAAAACTATTTTCAAAATATCTATATTCTCCATTATTTTCTCAATATTTTTTTTTGTCCCGTCCCGTTGTATTGCCAGGGTAGTATAACAGGTTTTTGTGCTTTGAGATTTTTAATTTTTTTGTACTTTTTTGTTCTGGTTTTATTTTGTTGTTAAGAAAATATCGGAAAATAAAGATTAATTGTTGGGCATATATATTTGCATTTTTTTTTAAAAAAATATTGAGTTAATTTAAATAAATAATTATAATAAAAAATAGTGTTCGAGTGTATATATAAAAATAATTTATTCACTAGAAATATAAAAAAAATAGATAGTGTTTATCTTCATTTTTCTTTTAAAATTTTGTTAAGTTAGTTTAAATGATAGCTAAAATAGTGCCTACTTTTTATTGCAATTTGGCTAATTATTTTAAAGATTTGTGTTGAAAATATTCTTAACATACTTTTAAACACACAAATACGTGCGTATCCTTATCTTTATCACTATATTTTTATCTTTATCTAAGGAATGGCAATAGAATGTGAAACAATTAGAGATTTGTTTTATTATTTCTGTCTCTTATTTGATCGGGGCGAGGGCTAAAGAAAATATTGAAAAAGTACCAAGCAACGAGGTGAATATGGGAATATTTTGAATATAATTTTTAAAATTTAAAAGAGTAATATTAATTAAAATTATATATAATATAATAAAATAAATAAAAAATAATAGTTGATGAATTAATATAAATAAATATATAAAATATAAGAAATAAAAAAATTAGAGATAAATATAATATTTTAATATTTTAAACTTATTATATTTTATACATATATTAATATTTAAAAAATATTTATTTTATGTAATCGGGAGCCGGACGGAAAAAAACAAGATAAGAAGAACAAATGCTGTTTCCACCCTGTTTGTTATTAGAGAAAAAAAAATTTCTATAAAACGAAACAAAATGAGACTGGAACGGAGCGAAAAAAATTGTATCCCTATCTTTATCACTACTATAACTACTATATATAACAAAATGTTATAGATGTTTTTTTGTGGTAATTTCAACAAGTTATTGTATTAATACCACATAAATATTCAGATTTTTTTTTCTATATGCGCTACTAAAGTATGACATGGTTTGATTTTTTTGACAAATATTTAATTTACGTTAGTAATATATTAACATTGTTAAGATAAGTTATTGACTAGATGATATTGTGATACTCTATTTATATTGATAGGTTATATAAATTAATTTTGGTATATAAAAAAATTTATAAGTTATTATTAATAATTTAGGTTTAAATTTTTTAACCGTGTTATTGTATTTTTTATTCAAATTATTAGACCAATAATCCAATTAGATTATTACAATTATACATGTACTTTTGCTGCAATTTTAATTCTTTTACTATTAAATTTCGTTGTTAGAGTGTACTAGTTCTAATTGAGAACCTCCGTTACAATAAATGGAAAATTTGGTATAAGTGTCGATGCAATGTTAGATTCCTATTAAAAATCATGATGTTATATCTAATAAGTATATAAATTTAAATATAAACAACTACGTGAAAGCACTTGACAATAAAAATAGTGCATAAATTGATCAATAAATTTTAGGGATTACTTCATCATCCGTCTTTGTATCATCAATTCTAATTTTCTTCTCTTGAGATTTTTTTCAAAGTTGAAATAATTTATTTTTGCAAAGAAGGCGTACATAATAACATATAACAATAGGATGCATTGCGATTATATTTGATAAAAATAAATTAAAAAATAAAAATCATTTTATGGGTCCTATAACGAGAGCTATTGCAATACCTACATGTGTATATTACTTTTTGTTAAACATATCGTGAGTTGTCATGTAACAAAATTTTTCTATACACAACATTTCTAGTATTTGTATTTATATGTCATCTATTAGTAAGGGTATAATTTTGGTTCAATTTGGCCCGGCTCAAGTTTACTAGGCTCTTGGCAAAGTTTAGATTGGGCTAGGTTGAACTTTTTTGAAAAAGTGAGGTTGAAGTCCAATTTGGGAGTCTACGGGCTTGGCTTTGTGGTATGAGTATCGGTCTCGGGTTTTTTTTTTATATTTATTCTTATTTTTCATTACTTAAAATCATCAATAATTTTTTTTACTATTATTTAGTTTTTGTATATTTGTATTTTATTGTATATCATTAAAAAAATACAATAAAATTGAGCATTTCGAGGAATTAAAAAGTTAAACACCTTAAGCCTAGGCTGCGGGTAGGACTGACCATTGGTAGATTTAATATTTTTTTCATTTTTTCAAAGTAATGGCTTAAATCTTGGGTTCGGACCGACCGGCGAGCTTGTGTTAAGGGGAAATTAGGAAAGATTAAAAGGAATTTGGTTTCTAGAAAATGCCAAACGGAAGTAGTTTTTTCTGACGTTGAAATTGGGAAAGATTAGAAATATAAGGCGTAGAATAGAGTAGAGACGATAAGCACCGTTAATTGCCATGACGTGGGTGCGTGGGATGCGGGATTCCTGCTGCGAGGACCGCACGACAAGATCTGCTAATTGCTATGCCTAAATACGACGTCATTTGGTATTCTTGGCTGCTGCACTATTTTCACTAGCGGTTGGCACGTGCAAGGGTATGTTAAAAAATTAGTAATTTTAAAAAGTTAAATAATAATATAGTTTAGTTTTTAAATTAATAATAGTCATAATTTTAAAATTAAGTGATGAATGAAAAATTTAACCCTATGTTTAGATTAGTTTTTTTGGGAGTTTTTTTTTGTTTAAAAATTTTCAAAAAAGTGTATTTGTTTGACATTAGCTAACTTTTTATATATATATTTTTTTTATATTTACTTTTTTATAAAATAAAATGCTAAAAATTTATTTTAAAAAAAGGCTGATCCAAACATAAATAAAGTAATAATTTATTATCTTTTTTTTTCTTTGATTTTAAGTAAAATAAATTTTTAATTTTTAAGTAATTTTAAAGTTATTCCTTCTTATCCCACTGTCTAAAATATCTTCTATTAGTATATAGAGCATTGAATAAGTACTCAAGTCAATCGCTTTCTGTTTATTTTTTATTCTATTAACTCTTTTTGCGAGTTGACAAATCCCGCTGGGACGACAAAACCAGGGTTGAATTTGCTTGGAATAGTAGCCGTGTGAATCAAATGTCGTGTGAACGGATATTTTTGTCTGCTCGTGCCTTGGGTGAGACGGAAGTAACTTTTGATAATTTACTTTAGATAAGTTGTGTATAAATTGGTTTAAATATTTTAAAATATTAAAAAAAAAAAATCTTTGTATTGAACCCTAGATAAAAAATAATAAATAAAAAAAATTACCTTGGTAGTGAGCCTCTCAAGTTTAAGGTCTTGTTTGTCAATAGGCTTAAAATTAAGTATTTTGTCTTTTTACTTAAAATTTAAAAAGTTAAAATTTTTTATTTTTCAAATCAAAAGCTTTGAACCTTTCAGCTTGTTACCTAAGTGTTTTTTTTTTATATATTTTTGAAAAATATCATAATTTTTATTTTACATATTTATTTTTTTATAAAAATTATATTTTTAAAATTTACTCGTCAAAATCTATCAAACAACATTTATATTAAATATAAAATTATTAAAAATTAAATTTTAAAAAATTATAACAATTTTAAACAAAATTTTTACCTTTTAATTTAAAGTCACTTCAAGCCTTTGGGTTAAACTTAATGTCACCATATTCTTCTCCCAAACAAACTTTTAACTTGTTAAAATTAAAATAATTTTAAATAAAAAATTTAATTTAAAATCAAATTATCAAAGAGACCTAAGATACGTATGATCACGCCATGAATAGATAATTGCGCTCATTTATATTTTATTTTAAAACAATTTAAATTTGTTTTATATTTAATTTTACTACCATTTATTTTATCACATGACATTAAACACTCACAACAATTGAATATAAGTGGACCCCAGTAAAACTAGTTGCATTGGTAGTTGTGAATGTGTTACATTGGCCTGAATGGTAAATTAACTTGGTTGTTTGGCTAAAAATTATATTTTTATTATATACATTCATTTTTAATAATATTTATATTTTTAAAATCTTTTTGACTAGATCTATATACCAAGATCCACTTGAGTACGAGAATGTGGAGAAAAAATGAAAATGAAAAATTTCTCAATTTTAATTTAAAAAAATAAGAATTTTATTATTTTTTAGAAATTAGAATGAGAAATCTTGTATTTTTAAAACTAATAAATGTAAAAAAATGAGATAACGAACAAAAGAGAAGCAGAAAAAATGAGAATTTTTTATTACGTCGTAGTTTTGTCTTCTTTTTAACATTAATTAGTCAAAAGAAAAATCTCATTATATTAAATAAAATAATAATAAATTTCTCATTTTCAAAAAAAAAAAATAATTGAATGAGTTATTATATGGATAAAATAGATCTATGTACATTTATTATGTACGTATATACACTAAAACTCATAGTGGAACCTGCCTTTGGGACGAAGGAATATAGTATTAAAAAAATTAATCAAAATATTTTAAAAAATCATTGAAGATAAAAATAAATAGCATAAAAGTTGATGTATTAGTTTATTTTTATTTTTATTACTTTTTTTTTGTTTACATATTTTGGCTTATCTCAATTTGAAAAGCCAAAAGTATAATAGTTTAACAAACTAATAATAAAAAAATCTCTAAAAAGAAAATTAAATTAAATTAAATAAGTTAAATAAATAAAATTAAATAAGTTATTATCCCAAACAAAACTAGAATTAGGCACCGTGTGAGATCTCTATTTTTAAATGAAATTTTTTTACGTTAGTTTAAACGATGATATTTTTTAGATTTTTTTTGTTATAAAAAGCTAAAAAAACTAAAAATAAAAAAATTTATATAACACAAAAAAGTCACTTTAAAATTTTTTTCAAGTTTTTTTGTCATTAGTAAAAGATTTTCAACTCTAACCAAAACAACTATACATTTAGATTCATTTTATTATGACCAATCAAAAAAAAAATAGTAAAAATCTAAACCAAAATAACAAATAAAAAAGTTTTAAAAAAGACAAAAAAAAAACCACATGAAAAACCAAACAGTGTTTTACATATTGCAAGTATATGCACATTCAAGCATGTTGATAATGAGGAAGGCAGGGGACTCAACAAAAATTGGTAGGGTCCAAGTTTAAGTTTTTAACCATTCATTCCACACACCACACTCATTCCAGTACTATGATTTTTTATTTTTTTTTCTGTTGATGAGAAGAAAAATAAACAAAAGCCAAAAGCATAATATTTTAACAAAATGATAAAACAAAATTAACTAAAAATAAAAATAAACAAAATAAAATAATCAAATAAGTCAATATCCCGAATAGAACCAAAGTTATATAATATTGTTTGTATGTACACATGCAAGTATATTATGAATGAGGATGGTAGGGGGTTTAACCACGAACCAAGGAGTTTTAAGGTCCACTTGCATTATTTTTCCTGTCTCCAAAAGGACACCCCTTCACAACAAAATGGTGGGCTTAAAGTTTGGCATCATGCTTTTTTCTCTTATTGATTGAACCAAGACCATCTTGGCGGCGTGTGAGGCCCATGCCAGTTTGACTTAAATGATGTCACCATTTATTTTTTAAAAAATAAACGCAATTAATTTGATTTTTAATAAAATAAGCAGTTTGAATTATTAAAGTGAGATCGACATAAACTCTACGTGCTCCAACAGCAAGTGCTGCCAAGTTTAACCATCACTCCACACTCATCCCAGCTCTAAAAAAAAGTAGTCTAGTGTACAAAATTCTCGCATATGCAGAGTTCAAAGTGGAGAACAGACAGATCACAATTAGTTTATAATACGCAATATTACCTTGCATTCGTAAGACACTATTTAAAGTCCACTTGCATTATATTTCCCATATGCAAAAGGACACCCTTGAACAAAAAAATGGTGGAGTTAAAGTTTAGCATCATACTTCTCTGTTGTTGATTAAACCAAGACCATCTTGGCGCATGAGACCCACGTCGGTTTCACTTCAATGATGTCACCATTTATTTTAAAAAAATAAAATAAATGTGATCAACTTGATTTTTAATAAAATAAACGTTTTGAATCATAAAATAAGACCGACATAAAACCTACACACTCCAACAACAAGTACTGCCAAGTTTAACCATCGCTCCACAGTCCTCCCAATTCTAAAAAAATGCGACAACCTAGTGTACGAAACTTTTGTGAATGTAAGGTTGTGTACGAAACTTTTGTGAATGTAAGGTTCAGGGAAGGGGGCGGACTATAATGGGTCTCACCTCACATTTGCAAAAAATTGTTTTTATACCTCTAATCCGTGACCCATGAAAGAAAAAAGAAGAGCAGCCAATAAGAAACCATGCTAGTACCTTTATTAAGTGCTTTCTGCAAACAAAGAGGGGCAGAGACTGCATTTGATTACTACTGCCTTTTTATTGACCTCTCTCCCTGCACATATATTAAAGGTTCCAGCTGTAGCCATGGAAGTGGTCCCATTGTAGACTCACCATGGAAGACAATGTAGGAGAAGAACAGCACAAATACTCAGGTACCCACCATAGAAAGAGATCAATCTTTTGTAACTGATGGCACCACAATTGTAGCATTAAGAGACTAGAAAAGACTAAATTCATATGTGGTTAAAGGATTAGATTAATAAGATTAATAGGGTATTCAAATTGTTAATAGGTGAGCAATCATCGAGGAAACTAATAGTGTAATTTATTAGGTACCAAACACGAGTAAAATAATTTATGAATAAATAATTTTTTTTTAGTTTGACATTATTATGTGAGATTGAATATAGTAATGTAGATAAATATATCTAAATAGTTTGTGTTGGATAGAGTTTAGATGTGATTGTAGAGACAATTTTGTCCTTTTACCCATTTATTCCACCAAGTCATAGTCTTAGGACTAAATAACCCATCCCACCAAGCCGTAATCTCCGGACTAGAAAACTCCCACCAACCTGTGAGATTGAATTTTTCCCGTCTGTGGGGTTTTAAGTTAGTTGAATGGATTTTTTAAACCCTTAAAATCGCCTAACCAAACAAGAGTATATTCAAAAATATCATCAAATAATCAAATCTCACTTCCCCTCCTCCAACCAAACAGAAGCAACAGGACAAAATAGCCCTACATAGAGAATAGAAGCAGTCTTTTTTTAAATAAAAAAATAAAAAGATTGGAAGGTTATTGTTTGTTTAGGGTTAGACATCTTGGAAGTGCTTCCCCCTGTGCTTCAAGGTTCCAAGTAAACAAGGGGATATAGAAAACAAGGGGGAAAAGGAAGCAATATGAAGGGCTAATTAGAAGCAATATATATTTTCATTTCAAAACAACAAATCTCATTTCAGGATGCTAAACAAACAGTGCAGGTAAAGGAGGGAAAATGATAAGAGGATGCAAAGACACAAGCACATAGAGAGAAGAACTGGCTGGCCCTTGATTTCACAATTTGAGAAAAGAGAATTATTTACAGTCAGCAACAGCAAGTCAGAAGCACAACCATGCTTCGCATATTCACATTAGTATTTACAATAAAGAATCTGCATTACATGTTAAGTTCTCCAACCCGTGATGGTTGACATAAGCCTAGCCCTGATAACCTGAGGAACATAACATAATGCACTGACACCCGTCCTCATTCCCCTCCCCACAATCATTGCCTTCTCCTTTCTCAACTAATGGAATTACCTTCAGTTTTTCCGCGCCGGGCCTCTCGAACGAACCTGCCCATCAGGTCTTAAGGAGAGCAATCCTAGACCCTAGGAGCCGGGGTTGAACTATAAAAAGCCGAAAGAGACAGATATTGAATCCTCTGCAATCTAAGTGTAGATGGTGATGCAGGAAAGCACGTATCTTTCTCAGTTTTAATGTCCTTTCTTTTTGAATTCTACATTATTTCTTCCCCTTCTAAATTTGTAGTCTATATATCATAGCATACCCTATTCTCCAAATGATTCGCATCACCACAAAACTAATTCAGAAAGGATCATTCCAATCAGTATGCTTCAACTATATTGAAGGGAAGAAAGCCACTGCTCCACATACTTCTTGCCATCTGCATATCCAACCAAAAAGAACAGATCTCAGCATGCTTGACAAATCTAAGGCCTAAAAGTAACATATTGAAACTCACAGTTTGATTAATATGTAGCAGAAATGCAGAAAGAAGCATTAGCATCAAAAAATACACCAAACCAGCTTATCAAGCAACAACGACAAATAACTGCTATTTTCTTTCATCAGAAGAGGCAGCTAAAGACCTGAACATTCATTTGTTGAGCTGATTAAATAAGCAAAGTTCGGAAGTACCTAATCAAAGCCCTCGACAGCCCAAGGAATGTCACAAATGGTGCTTGGATTTGAAAAGAGAAGAAACAGATAAGATGTGTACTTGCTTAACTTTTTTTTTTTTTTTTTTGCCCTTGAAGGATTAATCACATGTAGCCATTTTCAGCTGAGGATCTGCTTGCAAGTTGCATCCCTCTAAAAACTATCTTCGTGTTTTTTGCCATCTATGTTGAATGGACTATGTATGGGTCTCGGGTGTAAGTGTCTAGATGCTAAAATGATCTAATTCACATGTCTAAGAACATTAACAAATAGAAAACTATTTATGTATCTTAATACACTTATTTATTTTCTCAATTGAAATGGTACTTACAAGGCTGTAATTCATAATATAAGAGTTTTGTATATAATCATATAGTAAATTCAAATTACTAAGTATGTTTGTTACGTGAATCAGCAACTACACTTGTTGGACACCTATCTCATACTATTATCCAAGTGACACCTTTATAAGAATCCATGTAACAAAAAACTATGATAAAGGAGGCGGATAGAAGATATAGATATGTGCATAACTCAATTTTGAACTTTTGTGTAGTTTACAGCAGCAGATCACATTGTAGTCAACTCAAATACGATTAATATCCTTAGAATGTCAATATAAAAAATAAATAAACCAGAATAAGAAAATCAGAAAAGCTTCAAAACTGTGGCAATTACCACCACCTCAATGGATGACTCACAAAGAGATGGGCAGCCGCGGGGTAAATTGATATAATGGTGAAAATAATAAGCCCCAAATCTGTATCTCTATCATCTTTCCGTCATTCTAAACACTGATCGACGGTTAATGGTAAATTTAATACCACAGGCAGTTACACAAAATATAAATTTTCTTAATGACAAAAATACCATTGCCATGAGAAGATAAGTCACTAAAATAGATCAGAGCAGGTGATGCAGTAAGTATCACTTCACTTCAGGAAGAAAATTGTGAATACCCATCTATTAGGCCCTTAGCAAAATGAAACTGCCATAATCACTTCGACACCTATAAAGTTAAGATATCCGTCACCGAATTGGAGAGAGTGTTGTGCATCATGCTTAATAATTAAAATTTTAAATATATTTTTATAATGAATCCGTTTATTATATTGATCTCATTGATTTTGCTACGCACATAAAAATTAAGGTTAATCAAATATTTGTGGCTATATGGTCGGATAATATTTGTTTAACTATTTTTTTTTCAAAATTAATGTCACTAATCACTTATATTTAAAACTAATATTATCTTATCACGTAGCTGCAAGTATCAAAATAACTTAAATTTTTATTAGAATAACAAACTTGATGAGCGCTACATAGTACGTAATGAATGCATCCATTCATAACAATATATTTGATAATTAAATTATTAAGCACGCAATGCCCGGTGTTGTGCACTTCCCCTATTCTATTAGGCCCTTAGCAAAATGAAACTGCCATAATCACTTCGACACCTATAAAGTTAAGATATCCGTCACTGAATTGGAGAGAGTGTTGTGCATCATGCTTAATAATTAAAATTTTAAATATATTTTTATAATGAATCCGTTTATTATATTGATCTCATTGATTTTGCTACGCACATAAAAATTAAGGTTAATCAAATATTTGTGGCTATATGGTCGGATAATATTTGTTTAACTATTTTTTTTTCAAAATTAATGTCACTAATCACTTATATTTAAAACTAATATTATCTTATCACGTAGCTGCAAGTATCAAAATAACTTAAATTTTTATTAGAATAACAAACTTGATGAGCGCTACATAGTACGTAATGAATGCATCCATTCATAACAATATATTTGATAATTAAATTATTAAGCACGCAATGCCCGGTGTTGTGCACTTTCCCTATTCTGCCAGTCACTTGAAATATAGCTCCTTTTCTTTTTATGCTTTCTTTTATAAGCAAACAGTGAGTGTTTGTCAAAACTACGGCTGGTACTTTTTTACTTACTGTTATTAATTTTAATTATAAATTACGATCTCTTTTAAACACTTATAACTTCTGCTACAAGTTATAACCATTTTTTCTTCCATTTTAATTATAAACTACAATCTTTATCAAACAATCACAACTTTTATTATAAACTGTAATCTATAAGCTATTAGTTTCAATAATATCAAACACCACTGTACTATTGTCATCAGGATATGGCGAAAAACAAAAACAACAACTAGAAGAATAACGTAAACAAAAACAAACATAGGCATAAGATTTACATAAATCACTCAAAATTAGGACTCCATGGATTAAAAAGAGACAAAACAAAACAAGAGTGCAAAGCCCTAACGAGAAAAAACAAATATAAATACCCAAACCGACTCAGGTCAATAGGACTAAGCCTCAAAAAAAAAAAAATCATTTAAATTGTAGTACATAAGAGAAGCAGGTCAGGCCATTGGTGGAACCCAAAATAACTCAACATGCCCAACACCTCAAAACAAGAAATCGAACTAAACCATGTACGATATCTGGAAACCACAGAAACATGAAAGGACAAAACATGGAAGGATAAAAAAATAACTAACGTGAGAAGTATATAAAAGAAAACAAGAAGAAAGAAGAGAATCCTAAAATCGAAGAGCTGTAGATAAAATTTGCAGATGGAAGGGGTCTAACCAGCATAATCATTTGGGAGGTTCTTGATGGCACTTAAGAACTGACCATTTGGTCCCTCACCCAACTCCTTGCAATCACGCCTATAGCAAGGGACCAGCACTGCAAAACTGTCGTCTGCCTCATCATCAATCTGGAAACCAGGGGCATGGGGTTCAAGCCACCCAATTGACCAGTCCGAGTCATCGGATTCAGACCCCGACAAGCAAACACCGTCCGATGGCACCAATACCGCGTCGTACTCCTTGTCAATTCTCCTCTCTTCCCTGCTCTGCCATTTCCGCTTGACCTTTCTGGTCGACGAGGCGATCTTGGCCCCCTTCACCGAAGGAAACTTCACGTTATCCACTTCCCTTAAACCTAAACCCCAATCCGTAGACGAATTCAAGGAAGACGCATTTGAGACCGGCTCCTTATCTTTCCCTCCCCACAACCACCACGAAAAACGAGTCAAAGAAACAGCCATCGGAAGAACGACAAAGGAGTGAAAGATTTTTTTCCGATTCGGAGCAAGAACAATTGAAAGATGAAAACGGAAGGCTAGCGAGTGGTTCCTGCCAGTTGCAGCAACCACTGTATCCGGAGATGATTAATTTCAGTTAATAGAGTCAATTTGACCAAATTTGAGAAAATATCTAATTCGGTCCAAACATTAATCTCAACTATAATTAGGAAAAAGCACAACGGTTTTAGAAAAGGTTTAGGATCATCAAAAACGATTTTCAAAAGCTTTTGTAAGTCTCTTCGTTGAACAATCACACACTCAATTACGGATTCAACAAACAAGTCTTGCCATAAATATGAGTCTCTAAGTAGGGAAAAAATTTAGGCAACACTTAATCTAAATCCAACTCACAATCTGTAATTGAACAATGAACAGGTATCAATAAGCACACAAAAAAATTAACAAAAAACGAAGCGTTTCCAACACTCGCACCGAAACGAACAATCAAAGAAAACTGAATCTGATTGAATTGAAAAGATCAAAGAATAGTGATGAAGAGCGACGATGAGGTCAAAATCGGAATTACGCTGAGTTTCGCCGGTTCAAAAAGATAGCTCTGTCCCTCATATTTTCGGAAAATCGGAAGTTTTCGTCGACCAGATGGAGTTTTTGTGCGGAATCGAACGGTGATACCACCGGGAAAAAAAGAACGGGGATTTTCGGCGGGAAGAAAACGGCGGTATCACCGGAAAATCGAAAAACTCTGGCCGGAAACAGAGTGTTTTAACAAAATCAAATGGCGATGAATAGAAAATCGGATTCAGATAACACAACAGTGAAGTTTCAGGGTGTTCGAGCTCGAAACCTAGCTCTCTCTCCAACCTCCATTCTCTATCTCTATCGGTCGTTCTCTCTCTCTCTTTCTACTTTCTCCCCCACCACACGCCCCTCTATCTGTGAAATCAACTGAGATAAGAGAGAATCATCTTCTTGTAGTTGAGATATTATGCGCTCATAGGCAATTTTGGTTTTTCATTTCCTTTTTCTTTTCTTTTCTTTTTCTTTTTTTTTTGATATTTTTAGCAAAAATATTAAAAAAATTAAAGTTATTTGTTTAATAAAAAATTAAAAAATTAAAAAATTAAAAAATTAAATTAAAACACAAATTTTAAA
>JAOTRH010000001.1:13526205-13536788 GCA_034768845.1 Heliamphora exappendiculata | reverse complement strand
TTGTAGTAAATATTAGCACAGTTTTTTTTTATTTTTGTGAGTAGAATTAACTTTTTATTTAAGAGTATTATAATAATTTTGTTTGAAAAAAAGTTAAGATGTTTGGAATATATATTGATTTTTTTATTAAATTAAAAATTAAAAAATAATTAACTTTTTTTAAAATCAAACAATTCCGCTTTAAAAAAAAATTTGGATAAAAAAACAAACTTAAAAGGGAGCCGTCAGTCATTGGGAATTGGGATCTTAACAGAATGTGCCCAAAAAAAATATAACAGCAATGTTATAAATTTAAAAAAATTATTTAAAAAGTTATTTAAAATTTAAAAAAAATAGTTAAAATTCACTTAAAATATATTATATATTTTATTAAATATAAATTTTAGCCTTATAAATCACTTTTAAAATAAAATTTTAAATATTTTTTTTTCTGAACACATAAATTTTTCCAAAATATAAACAAAAAAACCTTTATATCACCATCCTAGGCGTGCACGCAACCCATTCGCCAGGTCCTCTTTTTGTCCCCACTCCTAAGCCCGTTTGTATGATTTTATTTATTTATTTATATTAATTTATAATTTAAAAAATAAGTCACGTCGTTTAAATAATTAAATAAATTAAAAATAAATAAATAAGTAAATAAACTCGTTTGGATAGCCAAATAAATAAACAAGCTGGCTTATAAATCAAAAAAACTGATTTATAAGTAAATAAGTTCGTTTGGATAACTGACTTATAAGCAAATAAATAAATAAGCCACAAACCACCCAAACAAATTTGCTTAAATAAAATTTGACTTATTTACTAGTAAACAAATAAGCCAATAAAAAATGTCTACCCAAACGGAGCCATTATGCACTATTGCTTAATGGAGTTTTTGCCAAAACTTTTCCAATTAGTTTTTAAATTTTTATTAATAATTTTAATAATAAATTATAAATTTTTTAAACACA
The DNA here is from genome assembly GCA_034768845.1 of Heliamphora exappendiculata. NCBI lineage: Eukaryota > Viridiplantae > Streptophyta > Magnoliopsida > Ericales > Sarraceniaceae > Heliamphora > Heliamphora exappendiculata. The sequence continues at coordinate 13,535,832 of JAOTRH010000001.1, read as the reverse complement.
AATAACTTTTATTACAAGTTATAATTTTTTTTTATTTCAACTATAAATTAACACATTTACTAAACAATCATAATTTTTATTATAAATTATAATTTAAAATCTACTAATTACAATATGCCAAACAATCCTCAATGTTCTGAAAATTGCGTTGAGTATGAGAAATTATGGGATTTGGTGGGATATTTAGAATAGAATAAAGGGTCATATGATAATATCTACCGACAAATTTCTAATAATTTGATAACTCAAGTGGAGCATTTTTCATAGAAAGCGTGACTTTTAACATTTACACTGAGATATATATATAAAAAAAACAAAAAAAAAAAGTAACCAGTCTCTTCATCAATTACTTGGATTCGACGGTACCATTCCAACAGGATGAAGAGTATAATAGGTTTTATTTGTTTTTAGAGATGAAGGGAGGGAGATTGGACTTAAAGGTTGGCTTATTAAAAAAAAAAATTACATTTTTTTAATATTGTGAATTCTACATTTATATTGTGAGACTCGAACTAAATAATTTGATTGAATGAAAAAAATTCAATCTCTCGTTCAGTATGAACAATACTATAGTCTCCTTTTGTATTATTAGAACCAGGTTCTAAATTTTTTTTTTTTTTAATTTAACAATTAGAAATAATTTTATAATTTTATCTTATTCTTTATCTTATTCTAATTAAATGTGAACCAAATTTCTTATTGTATACATAATCTCTTCCATAATCTCTTAGTATATAAAAAAATACGTGGAATCCCAGTATTACTAATCTCTCATATTTTATTTAATTCTATTTAAAATAACAAACAATGATTACTAAGATCCAACTCTATTATGGGTTGGGCAGAGCTCGACCAACTATGAACTTCAAACTATACTCTTAGCGATGTCCTTCTCTTAAATTTATTTATAATGGAACCATGATTAGTCATATTATAAACATCATGTCTTCACTACTTATTTATTCAAATAGTTTAAGTAATTAGCTATCTTTGATTTCAAAATAAAAGAAGCAATCCAAATTAAGTTGCCCGAGCCTAAAATAATGAAAGCAATGAATAATCAAAATGAGATTCAATTGTAATTCACAAGTCATGAATCGTCCAATCTGCACTGGTAGAGATGGTAAATTCTTACGTTTCAATAGCTTTTGCCCTATTTTTTTATGAATTTTTATTGCTATCAATAAGAAGTGGGATGGAGGGGAATTTTATCTCCCCGGCTTCACCCTCATTATGATTTTTAAATAAATTTTATATATACATAATTTATTTTTAAAAAATATAATAAAATTAGAATACAAAAATATTAACCTTATCTTCTATTTTCACTTTTGATTTTTATATTCTCACTCTCACAAATATTATTTTTCCCTTACAATGTTAACAAATATTCTCGTTCATGCCATTTTTCAAACTTATCTCATCTTGCTCGAACTTATTTTTATCTCGTTCCCATCTCAATAACGAGAAAAACAAAACAAAATATCACATCTACATCTTTTTTTCGTCCCGTTCCATCCCATCATGTTCTGTCATGATCCTGTTTTCATTCTTTTAACTCCTAAGCGCAAGATAGAAACTAATTCCTACTTTTTGTTAGAAAAATGTTAAAATGGGCTAGGATTTCCTCACTAGCTATGTGGCTTTAGGCCCAATTTCTTACCCAAACCCAACTAAGAAGCCCGTGTTAGATAAATTACCTTGAAGTCCAAAGACCAATCCAAGTTGGAACACCAACGGCTAGTATAGTTTAAATATTTTATCCGAACTCCTTGAAACAGAATAGTATTGGATCTGAGACTAACGGCGTCAAACAACGAACAAAAAACGGTAACTCCATCCGTCAATTCGCGTCAACGAAAAATTCAAATCTGAATAGGCCTTCCGTCCCCCAACGGCTATCTTAACCACCACCCCCAATCCCAATCTCTCTTTCACTTTTGCCCTCGTCGTTCTACTTTTTCGTTCACACCGCACTCAATGCGTGTTTCTGTTTTCATGGGCGATCCCTAATCTCACAAACCCAGGTACTTCGTCCTCGCTTTCTGTTTCTTCTCTTTGTTTTCTGTTTGGTTGCCAAGAAATTAAACAGAAAATACGATCTTGCCATGGGCTGGGATTTATCATCCTCTCTTTCCTTCTAAACTTTCTCTGGGATTTCCCATTTATTTTCCAGATAGTTTTGGATTTCTGGGTTTCAGGCTTTGTAGTGCGCTTTTGTATCTCAATTAGTTGGAAAATCTCCATCGAATCATGCATTTAGTCATTCAGATCATTTTGTTACCCTTGTTTGATATATATACACAACAAATATATGTATATTTGCGTGATTTTCCAGAATTCGTTAGGGATATTTAATTTCACTGTACTGTCCATGAATGTAATGGTGGTGTTAGTGGAAATTTTTGTATTCTTTTTTGTCCCCCGAAGTTTTTTGGCCAGTTTTTGTTTGATTAGGCTCCTTTTGGTTGCAAACGAAGTGTAGGAAAAGAAAGAAAACAAAATTTTCTTCATTTCAAATTTTCATTACTCCAAGAAACCGTAAAAAGGGAAAGAAGAAAGAAAGCAGCTTTACTTTATGAGCCTGATCAAATGTTGAATGATAATACTAGTGTGAGTATATAAAGGGAAAGAAATTTTTTTTTCTTTTTTTCTTTTTTTCGTTTTTTTGAAGAAACCACACTTTGTGGTCTTTTTAGTTCTTGTGTGGTGTCCATTTGGGAAAACAGCAGCACGGTCTGACTGGATTCTGGCTCATTATTCAGATTTTTGACAGTTCTTGATTTTAAAATCCGAGTTGTTTCTGAAATTATTGACATTTTCTCACATTAAAAACTTTACAATTTACTTGAAGGAATGTGTCACAAGATGATAAACAAACCTAAGGCTGTGTTGGGAAGTTGGATTCTTGAAGGGATTTGAGGAACAAAAAGGGGATCAAAATTGCCTTCCAAATCCATTTCTTTTTCTTTTCCCTCTGAAATTCCCTTCATAAATCCAAGATCCAAACATAGCCAAAAGTAAGCTTTATGAATAAGTGTCCTTCCTATCTTTAACCACATTTTTTCAATTCATTGACAATTTTTCTAAACTAAAATCATGACTCTTGAATCTTAGAAGAGTTTTAGCTTCCTGCGTCCACTATACGTTGGTAGGGCTGCATTTAATCATCTCTTGAGGGAAACATGACCTTATTGGGAATGGAGAGTTGTTTCAACTTTTAAGGTGGAAAATTAATGAGAGCTGAAAATATTTGAGGTCTTGGTGTTGTCAGAATTTGAATTTTTTACGTTCTCTCATATCTTTGTTTCTTGCTATCAGTGGCATTTAGTTGTTTCTGATTTATTTTATGAATGTCTTGCTTTGGTCATCATCTTAGCTTTTGCTTAACTCGTAGCAGGTGTTATTTGAAATCTCTTTTGTGTGGAGCAAAGGAAATGGAAAAAGTCTATGAAGAGTTAGATGAAGCTAAAGCTGAGATTGAAAGGCTCAGGGAAGAACAAAAGGCAAAAACAGAACTGTGTGAGAGTTTGAAGAGAGCCCATAATGAGCAACTCGCTAAGATTCGAGAGGCAAGTGACAAAATTGAGAAGCTAGCTCAACAACTCAATGAGAAGGTGGGTGAAATTTCCATCACAAAGCAAATGTATGAAGAGCTCAAGTCTAGTATGAAGGAGAAAGAGGCTATCATCAAGCGTCTTAGCTCTGCAAATGACAAGCTTCGTATTACTTGGGACGAGAAGCTCGTGAAATGGGAGAGAGAAAATAGAGAGCTGATAGCAGCCTTAGATGAGGCTAGTTCAAAAAACATGGATCAGGAGCAAAAACTTTGTGCATGTATGGAAGAGAATAGAGGTCTTAAATCCCTTCTATCTGCTTCAGATAAAAAGTGTTTGGAAATAGAGAACAAAGCCAAAGAGTCCAAAGAACTGAGATTGAAAGATGATATGTTACTGAAGTCGGAAGAAGAAATCAGGAAGGTCGAATATCAGCTCAAATGGAAGAAGGAACAGTTCAGGCATCTAGAAGAGGCCCATGAAAAGCTTCGAGGTCAGCTTCAAGCGAGTAAGAAAGAGTGGGAGCTGGAGAAATCTTCATTGCTTGATGAGATTTCAACACTGCAAACAAATTTAGATTCTCAAACCAGAATTTCAGAAGGTCTTCAACGCCGGTTACAGATGTGCAACCAAGCTCTAGCTCATGAAGAGAGCCGAAGAAAGTATATGGAAGTTCAGCTTTCTGAAACCAAGACACGCTTTGACAATGTTTTTGCGGAGTGTGAGGAAGCAATCTCTAAAATTGAATGCTTGACTAATCAAAGGGACAAAGATGTTGCAAGTTTAAGGGACTCATTGAGCACAAAGGAGATGATTCACAAAGAAATGGCATACCAAGTTGGAAGACTTGAGCAAGAGAATCAAGAGCTGCGATTGTCCCTTAAAGAACTGCAGGAAGCACATATTCAAGAGGCAGGAACTTCTTCTTCACTGTCAAAACTTCGGAACAAGCTCAAGGGGTTGGAGCAGATGCACAGAGACTGTTCCAAGAATCTCAGAGCCAAAGAAGCTGAATGGACCTCAGAATTCGAAAAAATGGCTGGGGACTTGAGGAATTGCAGGTCTGAGTTGGAAAGTAAGGACATGGCCATAAAGGAACTTAAAATAGAGTTAGAAGTTTGCCATTCTTTGATTATGCACTTAGAGTTGCAGAATGAGGAGTCATCTATGATGTTAATGGTGCTTAAGTCGGGAATCTGCGAAACTCAATTAAAGCTTGAGAATGAGATGGCAGATATGCATCTGAAAAACTGCAAGAGAGAAGAGGAGGTTTCTCTTCTTATGAAACAGTTGGAAATGAAGAGTGCTGCTCGTACTAATGCAAGCTTAAGGGACTTGTTGGGCACAAAGGAGATGATTCTGACAGAAATGGAATACCAAGTTGGAAGACTGGAGCAAGATAATGGAGAGCTGCGATTGTCCCTTAAAGAACTGCAGGAAGCACAGATTCAAGAGGCGGGAACTTCTTCTTCGCCGTCAAAGCTTCGGAATAAGCTCAAAGGGTTGGAGCAGATGCACAGAGACTGTTCCAAAAATCTCAGAGCCAAAGAAGCTGAATGGACCTCAGAATTTGAAAAAATGGAAGGGGACTTGAGGAATTGCAGGTCTGAGTTGGAAAGTAGGGATACGGCCATAAAGGAACTCAAAATGGAGTTGGAAGTTTGCCATTCTTTGATCATGCACTTAGAGTTGCAGAATGAGGAGTCATCTATTATGTTATTGGTGCTTAAGTCGGGAATTTGGGAAGCTCGGTTAAAGCTCGCAAATGAGATGGCAGATATGGATCTGAAAAATTGCGAGAGAGAAAAGGAGGTTTCTCTTCTTATGAAACAGTTGGAAATGAAGAGTGCTGCTCTTACTAATGCCCAAAAAGATATTACAGAACACCGTGGGAACATGGCATCTTTGTTGAGCAAGGTCGAGTCCCTAAGTTTTGTAGAACAACAGCAGCTTCAATTGCAGGATGAGCTTGAGAGGCACAAGGAATTGCTCAAGGAATCATCGGGGTGTCAACTTTGCTTGAAGGAGCAAGCTTCACAAATGGAACTTGAGTTGGTAAACGTTCACGTTGCCTTAAACAGAGCAAATGGTGAATTGTTTGAGAAGTTCTGTGAGGGAAATGAACTTGAATTTCAGTCGCAGATATGGAAATCTACTGCAGAACGATTGAAAGCTAACCTCGAACAAAACCAGCAACTGCGTAAACAAGTAGAACTTTCCCTTCTTGCACAAATAGAGGTTGAGGTCACTCTCAAACAAGAGAAAGCAAGTCTCGGCCATGCACTAGAAGATAAAGAGAGAAGAATAGAAGATCTTGAGAGACAGCTTGTGTTATTGGATCGAAAACTCAAGACTAGAGAAGCAGAAAGTGTCAATGCTGCATCAACCGAGTTGAAGAAGGAAGAAAACGCTCTACATGGAACAAAAGAGAAGGAAAGGATATCCAATGGTCTCCATAAAGAGATTGACTGTCTAGAGCAAGAATGTATGAGAATAGGCCTAGAAGGAGTAATTCTTGCACATATAAAAGCAGAAAGAACTTACAAACATCAGAAAGATAATTTTCACGAGCTTGTAGAAGAAAGAGACCGAAGAATAGATGATCTCCATCAGCTTTCGATGTCATTGGAAGAAAAGTTCAAAAGTTCAACGGCATCTTTTTCGTCACAACTAGCAGAGAAGCAGGCAGAACTCAATCTGCTCCATAGAGCTTGGGAGAAGATTGCAACAGATGAGGTTCTGAAGGAGTTCGAGATCCAAGAGAAAATAATGGTGATTGCCGAACTGGGAGATGGTTTCAGCAAATTAAAGAATATTCTAGAGTCACAGCAGAAAACCCTCTCTAGTTCAACAGAGGAAAGAGAGGAGGTTGCAGCTGAACTGAAAGCCAAACAGTTAGAAGTAAAGAAATTGACATCAGATTTAAGAACTTCAGAAACCACAATTGGGCGGCTTGAAAGTGAGAAGAGAACTCTGCTTGAAGATCTGAAGAAGTTAATGTCAGATAGGGAAATCTTGTTGGATTTAACCAGGAGCCTCTCGGAGAGGATAAGTAAGTTCTATGTTGAAGATATGCAGCTTATGGGAGTTTGGGAAAAGATTGTTCAGAAATTTGATGAGAATAGAATTGGGATGGACTTGAAAGGAGATGATGACCTCTTTGATACTTTAAAAGAGAACAAGAATATCCATCCCTCTTTCCTGGAAAAGAGAGCTGAAACCGGCATTGTTGATGAAAGATCACCATTTAGGGTTCTCAATAATTAGATGCAACTGGGAAACATAGCTATTTTCTGCATAGCTTGTGGTAATCCTCCCGGAACATCAAAGCTTGGTTTTTGTTTTTAACTTGTATATGATTGATTTAGGCAATATCTATTCATTTCTTTAATTGACAATCAACCACAATTTCATTTCCTGCAGCTTTCATGTTTTGATTCTATTTCAGATGTTCTTTTTGCTTGGTGACCTAATATTGCAAGAATAGCAAGAATTCTATAAACAATTAACTTTGTTCAACTTAATCCAGTTTATTATGACCCAATCCCTTACTAAAGGTGGTTAGGAAAATCCAAAATGCCTCAGTTTATGCTGCTAAAAAAAACATTTTTTTCCTGTTCTTCAACTACCTTTGTATGTTATTAGTATCTGTAACCAGTAAGTTAGTTTAAGAGGTAATTTTTGAACCCTTGGTAGAACATCAACAAAGCCTGTCTTGTGGCATTAGAGTCATAGAAATAGTGTCTTACTGTAAGAATAAAACATAAGCCACAATGCATGTAACTAATAAGTCACTTAGGAGACGGATATTAGATTTTCAAAAAAATATTGGAGGAAAACTTATTTAATCTTAAAATATTTGTAACTAATACAGATGTTTTAATTATTTTATTTATTTATTTATTTACTTTTCAGGTTTCTCACGACGAGAAGAATTTTGAAAGTATCCTGTTCATATTAAAGTTTATTTCTTTTATTAAAAATGAAAATAACCACAAAAAATACTAAAAGCCTCTTAAGTTGGCTATGAACATTTATATTTGGTTACGATTTTGTTGGGATTTGAACATTACTCTCCAAACGCAAATGAAGTATAACCATGCACACACTGAAGAGAAAAAATTGCATCGGAATTTACGTAATTCGGCAAACCTGTTTACTTCCACGGATGAGATATGTAATCCACTATAACTGTATAATGTATAATCATGAGACCAAAAATACCAAAAAATCCAAACCTTGAAACAAACTTCGTTCCTCCACTCAAGGGTTACTCCCGTGCCCTCGATATTTTTTCGTCTCTCCCTACATCTCTACCTCATTTGATTCAAGTCTCTACAAACATACTAAAATTTAAGACTTGTATTTATATGCAAAAACCCTAAAATCCTAACCGCCATATAATTATAAAACCCTAATTATATGAGTTCACATAATACAAGTCATGCACCCAATAATATTTTCTTGTGCAAAGTAAATATTATTTGATTTATATGAACCGAAATAAAGAATATATATGTGCTTCGATCACCTACCACGACTTCGAATCTTCAGCTATCTGCTCTGATATTACTTGTTGAAATTTAATTACTGTTCCCCGAACGCAAACAGAAGCACAACTATGCACAGACTAAAGAGAAAAAATTCACGCAAGAATTTATGTAATTCTACACAACATGTTTATGTCCACGAGTAAGAGAGATAGTCTACTATTATCGTATAATCTACAATAATGAGACTAACAAAATCCAAAAAATTGACACCAATAACTCGAGTCTTAAATCAAAAAATGTTCATTCGCTCAAGAGTTACTCACATGCCCTCGGCATTTTTTTGTCTCTCTCTACATTTCTACCCCATTTGATTTACTATCTACAAATCTACTAGAATTATAAGGCTAGTATTTATAGGTAAAAATCCTAAAACCCTAACCACCATATAATTATGAAACCCTAAAACATTAGTAGTGCATAAGATTTCAACTTTTAAAACACATTGACCAATGCGACAAAAAAGGATTTTAACACTATAAGTTGGAATAAATCCCGTAATGGTATCTTTAATGATGTTATTCAAAGCGAATTTCTTCTTATTATCAATTGGGAAAATGCTAAAAGATCTTGAGTGATTCTCAATATTACTCTTGAAGGCACCAAAAAGGTTAAAAGTGCTAAACTTCGAAAGTTTGCAACATAATTTTAAACATTAACCAAAAAAGTAGCGAGTTTGATGATTTTTGTGCCAAATCGTTTTATTAATACTTGGGTTAGAATTGAGGAATCTATAAAATCAATATATTGTATTTTTCAATTGGTACCAAAGTAGATGGCTCAAGTTTCTAATTTAAAAAAGAACATGTAGAGCGTGATCCATGTTGATTCTTTGAGATGGATAATCCCTAGTAGAGGAGTACTATTAAACTACGACTCCTCGACGTATATAAAACTATTCCTATTGGAAATGACAAATAAGAGTTTATTTAAAACAATAGATGAAATATCAATTGCTACCAAAAGTAGTAGAAAAAATCATGGTCACATTTGCTAAAATGATGAAGAGAGGGGAGAGCTGGTACTAGAAAAACATAAATTTTATATCCAGAGGTAAGCTCTCTTTGATTCGATGTAAAAGAAAATATTTTCAGTGGAAAACATTGTCATGAAAATCAATTTTTAAAAAATATTTTTTATGTGTTTTGTTGCGACTTTGAAAATGATGGTGCTGGCGGATGTGATAATGTTAGAATTGGTGGTAGTGGAAGCAATGACAGTAATAGTGGCGGTGAACCCCAACCCACGACCCCTGGACCCTCAACTCACGATCCCCAATGCCCAATCCCGAACCCTAGACCCTGACCCTCTGGCCTCGGACAATCGGACCCCAACTCCTTGGCCCCGAATCCCAACACGTGGGCCCTGGACCCCGAGCTCCGACCGCCAACCCTTAGGCCTTCGATCTTGACCCCTGATCCTTGTACCTCGGTCCCCGACCCTTGGACCCCATACCCCGGCACCTGGCCTCAACCCTCTGTCTCTGGCTCCAAATCCTCAGACTTAGCGCCCCCCCCCTG
>JAOTRH010000001.1:13501667-13526105 GCA_034768845.1 Heliamphora exappendiculata | reverse complement strand
ATAGAAAATTGGCATACGGAAGCCGGAATATGACTATTTGATTTGGCTCGGTTGTTGAACCAATTAAGGTTCCCGGTTAGGTAAAGTTAATATTCTCTCTCTCTCTCTCTTACTTTATCTATGTCTCTGTCTCTGTCTCTCTCTCTCTGGAGATTTGTTGATAAAATTATTCAACTTTCTTGTCCCTCAGAATTCTCTCTCTCACCAGACTTCAATTGATCAAATAATTCAAATTTTCCTTCCTCATAGTTCAATAACCTTTCCAATTTCTGAAACCTATAAGCATTTCTAATTCAACCTGATCCTTTTAGTTGGCCAGGGATGGAGAGGTCTTCTAGATGAGAAGTTATTGAGTGTCTCAAGGCATTGTGTCACGGACCACCTTTTGGCACCCCTAAATGCCTCAATGTGTGTGGTCATGCCAAAAGTTTAGTCCCGTGACAACATGACAGATAGTATTTTTTTTAAATGCGATGTAAGTTCTATCTTAAATATCATTCGTACATAGACCATGTCATATAACTTTTGCATTAGCTGCAACAATTTATGATTGACACGAAGTATTATTTTAAGAACATTAAATAATTTTTGATAATAAACATCAAATAATTTTTGATACTAAATAAAATAGGACATATTGTTCTATGAGAACATTGTCATGTGATGCCGTAATTTCAATGTAAATAGTTTATACAGTAATGCATGCCACTTTAAGTTAATTGGTATATTAATTGACAACATTAAGGTGGCAAGTTCACTAGTATATTAGTCGACAATATTGTGGTGGCAATTAGTAATTTGGTGTGACGTGAAATTGCTCGCCGGCCTTGCAAAAGGAGCATGACTGATGCTTGTCAATGGGCTTTTGTAGACCGACAAGTCCAAACAAGACGTTTGCCAAAATAAACATCTCTAAAAACAAGCAAGAAGAAGAGACAAGATTTGCACAGAAAAAACAATTTCAATAAGCAAAACAATATTGTATTACTATTACTATTACTATTACTATTACTATTACACCACACCACAAGCAATGAATAAGGCTACAAAGAGAATAGCAAATAACACTACACGAAGAAGCCCTTTAGAGCTACCAAATACCAAGATGGGGTTTGGACTCTCACCTCAGTCACCCTCCTTTGTGGCAGGAGAAAACTTACAACACTTTAAGAATCCAAATAAATTAATTAAAATTCTGCCAGACTCATCACAAGATCTGGCCACATGATAGCCATCACCTAAGCTGTTGTTTGGGATAACTGTATGTTACAATACGTGCCCATCCGAAGAAATGTTATTCATAAATCAGATCTACGACCAACAAAATGCCGATAACCGTATTTTCTAGTTATGGTGAACTCTCCATGTGATAATACAACCCCATTTCCGGTGCTCTACGGATAAAGAAAAGGGATTGGATCTTATCCGGGAATTACAGAACAAATAATAGTCACCAGACTCAGCACTTGGAAATCACAAGGTATGTAAGACAAGCACATTAGGAGGGATTATTTCACCTTAAGCATGGCACATGCAATCGGAAGCGGGATATGCATATATAAACTGTTTGGGCGTCCTAATCCTGATCTGCCCTTGTCTGCTACTATGCCCTTCCACCACTGCATGTTGAAATTCTGACCAACTCAAGCTCTTATTCGGGAAGAGCTGGCCCAATAACGCCATGTTAGGCCGAATCGTCTTCATGTTCTCCCAAGTTCGGTGTCCAACCTGTGAAATTCAAACTCCGGCATTAGAACTTTCTTTGGCGTTCAAAATCATCGCAACAAAAACCTCCATCTTTCATTCAAAACACTTTCAAACAAGAGTGGTGAAATTATATTTAGGTATATATACCCCAAGTTTCGCCACAATATCAATAGCCAGATATCATTTCTGAATTCCCCATATCAACACATGAAACAGAAACATTGTTTCTTTACAATATCATGGGATCACTGAGAGTTGACTTCCAACATTCAATCCAATCAAGCTTGGCAGGTGGCGGGTTTGATAGTTCTTGATTACATCAAATCATTTAAGAGCTAAGTAGCATGGACACGAACACGCAACACGGTACTGGCATGTTGGCACTTTGATTTTCAAAGAATATAAGACTCAATACATCTAAAAGTGCGTTTAAAATTTATAATATTTATAATTATCTGAAACCATATATTTCATCTTCTAAATGTTTCAAAATATATTTAATACAAAAAAGTTAATTTTCGAAGAAAACAAAACATTATTATTATAAAGAGATTCATCACATAGGACTTGTCGAAAAATTCAAGAAGTATCATTGAAGTGTTTATAAAATATCGAAAAAATATATGATATTATAAATTTACTTTTTAACTAAGACATGTTTAAGAAGTTTTGGATACGCTTTTAAGAGTGTCAGAAGAGTGTTGGTATTAACACGGGTGTCCGACACGTCACGCATCATCCGTGGAAGCGTCTGGATTTCTTAGTTTAAGACCTAAGAGTAAATCCACGTAGATTTTCCTCACTGTTGTGAACCATGCTGCTGCCAGCAGTATTCATTAACTTGGGAATGTTTGAAGTACAAGAGAGAATCGCGCACCATTGCATTGTGCATATTTCCGGGAGAAGCAGAAATGAAGATGTCACTGTGCATGCTAGCATAGTAATCAACAGCAGCTAATAAAGAAGCATTTCCTTTAATCTGGGCCCTTTCCTCTGCAGAGGAAAGACTCTCTTTGTCTTCCATTAGTGGAAACAATTTTCTCAAGGTTGAGATCTTAGCTTCTCCACCATGTAGCTGGAAGACATGACCATTGCTAATATTGGACTTTAGATCACAAAGGAGTTGAATGACACTTCTTTTTAGCTGACTACGAGATAAATTACTTACGAACCTTGTGGGAGGCAAGATATAAAGGAGTATTGCTGTCAAATCCCAAAGCTGCGAGTAGCAATCCAATTTCTTCAGGAGTCAACGGACAGCGCCCCTGATTCCTCAACTCTTCATCAGTGAACTGAGAGTTTAGGACCCTTCCCTGCCAAATCACTTGTCTGAACTTAGCAAGAGCCAATTTCTCAGCTTTACTGCTACCAAAATTACACGCTGAATGGGCAGCCATATCCTGCATCACAATGAGGTTAAAGAGTTCAAAAACAAAACATTTTACAGCCTGTAATCATACGCAAACTAAATTGAAGCGGAAGCAAATATCAAGCAGCGATAATATGAAGTTTACCAATAAATCCCAATATGGCAATATGGGATTTAAATTAGACAACTTAATAAACATACTGACAGGATCTTTGCAGAGGTATATTAAACACATCGACTTGCAAACATGTCATGTGCATATAGTTACTGGATAGCAGTCACAGACTCTGAGGCAGAGCATGAGGTATATAATTAGATGCCTCTCTTGGCGAAGTTCATTCATAAAGAACTTCGCCCTTTCTCTAAGGACCCTCAATAATACAAATTCAGATAATCAGATCTCTACATTTATAAAGAATCAGGCCGTACCTTATCAAACTGAAGGCGTAGGACAACAAACTTCCCTGCTCCTTGTTTTTCTTTTGCATCAGTCACCTCTCTTTGGTAATTGGTACTGAGTGCTTCACTATGCCTGGAAGGATACTGAAGGCGGCTGACGAGAGCATCTCCGAGAGCTTGATGTGAGGGACGAAGATTAATGCTTTAAAGTTGACTTTACAACGTAGGCGTTTGATGTCCATTGGCAAATTGTCAAATGCTAGACGGTGAGAAAATGGTGCAATCGCAGCCATCCCATAACCGGACCATTCATAACAAATTAAAATGGCAATGCTAGTACAGAATTGAAACTAACAAGTTCAAATAACTTTAAGACATCTGCTAACTGACTTCAGAAATACATATTTTTTTCTAAGTAAAGGAGCAATCACGCACTCAAGATATCAACACTTTGAAACTAATTTAAAAGAACAAACTGAACATAATCCAGCAAAAGTATCAACCTTTCCAAACTACTGAAGATTTTCACAAATTCTTATGAAGAATATGAATACATATTCTCCACTGCAACTGCAAGACTACAACGATGCAAGAGTGGCAAAAAAGCAAAAACTCCTTTATCTTCTTCCACATTTTCTACTGCCTCTCTCTGACAAGCTGTCCTTTTCAAGTGTATTAGAAGTGGCACCAATTGAAAATAAAAATGAGGGAAACCCATTTGAGGTGGAGATTGTTAGACATGACATGATTTCCTCAGACAGGACCATTACTAGGATACAGTCTCTAATAGTGTCAACTAACAAAAAAATGATCCCACTAGCCAACCCAGGGTCTAATGATTGTTGAATTCATTCAAGAGGAGGTTGTATTTATTACAAGTGACGAAGATGAAAATTACACAGAGCTTTGTAAGCATAGTCCCAAGTATGTTCGCTATTTGTCACCAAAGAGCATTTCAATTTATGAGAGACTAAATAAACCCAGACAAATATTTAGCCTGCTGCATGTCCTTGCTAGAGGCATTCATGCCTCAAAATAAGCATACACAAAATAGTCAATTTACCATTGTAAACCAAACAAAGAAGCATTTCTTTCTATGCTTCTTTCTTAGGTTCACATCGGACAAACAGTTCCGATGGAGAGTCAGAAATGTAGCATTTTGGCTAGAGACATAACACCCAACTCATATGCTCCACTTCCACATACAATGTGGTAGAATCCTAAATTAAAAATCATCATATGACATCTTTTTCTATGGAATCGTAGTGGCAATCCTTTGCTTACACATTAAATGCACACTATTCTAGATTCTTACAAAGGCCCAAGCAACTATTACTCTTGTTTTTCATCAGAATTCCAGTTCAGTTTGCAATGAACTCATGTAATTCAGAAAACTGATTGGCTAGCCGTATCACTCTGTTTCAGTTGCGAGAACTACCCTGTTCAAATTTATTAGGCTAGATAATGCGAGCAAAAGATAGAACGTCAAAAGATTTTGAATAACAAAACAAATGCTATGAAGAAAAAGCATAGGGATACACAAACCTCTGTAGGACAGGCAAGACATTTTCTAGATACCAGTTGGCTGAAGCATGAACTGGTGCAGTTTTGATTCTGGTAGCTGAGCTCGAATTGCTGTAGCATAATACTCCCTAGTGCTCCAGGAAAATTCATACGGAAGCCCCTTAACTATAGAAATTTCATCCCCCAACACATCAATAAAGTGATCCACATCAAAGATATCCATGAATGAGCTGCATGAAAGAAAAGAAGGGGAAAAAAGGAAACTTCATTTTAACAAATTCTTCAAATAATAAAAAATTTAGGGAAAATATAAACAAAAAAAAACGGAACGAATACAAGAACTATGTGAGAAAGACCTTGAATCTTGCCAGACTGGATTCACTTCAAGATGTGGTATCACAAGAGTTGCGTTCAGGATCTTAGCAACAGCAACTGCATCACAAATCTGCCCTCAATAAAATTTTAGATTTTAATCACAACTTATACTTTCTCAAAGGGAAAGTATAGATTGTTTACAAAATTCCTGTCATCAATTAATCTTAATTAAGCTTAGTTCAATAAATCTTCCTGAGCGTACCCCCATTCTCTGCTGGTTCAATCCTCCATCAAGAAACACTTGGATATATCTGTGAGATTTGTTTGGTAGAGCTGCTTGCAAATCAAACCATGAATCCATCAGAGAAATAAAATGCACGGATATGAAGTCAGCATCATGTATAAATTGGAGCCTCATCAATTCACAGAACCAAAGAAAAACTTTATAAATGATATTTATGTGATCATTCCAAATCTCAGCACTCACAGGGACCATTAGTGGAATCCACACATGGCTTCCATCCTTGGTCAGCCAAAGGAATCCAGATATCAGATCTCTGCCCTTTTGACTAGATGAGGAAAGAAAATGTCAGTAGAAGCTTTCACTACAATGAAAACAATGAATAAATTCGAAAATTATGTAAAAGCAACTCTGGCAACTGATACTCACATTTTCCCGCTGTAATGCACTCTTGAAAAGATGTAAGTGCCGAGGTTTTGGAGCATTCCATTCCTGGACAATGTAATTACATTATTCCATGGTACAGTTGGAACCTATCCAAAATAAAATAAAATCAACACCACTTTAAGACTTGTATTAGCACAGATACAAGCACATGCTAGGTGCATGATTACCTAACATTCACAAAAGGTGTAATAAAGTAACACTAAAAGTATATCGATCCCAGAAAATGGCATGGCACTTGGCATAGTGTGCATTCAATTTAAAGATCCCAAATGGACATAAAAAGGGGATTTTCATACACATTCATTATGATTAAAGTTACTCCACCAGTGTTCTTCAAATATCTATGTGCATGTACATCCATGCACGAATTGAGAATAGAAAAGACCACCGATCCTAGCCAACTGAACTAAGTCACCAAATCCAAATAACCTAATAAGTCAATGCCTTCCTAAGTGGTTTAATAGAATAATGTCAAAGATAATAAGATTTCAGTTTGTACGTAGGTCTCTAGGCATGAGAAAATGGGGTAAGCAATGCGATTGTGTGTAGCAATTTCCAGCTCAATAATGCCCAAACCTGATTTTAGTTTCCTATAAAATATGGCAGAATTATATATGCATATAGCAGAACTATGATCTCTATGTTTAAATTTTGACACCAAATGAGAACATATTAATCTCAACCAGCGATTTTCAGAACAACATTCAAATTGTTCCCTACTTTCTCTCCTTAAAGTATGTTAAAATTACAGGCTTGACCTTCATCTATCCTCAAGCTACTTTCATTCACTGCCATTACCCGGACCAAATTTGGGTACTATTTAGAGAAAATTACCATTCGATCCCATTTTAAAGACTAATTGCCTACGTAGTCCAAGTAGTAAAACTTTAGCTCGTTAGGTCCTTTTTTGGAGCGTATTACGTTTTTCCACTTTAGTGGCACGCGCACACAACTTTGTTGGGACAAAGTCCCATTTTGTGTCTCCGTGGAGACTAAAAGAGTTGGTTTTTTTTGGAGTTGCTTATGTTTTTGCCCCATGTCGATGCACGCGCACAACTTTGTTGAGACTTGCAACAAAGTTGCATCTCTGTCTCTATGGAGACGGGCAGAGTTGCATCTTTGTCTCTGTTGAGATAGATAGAGTCGTGTCTGCGTGTTTGTCTCTATGATGAGAGACAGAAACGAGTCCATATCTATGTCTATGTGGAGTGGGAAAGAGACGCGTGTCTGTCTCTGTCACTTCTCTGTCACTGTTCAGAAACACTCGTTTCTGTCTTAGTCAAAAAAGATAAAGCCTCGTTTCCAAGAATAGAGCAGGGTGATTATGTTATCATCTCATCAATATTTGTCCCACAAGCTTTGGAGAAAGACGAAAATATGCTTGCGAGAAAAGCAAAGAACCATCTGACTGGCATCCCTGGCCAATAAAAGATCCGGTGGAGCCAGATTGGAGATCCCAGCCAAGGTAAACTCCCTTTCTCTCTCCATTTCTATCTTTCTTTGTATCTAAACGAGAAAGGTGGAGGTTATGTAGAGATCTAGTAGGGATTTGCAGACCCGATCTAAAGCTCACGCCATTGTAGATCTAAAGTGGATTATGATCCTCACCATTAAAGTGGATTATGTTACTACTGCAAAGCGAGGAAACCCATTTGTAGAGCCGATTTGCCATAAGCTGACAATGGATGGGGATGGGTATTTTTGGAATAAATAGAGTGACGCGTCGCGACAAGAATTGAGGTGTGTACTGATGCAGCATGGAAAACTCATCGCCTATACTTCACGGCAATTGAAGATCCACGAGAAAAATTATCCGATCCACAATTTCGAGCTAGCATCCGTGGTGTTTTGCACTTAAAATATGGCGACATTATCTCTACGGAGTACCTTGTGATGTGTATACCAATCACAAAAGTTTGAAGTACATCTTCACGTAGAAGGAGTTGAACTTGAAACAAAGACGCTGGCTGGAGCTAATGAAGAATTACAACATCAATTTTCTGCATCACCCTGGAAAGGAGAATGTGGTAGCTGACACTTTGAGTCGAAAGGTTATGAGAACCATGAATAGTCTTCTTGTACAACAACTACAATCACTTCAGAGTGTTGAACGGCCGGAGCTAGATAGGGAATCTACGTACTTTTGTGCAACAATCATAGTCCATTCAACTGTTCTGGAAGAGGTAAAGCAACAACAACAAGAAGATCCGAAGTTAAAGACAAGTTGCGACCGAGTTAATACGACGCCAGACCCAGATTTTTCACTTTTGATGGCGTGTTGAGATTTCGAAATCGGATGTGCGTTCCCGACATTAGAGAAGTAAAGCAGTGAATACTAAACGAGGGTCATAATTCGAAGTTCGCGATACATCCCAGGCTAGTGAAAATGTATCAAGATCTACAAAGGACATTTTGGTGGATGGAAATGAAGAGGGACGTGGTAGTATACGTGAGCAAATGTCTTCGGTGCTTGTAAATCAAAGTAGAACATCGAAGTCCGACAGGTCTTCTGCAACCTTTGTCGATTTCGAAGTGGAAATGGGAGCATATCATTATGGACTTTGTGGTAGGATTACATCGAATGCAGAAAGGCAACAACTTTATATGGGTAATCGTTGATCGACTCATGAAGATAGCTCATTTTTTATCGGTGAAGAATACGTTCACAATCAACTAGTTGGCCAGGCTCTATGTTCGAGAAGTTGTGCGCTTACACGGAGTCCCAGTGATAATCGTTTCAAACCGCTATTCGAGATTCATCTCTCAATTTTGGAGGAGCTTTTAGAAAACCATGGACACCAGCTTAAACATCAGTACAGCCTTTCACCCACAAATTGATGGATAGTCAGAACGGGCTATTCAGACGATGGAAGACATGCTTCGAGCTTGCGCAATAGATTTTTAAGGAAGCTGAGAAGATCATGCATCGTTTATTGAGTTTGCTTATAATAATAGTTTCCAAGCTAGTATCGGGATGGCACATTTTAAAGAACTCTATAAGCGAATGTGTAGGATACCAGTTTGTTGGGAAAAAACGGATGAAGATTATCTCATGAGACTAGAGTTAGTACAAGAAACAACTAAAAAGATCCGTCAAATTCAAGATCGTCTCAAGATTACACAAAACTGACAGAAGAGTTGCGCTAACGCACATCGATGAGAGTTAGAGTTTCAAGAGGGCGAAATGGTTTTCTTAAAGGTGTCCCCAATGAAGGGTTTTCGTCGGTTTAGCCGGAAGGGCAAGCTGAATTCTCGCTTTATCGAATCTTTTGAGATTCTAGAAAGGGTAGGATTGGTAGCCTATCGTTTGGCCTTGACACCTGATCTTGCTCAAATGCACAATGCCTTTTCACGTATCAATGTTGAGAAGATATATTGCCGATCCATCCCATGTCTTGACACAACCGCTTGTACAGTTGGGTCAAAATATATCCTATGAAGAATGATCAGTGCGCATCATGGATCGGCAGGAAAAAGAACTTCACAACAAAGTGATACCGCTCGTCAAGGTGTGGTGGGACAATCATTCAGGAGGAGAAGCGACATATGAAAAAGAAATCGGCATGAGAGACAAGTACCCAGAACTATTCGAATAAGATATGACGCGTTCTAACTTAAACCGAGTAAAATTTGGGGGACTAAACTTCTAAAGGTGGGAAGAATGTAATATATCGGGAAAAAAAATACACACAAACATATATATAAGTAAATAAATAAATTAAACAAGTAAATAATAAATAAAATAATAAGAGCGCAATTAAAATTTTGATTATGACTGTTATAATTTAAAAAATTATGATGTAAACAAAATATAACAAGAATAAAAGATATATATATAATAATAAAAGTATTGAATAAATATATAATGGTAACAATAACATTAATTAGATAACACATAAAACAGGTGGGTTAAATGTGTATATATGGTGGCCATTAAGTTGAGGATCAATTCCATTAAATCTGAGCCATTTCAAGTGGGCCCTGGATTAAATGTATATCACACTCGTTTCTATCAGTATATAAGTATGAGAGAAATATGTTTGGTTGCCTGAGTGTTAGTGTGTGAGAGAGAAAAAGAACCAGGGAAAAAAAGGGAGAGGAACGGTGAGAGCGTAGCCCTGCCCGTCGACCCTTCCCATTGCTAGCTATCACCGGCGCTACCACCACCGTCCACTGTCACTGACGCCGTTGCCACTCTTGCCGACCGTCGGCCACCAGCCTCCTCTCTCTCTTTCTTACGACGAGTTTTTTCTCATTAATTTTTTTGTTCTAACATGGTTGGGTCAGACACCACCAGTATGACCGGAGACCACCGGCAACCACCACCGGCGCCTTCTGCACCCCCGAAAATCCCCCGTACAGCCCGATTCGGCCCACACGTTAATATACGCAAAAATTTTATATTTTTGTCATGCACAGTTTTTGTTACTACCCACTATCACTGTCACTCGATACTTTTGGGTCGAGCCTTTTGACGACTTAATGTTGACCGGTGTTGATCGTCAAAAAACTCTTTTGGTGATCCCGAATCTAAAATTTATATTTTATAATTTTATGTGAATAAAATAAATTTTTTGAGCAATTTTGGACTATCGTCGCCATCATCACAGATTTCCGATCTGACCATGGTAAGTTTTGAGATTCACTTATCACTGTCTACGCGTAATCATAAATGACAATTAAAATCGACGTTTAAATTATTCGAATGCACATTTTAAAGTTAAGTCAAAAAATCAAGACGGAAGCCAGCACATGCACGTTGGGCGTGCATGACCACTGTTGGTGGGTTGCTGTTGTGATTAGCTTTCGTTAGGGGCTGTTTGGTTTCTGTTGTGATTAGCTTTCGTTAGGGGCTGTTTGGTTTAAGTTTATGATATTTTATTTTATTTAAATTTAAAAGAATGAAAAAAATAAATAAATATAGTAAATAGAAAAAATTAAAAAAATTTTAATATTATATATTTTTATGTGATAACAAATTCTAAAGATATTAAGCTTAAATATTTTAAATAAAAACAAATGCTTTGTTATGATTTTAATTTAATAAGTTAGAATTTTATGTTAGTTAAAATTTATATATTGTGTTAGCTAATAAAATAAATAAATATTTTATAAAAATGTATATTTTTATATAATAGCGAAACTATGAGAATTTTAAGAGTTTTAGTTAAATTTTATAAGAAAGAAGATTTTTAAGCTAAGATTAATATTTTTACTTGTTTTAAATAAGTTTAGGTTTTTAATAATTATTATTATAAAATTAGGTTTTGTAAATTATGAAAAGAATGTAATTAAACTATATATATATATACTCTGAAAAAAATAATCTTATTACAAAATAGTTATTTTAATTTAAAAGATAAAAATATTTTAATAAAAAGTGTGTATGTGATTTTCTATGTTATAAAAATAAAATATTTTATAAAATCAAAATTAATTT
Source organism: Heliamphora exappendiculata (assembly GCA_034768845.1). Classification (NCBI taxonomy): domain Eukaryota; kingdom Viridiplantae; phylum Streptophyta; class Magnoliopsida; order Ericales; family Sarraceniaceae; genus Heliamphora; species Heliamphora exappendiculata. The sequence goes on along the minus strand of JAOTRH010000001.1, from coordinate 13,514,663 downwards.
TTTAAACTAGTTTTATGAAATAAAAATAATTAAATTTTTTGGTACATCTTTAGTGGTTTTGAATGATTTAAAATTTTATAAAATACTTTAAAAGTATAATAGAATGAAAAAGAAAATGTGGAATGTTATCTAATTATAATTTTAACTTGTTTACTATATTAGAAATTCTGTGATAATTGAGAACAAATTCTACTAAATCAGGTGAATATCTGATATATGAACTAGTTTTTATTTCACGTGAATACATGTCGTATTGTTAAAGTACAAAAATAAATGATAAAAATAAAAAAGAATGATGAAAAATAAAAATAAATAAAAATAATACATGAAAGAATGATGGGTTAAACAGCATATTGACCGCTAGGGAACGATAAGCGTACCATTAAGACGATGCAATAAGGAAGAGTGCCATGACCAGGTGGTTATAAAGAATGATCATGTCCACCGTATAAAGATATGGAGTCGCTCCATACTGAATTCTGACTAATCATTATTTATATATATATATATATCATTCTAAACACTGTAATAATTAAGAGTTCAGATATTATTGAATTCACACTAGTTGCGCTAATGAATGTTGAAATATTTCAGGTGGTGCTTGACTAAGCAATTAGCTGCTGGAATAAAAAAAAATTAACTTATATTTAGTTTCTATTTCTATAAATACTGTAATTCAAAATTTTGTAATAAGTACTTGAAAGTACATTTCTAGTGTTGTTGCACGTTAATTTTATTAGTTGGTCTGCGGGTACGTTTTAAAAAATAATATATTGACAATGTTTTTTTAAAAATGATTTTTTTTCGATACATACTTTATTTTTATTTCAAGTTGTATGAGTTTATTTTAAAAAGAAAAAAAAATCAAATTGAGAAAATTCAGAAGTAAGAAATGAAAATTCAAGAAAAACAAGGCATTTAGTGAGTTTTAATTCACTGGCAAATAAAGTTGAGATTTTTTTGAAGCTTGAGGGAAGTTATGAATATTGATTCAATAAGCCTAAGTTCTATTTTTTAGTAGATTTTTTAAAATTTTAATTAAAAATATATTTTTAAATTTATCTCATTAAAATAAATCAAAAAATAGAAACAATAAATCAAAAGAATTTAAAAAAGTTTTAAAAAAACAAAATAAGCCAAGTGCCCTACTTTTATTACTTATCATGCGATTGTTCTATCCTACCTTATAAAACTTTTGGTCTATAATAATTTTTTTTTAGTATTAATTTAAATAGGTGTACTTTATAAATTTATTTCGTTATGAAAAATCAAAATTTTAAACAAAAAATTTGAGCAAAAAAAAAATCACATAAGACAAAAAAATATTAATAGACTTTTTTATTTTTGACATTTTGTGCATTTTTTTTTATTTTTACTGAATTTTTTTTTAACTTTAGCATGAAGAGGAATATTTTTAAATTTTCTCTTGTCACAAGGAACAAAAAAATGAAAAAAACTAAAAAATTAAACAAAAAAATAGAGAGTTCAGAAAGGAATTTTTAAAAATAGCCTTTAAAAAAAGTTATTAACTTTTTTAGGCCACTTAATATATATTATTTGAGGAAAGAAGAAAAAGGGTGAAGAAAATTAATAATGTTATTTGAAGGCCCACCTTGATTTTGAAGTCCATGGAACTTAATTGATTGATTGTAAAAATTCTTCATAATTAACCTCATTTTGATTATGTCCATTGCTTTTTATTTTTAAACCCCACTATTCAATTAATTATCACTTTTCCGCATGAAGAATTTTCACTCCCCTCTCTCCCTATGTACTCTCTTTTAGTAGGTTTAGTTTGGCACCAAAAGTAGTTTTTATGGAACAAGAAACAATTAATGAACCAAACATGAAAAATTGTAACTCTTCAATTATGCCTGGCCAACTCCTCCAGTTATCTCTACCCACCATATTTTAATTACCATATTTGAGAGTTTGATCATTTCTTTCTATCATCACATCAAAATAACGCTTTCGACCACTATTGCAATTTTTTACTATTATAACTAATCAACACTTCTAGTAACAACCGTTAACTACTATATTCATACATAACTACTTATTTCCGGGATTTTATATGTATTTTTATTTTTTTGTTTTTTTTTTAAGTTTGAGTTAATAACTACCTTTTTTTTGAAAAGATTTGTGCCCTTTTTGCCTGGAATCCTGTGTTCTATTTTTGTGGAGACTTATTTTTCTGTCTCTACATAGAGTTCTTTTCCTTTTAAAGCTTATTCGTTTTGTTATTGTAACACTCACAAAGTTTTACACCACCACTTAGTGAATTAGTATACTTTCTAGTAAAATTTAAATAATAATTATCAATTTTTAAATAAAAATATATATCAAACAACCTACACAATTTTCAAAATTATAATTATTATTTTTTTAATTTGAGCTATACATTTGTGTGAACCTTATACTAAAAGTAATAAAATCTATACAAAATATATGACTCAAATTAAAATAAGGTATTGCCTCTCTTACATGAAATAATTACTTACTTAAAACCATCTATTACAAAAAAATTATTATTTCATATCTCATGAGATATTACCTTGCCTCTGTTTGGGTGGTTTGTTTATTTGTTTATTTAGTTTATAAGTTAAAAATTAAATCACGTTATTTAAATAATTAAATAAGTTAAAAATAAAAAAAATAAGTAAATGAGTCAAATAAACTAAATAAACTCATTTTGATGAATAAATAAACCAAACAAACTGACTTATAAACAAATAAATAAATTAATAAATAAATTAATAAACAAATAAACAAATAAACAAAATCCACCCAAATAATTTTGTTTAAATAAAATTTAACTTATTAACTAATAAATAAATAAATAAATAAATAAAATCAACTCTCAAACAGACTCTTAAATAAATTTAAACTACACATTTGGGTGAGCAGAGTCTCAGACAAATGCGTGGCTATGTACCATGAGCATGGAATAATAGCTGCTTCGTTGCCCATGGAAAAGATTCAGGATGAAACGACGACGTCCCACCTGCCTCCCTGGCCCCAATCCGAAATTCATCACAGGTTTTCGTTCAGTCCAATTTGTTGCAGGTTGAGTTAGAGAGAGAGAGAGAGAGAGAGAGAGAGAGAACACAACAATTAAGTAGATGCAGGTGGTTGATCTGCTCACCTACATCAATTAAATATGTAGCAGAATTTTTCATTAAATATATGTCCCATTGATTTCTTCTTCATCTTCTCCATCAAATACTCAAAATTTCTTACCCTTCTCTCTCTCTCTAAACCTCACACTCTCTTCTTCCTCCCTACCTTGTAGCAGAATTTCAGATCTCTAATGGCGGGTTTTTTATCAGTTCTAAGACGTACATACCTCACTCTCTACAACTGGACCGTCTTTGTAGGATGGCAAGTCCCACCACGCCCCTCATTTCAATTTCTAAATCTTCGCATTCATATTCTGAATTCTAACTTGTGTGTGTTTTGTGCGTGTGTTTTGATTGTTATTTTTTTCCTTGATCGAAGGTTTCAAGTGCTGGTTCTTGCTTTAAAAACTCTGAAGGAGTCGGGCCACGAACACGTCTACGACGCCGTCCAAAAGCCTCTTCTCCTGGCCCAATCCGCCGCTGTTTTGGAGGTACGTCCGTACGTTAAGATGCAATCTTAAATAATTACTTTTTTTTTTCCTTCCGAGATTCTGTTTGTTTCCACGGAAAAGTAATTCGCCTGGAATATTTTCCAATCTGTTTGGAACCAAGGATTTGAGGGGTTTACCTAAATTATTTCTCCACTAATACTGGTTTAATGTTTGGGAAGAAGAAATAAACAACAGTCTCTTCTGAGGAGCTGAATTGGGTGCATATTGACTTTCTCAACTGCTCCTACATTTGTTAGGTCAAGGGGGCCAAGTAATCACGTGTCCCAAAAATTATATATCCCTATGTATCATCAATATATTGAAACTCTCCAATATGTCTCGAGGTTTCGTAATTTTTGGGAAGGGTGATCCCTGCTCCCTTCTCCCTGCTCATCGAGGGGCTACCACTGTCATTAAATGGAAGTCTTAAACACTGATGAAGAAGAAATGGAGAAAATGGAAATTAATTTGTTTCTCCCTTGGTTAATTTGAATTTCTAGACATATTGTCAGAAGCTTTAGGAAGTTCTACTGTGCTCTTAAAAAGTAAACACAACCACACCATGGCTATTCTTTTATTCTTTTTAAAAAAAAAAAAATCCGAATTACATAATTCTGTGGATGAAAAAGCCTATTTTTTGTTAGAAATATAACAAGATATGCTCGGTGGGCCAGAAAAAACATGTTTATTAACTTTGAACGATTGCAATATACGGAATTTACATAAAACGAAACTACAGAAAATAATATGAATAGAATACGCAAATCGAGTCTTACATACGCAATTTTCCTAAGAATGATTCATCGCATACCAAGGGTATTGTAGGTATTTCCAACAGCGTTACTCTCTCAGGATAAAATGGTTGACTCAAAAATTGGAACACCTACAAAGATCAGCTACTCAAACGTACCTCGTCTGTCTGTCTCTCTCTCTCACACCTTGCTGTATTAGAATTTGTATTCTCTCCTTTTTATGTTCTGTTTTTCACACTTCTATGCAGAATACTAGAGAAGTTCTTATATAGAACTTCTCTTTTAGAGGTTACAAATGAATTCAAGAGGGAATTCATGAGGGAATCAATTGCCAATTGAATCTGGAATTTAATTGCCAATTGAATGGCCAAATGAATTGCCAATTGAATTCAGAAATCAATTTGGGGTTACATTACAATTGTCAATTGAATTCAAAAATCAATATATACAACATTTTTGTTGAATTTCCGGTCTTTGGACTATTTGATGTGTCTTATATGTTTTCCTTTTGTGTTTTTAATTCAATTGTGGAACAGATACTTCATGGTCTAGTAGGTGAGTACAGTTTCTGTTGATGAGCTATGGTTTCATGGGAGAAGATTTTGTGTGCAACCAAATAAGCATTTGCCTTTTGCTGTTTTGTTTTCTCCTTTGTTTCTTCAAAAGGTTTGGTGAGATCTCCAATCACTGCAACACTGCCGCAGATAGGTTCAAGGTTGTATGTAGCTTGGGGTATCTTGTGGAGCTTTCCTGAGGTTAGAAACAGTATCGTATATGTCCTTTTTGTTCAACTAATAATGAGAGTGACTTATAAATGAATTTGTATTTGGCAGACAAGAACTCACATACTTGTTAGCTCTTTGGTGATAAGCTGGTCTCTAACAGAGGTTAGCATCAAATGCTTCAATCCTAGTCGTTTTTTTAATCTTTGCTTTGCCTTGCCTGCTATGGTTGATTTAACTTCTTGATGTCCTGTCATGCTTATGTTAGAGGAAATGAAAAGATGAATCTTTTCTGTGCTGCGGCTGAACTATTCAATTTTCCCTATTCTCCATGTACATAGATGGGTAAGTTTAGGGAATTTGGAGAAGTAATGTGCTTCTAATGTGTCATGTAATTAGAAAATGGTGAAATATTATTCTTTCCCCTTCCATAAGGAGGTTGCTAATTTTAGATAGGATGGCTTCATTTCTTCTTTACATTTTTCTGAGGTGCTTTTAACCAGCTAGTAACAATGATTTATTAGTAAAGGACAGCACTCACAAGGGAATGGGCTCTTGCAGCATTGTTATCCTCATCCTAGATAGAGAAGCCCCCGCAAAATTTTCACATTTATGCGTCAATTTTGAGAATTTCTATGGGAGAGCTAGCAAATATTTACTTTAATCATGTCTAACACAATTTTTCGACCATTGCTCCAATATTCCTTCAGCTTTAAGTTTCAGAAAATATATCCTCGAGTCATGCCAAAAGTGTGTACACTGGCCTCCAAATTAGGGGCTCTCTAGGTCCCACCTGGGCTCAAAGGCCACTGATCTTGTTAGACATTTGGACAATTGGATGGCACATATGCAATTTATCGACGTTTATTTCTAAATAGTATAAAGGATATAGTTGTGTTTTTTCTGTAGTTTTACAAGCTTATGATCTCTCTTCGTAAGTTTGACCTGCTGATGTGCACTCTCTCTTTATAGGAGAATTAACACTTAAGATTAGTTCTTTCTCCATGAACGAACTAATCTTCATGAACATGCTGCCACTGCCAACTTCTCAGCAATCGACTACACTGCTTTCCTCTACCTGTATCTCACCTACAATCTTCATGAACGTGCCCTTGTTCCTCCTACTAATTTTCTCTCTGCCACCATTGCTTTGAGATCGGCTCCAGCTCTACCTGATACCTTCAATCCCACCCCACTTTCTATAATGCTGCAATCTTCATCAACGGCAACACCGTCACAACTCACACTACCACTTCCACAACTGACAGTCTCATTTCCATCTAGTCACCACCACCACCTCCCACAGTAACTTTGGTCTTTATCTGGAGACTCTGTACCATATGGGCAGCTATTTGGAACTCTTATCAGGTGAGATGAAACAATTCAAACTCTTTGAGTTTAATTCTCAAACTTCCATCTTTAGATATGGAAATCTTTAAAGCACAAAAGTGTGCAACAAAGAACAAGACCAAAGAGTTCCCCATCAGATAGCTTTCCCTCCTGTTTCTTGAGACTTTGTACAGAAAAGCTGATGGAAGATAGTTGGAAAAACAAGAATTTTTCTTTCAAATGAAACTTTTATATGTTGGTAAATACGTCTAAAGACATAAGCTCAGTGGCAATCGCAGTTGTCGGGTCATATGAATAAACCGTGATCAAGGTGCACGAGAACAATTATATCTACATAATGAGTTTGAAATTTATTAACGCATTATCAAGTCAAGAATTGTTTCCTTTTGATATTTGCCATTGATGTGTTCATTTTGATAAGTTAGTACTAAAAGCACTTGTTATAACTTATAATTAGTTCTATTATTTCATTGCTTGTTATTTTAGATTATTCGATATTCTTTCTTTGGCACAAAGGAGGCTCTTGGATCTGCACCTTCCTGGCTTTTGTGGCTCAGGTACATTCAAATTTCTACCCGTCAAATTTGTTTCCAGGCATTTCTTCTTCTTCTTCTCCCCCCCTCCCCTCTTTTGTAAAGAAATCACATTGAGCTTATTATTGCAGGTATAGCACCTTTATGTTGTTGTATCCTACCGGCATTAACAGTGAAGTTGGTCTAATTTACATTGCCCTGCCTTACATTAAGGTAATAAATTCAATGATGAATGCATTGTAGTATTTTTCATAAATTTTGTTTTGTTAACATTGCACAATATTTTACTTTATCTGGTTTTTATGCAACCACCACAATAGAGCTTTTCTGCCTCTGATCATGCATAGCTTTACTTGGTTGCTTAGTGTAGGCATACGAGCACCTATTGTGTCTTAAGACATAATAGCATGCAATATCAAATGCCCTTTACACATTGCTTTTATGGATCATCACATATCAGGCATGATATATAGTTTTAAAAGATGCTATTAAAAGTGTCCCATTGTGATTTGATAAAATCTACTTTTTTAATTTTCCCCTCCCCATCTATTCATCCCCTTTGATTAGTCACTATTTTGGCTATCAATGAAGTTGGCTAATCTTCACAATTTGAGTGAATTTTGATTTTATCATCTTTGCTTTTATTTTTTTTTCTTGTTAGATTTTTTTATACATAAATTGGTATATGATTTCATGATTTTTAGGAGTTAATATAGGCGCAAATTCAAGAGCAATGCAAGTTGGGTTTGTTTAATTCCGTCTTTGCAATCTATACTTTGATGTTCTTAAATTTTTAACATGTCGTAACATTGTATTGTCTTCATAGTAGTGTTTAAATAAAATAAACAGACTTCTTTTAATTTGTTGAAATTGTGAAATTTTGTGCCCATTGAATAAAATTTCTGGCTCCAACCAATAGTGCCTCCTCATCCCGAGGAATGGTCTGAAGCAACCTCCAACAGAGCTTCACAACGTGTCCCAAAAGCCATGGTAGACTGTAGGAGGTTAACACGTATCCCTTGCTTGATCGTTTATACACTGCACCACAACCTATATTCAATGTGAGATAAACTTGGGTGCCACCGGATGACCACCCAGTCAACCACCCATCCTCTTTTGAAGATCTGGGGCATTACAAACAGCACTTATTGCATGCACGGTCAAACTTCCTTTATCCAATATGGAGACATCTCCATAGTCAGGTATCACTAGAATTTTCTGTAAGCCTGATTCCTCTACCTCCAGCGCAAAGTTCCCTGCCAAAGGGTGGCACTTGGGGTCTCCCACAGCCTGATGGTTTGGCCTTTTGTACAATGCATTTACGTGCGTATGCTCTCCTTCAATGTATAGAAGATTGTACTTCTCCATCAGGCACTCACTCCCAGGATCTCTGAACTCATAAAAATACACACAGCTTTGAGACCCCTCTTTCACTCGTGCACAAGGCTGCTTCGTTGCCCAGATACCTCCAGTCTTCAGTGCCTCTTATGTGTTCTTCCATCTCTCCATAAAATGTCCACTCTTTCACCCACAAGTGGGAAATGATAACACAAATGTTATGGTGAGTAATATCGGTGGTAGAAGTGTGATCACATTAATCAAAGTTCGGAGATTATGGTTGGCGGCCTGTGTGATCAGGGGCCTCTCTAGTACCACATCATTAACAACACAGTCCAAGGTTGAATCTTATAAGGAGAACAAGTTCTGCTTTCTATCAAATGTGGGGCAAGGCAAAGACAAGAAGTTTTTGAAAGGCAAACTTTTCCCAACAATTATGGATCAGATGGTTTTACATTATGTTTATTTGCTTCGCCTGGTGTCTGCACGTTCCATTCGTTCTCGTGTATCTTTCTATACATATATTTTTTTCATTTTTATTTTATCTATATCTAAATTCAATACGACAAGGTTATAATTTTATCTATACTGAGTAAACTGGGATGTTTTGCAGGAATCTGAAAAATATTGTTTTTGGATGCCTAACAAATGGAATTTCTCTTTCGATTACTTCTATTGTGCATTTCTTGTCCTCGGAATTTATGTCCCAGGTTTGACTTAATGCCAGTTTTGTTTTTTGTTTTTTTAATTCCCGGAGCTGATTGCTAATTTATCCGATGCTACGATCTATTTCAGGCAGCCCTCACATGTACAAATATATGCTTGGGCAAAGGAAAAAAGCTCTCTCAAAATCTAAGAGGGAGTAGAATTGCAGATGTTTGCTTTAAAATTTAAACCTATGGGCTTTAGATTTTTGTTAATATATTACGTATTAATTATGTTAATTATGTTTTCTTGTGGGTATGCTCATGGTAGCTATTGTAATATCTCATATCTTAATAAATATATGTGTATGTCTCACAATGAGATACACTTCCATTATCTCTTTTCTTATAATTTAACATGGTATCAGAGCTAGGCTGGAACCCTAGCCGCCAGCCAGAGGCGGATGCACAGAGGGGCCAGGGGTTCATGTGCCCCTTTTTTTTATTTATATATGTATTTTTTTTTAAAAACTTCTAATTAGGCGGTGACCCCTCTGGGCTCTGGCTCTGTGGACTGTGAGAGAGAGGGGCTGAGTGTGGGAGGGGGAGAGGGAACTAACCCTAACGAGTAGTGGTGCTGACGAGCGAGACTGAGCGTGAGTCCCCGACGAGCGACGACAACGAGGCCAAGGCGTCAACGACGAGACGAGGCGAGTCACGGAGTCAGGCGACGACGACGACTGTGGCTGGCAACAACGACGGTGGCTGGCGACAACGACGGTGGCTGGCAACTGCGAGGTACGGCTGCTAAATCTCATTTCATCTCTATCTTCTGTGGCAATCTTCCTCTTCGGGTTTTTTCCTGTATGGTTTAAGAACTTTAAGGATTTTTTTCTATGTCCAAAAAAAAAATCTTTTTTCTTTTCTAAATAATTAAGCCTACTATGCTTGTGGGATTTGCAGATATGTTTTTTTGTTATGTTTGATTTTTTTGGGTGTTATATCATATGTTTGTAGGTTTTTTTGGTTCAGTGGATTTAATTAAAAAAATGAAAGCGTTGGTATTGAAGATTGTGATTGGCAATTTGGCATAGTAGTTCATGTAATGTGGTTTTGGGGAATTCAGAAATCGAACTAGCTGTCTTTGTGACAACAAATCCACGAAGTTTTTGTGATAAATTACTTCGTGGCTGATTTAGTTATTTACGATTGATGTTTTTTTATTATTTGATTTATTAGTTATTGGCTAAATTTGGGTTAGATTGAGTGAAATGAAAATGTTCACCAGCTATTTGTAGGTGTTTTTTCTTATCATGAATTATTATGTTTTTGTGCCCCCCTTGAACCAAATTCCTAGCTCTGTTACTGTCGCCAACCGCCTCTGAAACCTTATTGGCACCCTAGCCGTCAACCACCGTCGAAACCCTAAACCACTAAAACCTAGCTCCAATCAATGTCGGAACCCTAGCTCTCCGAAAAACACCCAGCATCCTTCCACAGCCACCGAAACCACTAACCTTAGCCACCACAGCCACCGACGACACCCTAAACCCTTGCCGCCGCCTTCCACAGCCTCTGAAACCTCTTCTCAGTCACTCGCCGACCACCGAACCCTTTTCATAGCCACCGAAACAACTTCTCAACCACTCGCTGACCACCACCAGCACTCGTTGACCACCGCCACACCTCCTTAGACACGCGCCGACCACCACTAGCACTCGTTGACCACTACCAGCACTCGCTTGTCCTCACCGCACACCGACAGCCTCTCGTCGGCCCATGTTTTCTCTCTTTCCCTCACTGCATCATTCTACCCATTTGTGACATGGGCTATGTGCACTCCAACAAGATATTCTGTGCTATCCGATTCTTGATGATGATGCAGTGAGGGTTTGTTGCTATTCTCTGCGGTCTTTTCTTGTGTTTGCGGTGTCTCATTCGTGGTGTTTTTGGGCCCTTGTTTGCGAACAAGGATGTCAGAGGATTTAGTGACTCGCGGATCCCAGATCGATGCTGGACAACAGCATACCACGGAAGTTTTCTCATCTTTGACATGGTTGGCTGATCGGCGTCTTGATGATGCCAATGGATATGCCCTATGGCGAAAGAGCGCCCTTAAATCCTTTCAAGGGATGGAGCTTGGTTCCCATTTGTTTAATGATTTCCTTGCCCGAACATCGGTGACCTTCAGGACCTGGACCCGGACTCGGGATGATGCCTGGATATTCAGTCAGTTGCTGAACTCAATTGATAAGTTAGTTCAGACATTGGTAACGAATATTGATACCGTGCGAGAAATCTGGTCCTCATTGGAATCTATCTATTCCTCCACGAATGATCTTCCCTGCCTTTATGATGTTATGAAAGGTTTCTTTAAGTCCTAGCAGTACGAGAAGGCTCTTCAGGATCATTTTATGCAGTTCAAGATTTTGGCAGACGAGTTTAATCGTCTCCTACCGTTCACGAATCAGTTGTCTCAGTTTCAGGAGCAGAGGCAGCAGCTCCTGGTGGTAGGTTTCTTGGTTAGTCTGGATTCCGAGTTTGATTCCGCCCGCTCTCAAATCCTGGTTGGGACGAGATTCCCACTCTTTTGAAGACGTTCCGTCGTGTGAGCCGGGCGACTCATCGGGATGAGTCCCATGGTATGTCTCCTATAGAGAGTTCTGATCAGACTGCTATGGTGGGATTTTGTGGTGGCCGTAGTAGTTGAGGCCGCGGTCGTGGTGGGGGCAAGTTTGGTTGTGGGGGAGGCTGTGATGGCGGCCGTGAGACTCGTACGTGCCATTATTGTGGGATTCGGGGGCACATTCAGAACGAATGTATAAGCTTCATGGGAAGCCCCCACTGGTGGCAAATGCCACAACTGATCACAGTCAGCAGGACTATACCAGTTGAGCTCTTAAGGGGCTCCTATTCCTTGCAGACGGGTTGTCGAGATAACTAAAGCAGAGTATGACTAGTATATGCAAGGTTCGATTGGGCAGAGTATGAATTCTTCTGAGTTACCAGCAACTACTTTTGCAGGTAACCCTACTATATGTGTGGCCTCTTCCCACTCTTGGGTCATTGATTCTGGAGCCTCTGCTTATATGGCTGGATCATCAGATATTCTCTCCGAGTATAAGTTGACTACTGGTTATGTTGGTGTTTTGTTGCCAATGGATCTTCTTTAACCGTTAAGGGTTGTGGTGTTACTGCACCTAATTCTTCTCTTCTTTTATATAATGTCTTGCATATTCCTGATAACTCATTTAATCTGTTGTCCATTAATCAGATTACTAATGATTTGGGCTGTTTAGTGACATTCTTATCGGATCATTGTGTTTTTTAGGATCTTACGACGAGAAGGACTATCAGTAGATGTCGGGTCTCCAGATGGTTGTACATGCTCGATGCTTCTCCTGCTCAGGTTTATTCTGCATTGTCTTCTTCAGCTCTTGATGTCCATTATTGTCGTATTGGGCATCCCGGTTTGTCGAGTCTTAAAATCTTTTGTCCTAATTTGAGTTTCGTGTCTTCTATCAAGTGTGAGTCGTGTCACCTTGCTAAGCACCTATGTGTGCCTTTTCAATCTCGAGTCAATAAAAGAGCTTCTGCTCCATTTCATCTAGTTTATTCTAATGTATAGGGACTTAGTTCGGTCACTTCTATGCTTGGTTTTCGTTATTATGTGAGTTTTGTCGATGATTATTCTCGTACAATTTTTCTCTATTTAATGAAAAATAAGTCTGAAGCTTTCTATCTTTACTTCTTTTTGTATGACTGTGAAAATTCAGTTTGGCGCTTGTGTTCGGGTGTTACGTAGTGATAATGGGAGGAGTATATGTCTATTGCTATAAGGGCATTTATGGTGGATTGTAGTATTTTTCATCAGACATCTTGTCTCGATACCCCTTAACAAAATGGTGTGGCGAAAAGAAAAAAACAGACATGTTTTGGAGACCGCCTGGGCTCTTCTTTTTCATATGCGTGTTCCCTATCATTTTTTTAGTGAAGCTGTTCTCATGGCATGTTATCTTATTAACCGCATGCCTTCCACTGTGTTGA
>JAOTRH010000001.1:13481660-13501567 GCA_034768845.1 Heliamphora exappendiculata | reverse complement strand
CTCTTCCTTCAACACTCTAGGTGCCGCTTCTTGCAGCACAACCCTTGCCTACTCCGCCTCCTGCTGAGCAAGTTCTCTAGTTGGTTGTGTTGGAGGCAAAACTGTCAAGATTATTATTTTTGCAAACGATTTTCGATAAAAAATTACCTGAATGGACAAACGCCGAAACGGGCTCTTAATAAAACTTTTGATGTCGAACGATTAAAATTAAAATCCGTGCAACCAAATCTTCAACTACGATTTTAATTTCGAGTTGAAGTTTTCGTTAGACTTTCTACTGTATTTCTTTATGCGATTCTTGAGTGTAGTGTGGGTTATAATCTATCAAGAACTCGTACCGACAGAACCTGGATAACTTTAGTCTTGAAGATAAGTTATGAACATGGTTTAGCTTACCTGCATATTTATAAGACTACAGCAGAGACCTGTGGAGTAATTATGATTAAGACTTCTAGTGGAACACAGGCACCTATCAGTTTCTGCAATTAAGCAAACCTCATAGCGGTATCTGTAATTATGAAAATCTTCCTATGATTTTTGTAATTTTCATAAAATATTGAATTACAGTTTACACCACTAAAGAACTATAATTGCACTCTAAATTATAATTTCAAGACCTTCTTGCATTGAGTTTCTGTTATTAAATGCTTAACATTTCTCCACACGTTAAGATTCTCGATACCTGGCAATTAAATTTAATTACTGATAATTTAATTTAATTAGCATCTTGAAATTTATTGAGCTCTTTCGTTTAATTTATTTGACTGCCGGATAATCAAATCTACCTGCAGGGTTTAGCCCGGCTAAAATTTATAAGCTTCCTTAAGGGGGTATCGTTAATCCCGATCATTCGGGACGTGAATTTCATCAATAATTAATATTCATCATATAAATAATATTGCTATACAACTCACCGGGAATATAGACCCACATAAGATACACCATCTATTAAATCAAAATAACAAATATTAAATATACGCAAATTAATAATTATTTCAATATTAAGAGTATAAGCACTATTCATAATAATCTTGAGGTGCAAATTAATTTATATAGTCAGTATAAAATTAATTACCCCAATGTGTCCCGTTCAATATAGACAAAGTGTACTAATACAGAGAGTCGAAACAATAGATGACGCTATTATCTATTTTTCATAACCAAGACAGACTTACTAAAATTCTGTGCTACAGTCATACCGATGGTATAAAATTTATATTCTGTAAGAATCTAAAATCTGATTTTCTGTGTGCAAGCCGTACCCTACACACCAGATTAAATACTATACATAATAAATGACATATGTGCATACATTACTCATAAAGATTCTCATAAAATGAAAGATTAATTTTATTAAAATAAAATTAAATACTAAAAACATGATTTTTAGTATATCAACCATAGCAGGTTGATCATTCTGCTCCATCGGTAAGTGAGCCATCTATTGCTGTTCGTCAACCCTATCGTACTTGTCGGGTTCACCCCCACTATGTTGACTCCTATAAGGGGTTGCCTGCATCTTTATGTGCTTTTGTGTCTACTGTTGATACTATTGGTGTGCTTCACAGTGTTTCAGAGGCTCTCTCTCATCTTGGTTGGAGTAGTGCTATGTTGGAAGAAATGGCAACACTTGATAATAATGCCACTTGGGATCTTGTTCCTCTTCCAGCTAGGAAGAAAGCTGTTGGATGCAAGTGGGTCTACATTGTAAAAGTGAATCATGATAGTTCCTTGGCTCGTCTGAAGGCTTAGCTTGTTGCCAAAGGTTATGTCCAGTCCTATGGCGTCGATTATTTTGAGATTTTCTCTTCGATTTTCAAGATGACTTTTATTTGTCTTTTTCTTTCTCTTGTCGTGGCCCGAAACTGGCTGCTTCATCAGTTGAATGTCAAGAATGCCTTTCTCCATGGTGATCTTCAGGAGAAAGTTTATATGGAGCAATCTCCGAGTTTTGTTGCTCATGAGGGGGTCTGATATGGTCTGTCGCCTCCGTCGCTCTCTATATGGCTTGAAACAATATCTCCAGGCCTAGTTTGGTTGGTTCAGCATGGCGGTGCAACAGTTTGGTCTGCAACAGTCAAGTAAAGATCACATAGTGTTATTTCGTCGAGTTGTTTTTGGATGTATTCTTCTGGTCATCTATGTTGATGATATAGTCATTACTGGTGATGACAGCACTGGGATTAGTGATCTGAAAGTCTTTTTGCAGACGCAGTTCCAAACTAAAGATCTTAGGCACTTGCGGTACTTTCTGGGGATTGAGGTGGCGAGAGAAAAGTGCGGGATATTTATTTCCCAACGGAATTATATGGTTGACATTTTGCAGGTCGTGGGTTTTCTAAATGCAAAGAGTGTGGAGTCCCAAATGGATCCAAGTGTGAAGCTTCTTACAGGTGACAGTGATGTGTTTCCTCACCTTGACATGTATCGCAGAATGGTGGGTAAACTCAATTATCTAACCACCATGACCAGACCAAATATTGTTATCCAGTTAGTATTGTAAGCCAGTTCATGACAGATCCCTGTGTCCCACATTGGAATGCGGTGGTCCATATCCTACGGTACCGCCATTATAACCCTGAGAAGGGCTTACAATTCTGTGACCGGGGTCACTTTCGGATTGAGGGTTATTCGGATGCAAATTGGGCAGGATGCCCATTGATAGGAGGTCCACATCCGGGTTCTTGGTTTTTGTTGGTAGGAATCTGGTCTCGGGAAAAAACAAGAAGTAAGATGTAGTATCCAGATCCAGTACTGAGGCGAAGTACAGATCCATAGCGTTGGCAACATCAGAAATTATGTGGGTTCGACATATTCTTACTGAATTAGACAAACCACCTAAAAGTCCTATCAAGTT
Organism: Heliamphora exappendiculata; assembly: GCA_034768845.1. Taxonomy (NCBI): domain Eukaryota; kingdom Viridiplantae; phylum Streptophyta; class Magnoliopsida; order Ericales; family Sarraceniaceae; genus Heliamphora; species Heliamphora exappendiculata. The sequence continues at coordinate 13,498,710 of JAOTRH010000001.1, read as the reverse complement.
GTGGTGTGATAATAAGTATGCTATCTATATTGTCACGAATCTCATGTTTAATGAACGAACAAAACATATCGAGATCGATTGTCATTTCCTCAGACACGAGTATAAGAAGAGTGGTATCGACTTTGGTTTTGTTCACTCTAATGAACAACTTGTTGATTTATTCACTAAGGCGTTGTCTGGGTTCCATGTTCAACATATTTGTTACAAGTTTGGCATGATAGATATTTATGCTCCGACTTAAGGGGGTGCTAATATATTACGTATTAATTATGTTAATTATCTTATCCTGTAGGTATGCCTACGGTTGTTATTATAGTCTCTTATATCTTAATAAATATATGTATATGCCTCACAATAAGATATACTTCCCTTATGTCTTCTCTTATCATTTAACAAGTTTTTAGTTAGAAATGTTTGTTCTGAGCCTTAAGAATTTATTACAAACATATTTGATGTGAGTGTTTCCTAGAAATTGAAGGAAATGCTTATCAGAATTGTCTTAAGCAAAAGATAATTTGGTAATGTATATGTCCCATCAAGCTGATTATTTTCATAAAATTATTTTCTTTATCAAGGTTAAGAGATAGAACGACTTACATTCTCGTTGTGAATTCATTTTAAATCCATAAAATAAAAATTTAAGAGATATAAGAAAGAGAATATGAAGTGGAGCTTTACCCATAAATTGGAAAAGTGCATGTGCCTGTTTATTATTCCATGGGATGGGATTAGTGAGATGTGATTATTGGCTACCATAAAGGTAAGATCATGTAGTGTCACAAGTTCTTGGTAATTATATGATCATGTGAGTTCTTTACACTTGCAAATAAATTCAACATGATCGTATAATTTTCAAAAAACTTGAAGTATTATGTGACATTGACCCTGCAATTAGGGGTGTCCAAGAGATCCGAATAACTCGTGAACCAACCCAATCCGTTCTGTATGGGTTGAGTTGGTTCGGTTTTACCAGGTGATGGATTGATTCTGGGTCTAAAACTACCAGGATTGATTCTGGGTCTAAAACTACCAGGTGATGGATTGATTCTGGATCTAAAATAATCGAAACCGATGTAGTCGGGTCGGTTCTCGGGTTGGCGAGCTCTCAACCCAACCCATCCAAGATCCAAATGTATATTATATATAATAATATAATTATAAATATTTATTTATAAAAATTAAATTTATGTTAATTTTTAGAGGGAGGGAGTCGGGAATTTGGATATATTGTTATAAATGTTTTGATGATCTACTTGCACTTTTTAGATGTGAATGTGATCTGGTTTCATGTGTTGATTCATGTGCTGTAGCAATTGGTTATTCATGTGTTGATTAATCATCCTAGGCATTCCACGTAGAACTTCATCCACCTGTTGGGTGCCCTCTGTAGTGAAAAGATCTGTGAAGTATTGCAAAAATTTCTTTTTGACCTCTTCTCTATCACCTATCCATTCTCCATTTTGCAGCCACATTACCCAGTTGTTTTGTTTCCAATACACTTCTTCGGCATTCTGTTCCTTCTCCAAGCTCTTCTCCAATTCTTGAAGCTTACTTCTTTCACACATCCCCGAATTTGAATAAGCCAAGTGGCTTCTGTCATGCAATTTAGTGAAGTTCTTTCTCGCATTGCCATTCTTGGTTTTACTCCATTGCCTGAGACTCCATTGATAGTTTCTTATTCTATGAATTGAATTTTGCCATTCTTGGTTTTACTCCATTGCCTGAGACTCCATTGATAGTTTCTTATTATATGAACTGAATTTTGAATCCACGGAGAAATGAGTTAAAATGGGTTTTAAATGAATTTAAGTTCAAATTCCATTTTAATGATGGAGTCGCGGTTCAACTCGAACTAATCCGAATTAAAATGGGTTGGATTAGGTTGGTTCTAAAGTGTGAATGGTTTGGTTCTGGGTCCATTTTTTAAGAACCGATCTTATTCGGTTCGGTTCTAAATTTCAGTCTAATCCAACCCAAATCGACCTATGCCCACTCCTATTTGCGATAGCTAGAGGCGGAGCAAGAATTATAGTTGAGTGAGGACAAAATTCTCAAAATATATATGTATATTTTTTGTATTTGTTAATCATAAAAAATAACTAAATTAAAGTTTTAATCAGAATGTTCATAAAATTTTATCACAACTTTTCATATATCAATTGATTATTTATTTATTACAAAATCAATCATTTACAATTTTTATAGCAAAAAATACTATCTATTGTAATTGTCGGAACTAATAAAACTAATATCTTAGTTAAAAGTTTGTAAACTAATTGGTATTTTTTTGTGGTCTTAATCATCATTTGAGTAAGTATGTGAATTTTTTTCAAATCTAAAAGCTTAAGACTAAAATATACATCCAAGATAAAACTATTAAATTGATCAAAAATTACTCATATATTAACATTAAAAAAGTCTAAATAAAATTTGACAACGTAAAATACTGTCCATATTAACTATTTCAAAATTCCAAACGATAGTGAGAGTTAAAAATTATATATGATATAAAAAAGTCTAATTTTCTTTTTATATAAGAGAGAAAAATGAGTAAAAAAAGTTTTAAAAGTAAAATTATAAGTCATTAAAATATATAAATATAAAAAAAAGTTACAAAAATTCGGTGGAATGCATTTGCCTCCTTCACTAGTCCCTTAATAACTCCGCCCATGGGCGATAGCTAATATTTTTTCACTAGGGAGGGGAAGGCTGGTTGTCACGCGGGCATTTTTTTGGGTCGGGTCCAAGTGTCCAACCATTTTTTACAATAATGATACAGTGATATTTTTTAATTAAATCTATTTTATCATGTTATGTGTAATTATTATATTGAATTAATGGGACTTGCCGCTCACAGTAGACAGTTCTTATAGGTAGCAAATTTCATGAAAAACTGGAAATTTTTTGCCAAAGTTCGAATTAAATTGTCAAAGAAACCCATAATTAATCATCTGACTACAGAACAGTTATGGTTAGTTAAGCATTCAATCTAAAACCGGTTAATGATCTTTTCATTACTGCAGGAAGAAAACAGTTTTCGTCTTTCTCTCCCAGTGAACTCCTTTCTCCTTCCACTCTCAGCCCTGGTATGGTAACCTGCAGAGGAAGAAATGGAAAACAAATTGCTAAAAATGAATACTTCTTAGTGAGTGTTTGTTTCGATTGAATTTATGATAAAAGTTGATTATTAGAAAATATAAGTTAAAAATATTAAAATGGGAATTATTAAAACTAACTATTTAAAATTATTTTTGAAAGCTACGAACAACGCTTTGACACAGTTTTTGATTAAAAAACAAAAAAAGCAGCTCAAACTGTTGTTAAAAAATAACAGCAAGCCCTCCCACTAAATTCAACTTAAGCAAATTTTGTTGGCTTAATTGGTAAATTTGTTGGTTTTTGATTTTTTGAGTAAAAAATTTAAAATACAATTTTCAGTAACTTAGATTTTTAGTAGCTTTTAAAATAAGGGTAACTTTGCGTTTTCATACCAGTTTTAAGATTTATAAAAAAAAGTTAAAAATCAAGCTTTGGATTTTTTTGATTGGGACAAACGAACTTTTTTTTACGTTTTTAGTAAAAAAATCTAAAAAAGTTGACTTACCAAGCAAGGCATTAGTCTGCCTACTGTAACTGCAAATCAATATCAGTAATCCTATACATAGCACATTTTGTATTACTATTTTTTGTTTGTTTGATGTGATACATTCATAACTATTACGATTTTAGGGTTTTGAATATTGGTGCGCCAATATGTAATGGAATTTGAAAGTTTTGATATCAATATTTATGAATGTATAAGCCCATATTATCTAATATTGTTCGATACGTAACTGTTTCATCGATATCAACATGAAAATAAATATATGTATATATTATTCATATCGCGATTTAAAAAACTCACCCCAACTTGAGGGCCGTGTCCCATCTTTGAGAGTCCTGTATAGGGTCAATGAAGTTGCATATATTGGAGCCGGAATCCGATAACTGGCCGTCCTCACAGAGCAAGTTTTCCGAGTCGGTGGCGACTCGCTTTTGAGCGTTAGAAACTTCCATCACCTTCAGCCAAACAAATTAATTCCAGTTTCCTTAACATTTTTTGTGGAAGCACAAAAAGTAAATTTGAAATCAATGACTGTTCATATGGGCAATTCAATTCATACTTGCTGCCTTAATATCTCGTTATCTTCCATTAGTTGCATTCCCTACAAGTTTTATCAGATGCGAGAGTCAGAAAGAGAAAGAAGAACTGAAAGGAAGCAAAAGAACAATTGATTTGAAAAAGCATATAATTATCCCAATGTAGCTGTATTTAAGATGCATTTACAAACTGTGCTCCATATGTTTCATTTCTCCCTGAGATTATCCTTTTTTCAAAATCTGTGGAGGTCAATCGGTTGAGTTAATTCTTAATGACTTACTCTGTCTAATATATGAACGTAGTAGGTGCCCTCGTGTATGTTAAATTTGGCCTCTTATAATGAGTTCTAAGAACTTTGCCTAAAAAAATTCTCAGTCATAAAAAAAGGGGCATGATAACTAAACTTAATAGACTATAGCCTTATGGGTTATGGTTTGTCTCTCGTAACAAGTGGTATCAAAGCGACCTAAACCCATATTGGATATCATGCCAACATATCAAATTGAAAGGTGGTGTCTGTGCTAGGAAGAGGTCGTTCATGAGTAGGATAGATGGGTAATTATGCAAGGCGGCCCAACATCCACAACGAGAGTATTGTGTACGTAATTATGTGGATAAAAATGTCGCAATATCCAGTCGCATGTCAGATGTGAATAAAGAGATTTAGCTAAACATACAAGGATCGTGACTAACTCTACCTAATAGGCTAGTTTTTTGTGTTGGAGGTTGACTCATGACATCAATAACACAAATCATCTTACAAAGGGGAAAAATTTTCAATTTTATTTTCTTTTTTGGCATTAAACTGCAGTAGTCATTTTGATGACATGTCTAGTAGGAAGGAGGCAAGATGTTGAGATCGGTAGGGTTCTAATTTTTACTGAAGAGAAAGACCCCATCAATAAGTACTGTGATCTAAAGGTAGGAGTTTTCATTTATCCCATCCGATGTACTGAACAGGACTACCAGAAACAGTATGTGTGGGGAGCTCCTATGGGTGGTGCCTAGGGTTCTCTCACAAAACATCATAGAGAAGTGCCTCTTCCTTCAACTTCGTCTGCGAGTGTTGAGAGTAATGAGGAAGAACATAACCAAGCTCACATAGCCATGGAGGTGATAAACTTAGAGGATTGTGCCCCTAGAGATGTGGAAGAAAATGTTTATGAGGACACAAATTTGGTTAGTATGGTAGAGGAGTCTGTATCAGTAGCGGAAGTCGAGAATTCAAAATATTATGCTGATGTGGAAGAACTGTCAGAAGGCACACAGAAAATGGCAGTGGAGGGTTCAATTGGAGAGGATCCTGCAAGGGAAGGTCAACAAAAGGTGGTGGTCTCCGATGTGCAGGAGGGCAACTGTGGAGGGTTACAGCAGAGAGATGAGGAGGATTTTGAATCTGATTCTGCCAAAAACAGGATTGATGCTGAGGATATGAACCTTCATGAAAATGGTTATAATTGTGCTGATCCAGCAAAAAAGGGGCTCCTTCAGATACCAACAAAAGGAGGGAGATGTAAGAAGAAGAAACTTTTGTTGGAACTAGGTCTACACAGTGTCAAGAACCGCAAGGGCAAGGGCAAAAAGTCGAAAGGAGCAATCCTCCCTTTCAACTCAGAACTTTGTGAACAGGAATAATATCATTAGGAGGGAGACCGAGATGGTGTTGGAAATAGGTAAGCTCATAGGTCTCAACTTTGAAGGCAATGAGGAGCAAATTCTACCCACAATCACGGCCATGGAAAAAGCTGACCTGAGGTTGAGGGAAGGGTGGGGCAACAACCAGTAATCTTGTGGGTTGAGGTTAACATGGCTAATCAGTAACGTCTAGTGTCTGAACTTACACCTGGGTGTATGTTATTTTGGTTGCGTTTGTGCGAGAAGGGTGTTTGATGAATTGACTGAAGGAAGAGAAAGAGTGGGGTGCATCCAATATTTATGAGATGAAAACATTGTCAAACTTAACCCAACTACTGTGAGATGAAAGGAGTGTCATAGATCTTGAGGGGGCTTGGAAGGAGGGAGTAGTGGAGGTGTGGGTTGCAACCAATGCCTTAGATAGCATCAGCTGTGCCTTGGTGTTCTGCTAGCGTTGGTGGGTTGGGACTTGTCTTGGTTTTGGAGTTTGCGGAGATTACACTGCTAGTTTTTCTGGTTTGATTTTGGGTTGGTTTTGCTAGGTTGGTGAGTTTGATTAGATTAAATTCTCTGGTTTTACTGAACATCAAGCTTTTAGAGTTGTTTTGTTGAGTTTTTGGGTTAGTTTTATTATCTTACTTTCTGAGAGATTAGCTTCTAGTAGAGGATGTTGTTTTGTTTTGTCGACCATAGTTTTAGTTATGGTAGGGAAGTTAGGTCTCCCTCCAGGTTGTAGTGTTGGTAGGCCTCTCACCTACTGAATTTCTTGTTTTTTCATACCCTGCGATTAACTGGCTGTTGATTGTATACTTGTTTGGGCATGAGCTTGCCGTTCTTTGGAGGTAAGGTCATGCTGTTCTTGTTTGGGTTGTGGAATCAATAAAATTTCTTTTTACTGATAAAAAAAAACCAATAATATGAAGTAGAGTTTTCTGACCTTTTGTTGAAGGTGAGTGATCTCTTTCATAATTTTATCACCCTGCCGCATGAACAAAAGTTTGTTAAAAAGTACACCTGATAAAGTGAAGACTAATTTACTATTCAACAATACAAAATAGCATGGACACAAAACAACAGAGATTTGGAGACCTTTTTCTGTATCACTCTCCCCAATCCAATTTCAAGGGACCTCTCTAGCTGCAGCAATTCTTCTATATTTAACCCTTGGAGCTCCTCTCCCCTCACCTGCCTGTTCTAATTAAGAAGATTATATATGTTCCATAATGTACTAAAATAAGAAGAAAAAATAAATAAATAAGCTCAAAACACATACCTAAGCTGATGGCTTTTGTCAGCCACTTCATTGTTTAATCTGGAGTAGTTGCTGTTCTCTACTAGCTACAAATACAAACATCTTGTTCTGTTAGTAAAATGAGAAAAGTGGAAAAATTGATGGACAAAAAAGGAAGAAATAAATAAGAAAAATTGGCTCATAGAATGGTGATCAGAAATTGATCCTGTCACATACCTTCAACGTACAGGAAGGAGGTCAACTAATTCCCTCCCAAAACTACAAAGGTACAAATGTTGAAAAAACGAAGAAAATTCATTTTGGACATAGATAGATCGATCGGTCATGAGATCGATCAATTGGTCTATCAAAGTTTTGCAAACTGCTCTAGACAAATCGATAGATAGATTAATTAGAATTGATGGCCGATCAATCAGTTTGTTACATGATAACTTTATAAAAAACATTGGCATTGCAACCGTTAGTGGATATTTCTTGGAGTTTTCTCCTAAAACTTTGGCTTTGGTTCACCATTCTTGTATTCTCTCAAAAACTAGTGAAAAACTGCGAGATCGTAGACGTAGGCACGATTTGTCAAATCACGTAAAATTTTTGTATTGTGTTCTCATGTTTGTTTCTTGATTGTTTCTTCTTGTGTATAATTGTGCATGTCCGTGTGGGTGTTATCTCCCAACAACTGAAAATAGAGCACTGGGTTTTGGACGTTGAAGAATGCACAATGGAAGAAGAAGGAAAAGTCAAGATTGAGAAGTTCAATGGCTCGAACTTTGCCTTTTAGAGGATGCATATCGAAAACGTTATGTATCAAAAGGACCTATATCTTCCCTTGCTTGAGGAGATGCCTAAAAAGATGTCAAAGGACGAATAGAAAGTATTCAATCGTAAAGCCCTGGTGACCGCGCGATTAAGCTTTGCACCATTGGTGACATCTAATATCGCAAATGAGAAGATGACAAATTTGTTAAAGGCATTGAAAAAGATGTATGAAAAAACTTCAACATAAAATAAGGTATATTTGATTAAAAATTCTATTCAATTTAAAGATAGCAGATGATACTATTGTTATCAAACATCTCAACAAATTTAATACCATCACAAATTAGTTGGAGTTAGTGGGTATTGATTTCACCGATAAAATTAGAGCTTTACTCCTCTTGTCCAGTAGTTGGAATGGCTTAGTCGTGGCAGCTAGTAATTTCTCAAGATTAGCAAAGTTAAAACTGGAACATGTTACCGGGTTTATTCTAAAAAACGAGTCACGTAAAAGAACAACGATTGAGGGGTCGATATTAGGATCAATTTTGAACTTCGAAGGGGGAGAGAGAGAGAGAGAGAGAGAGAGAAAAGAAATAAGAAGGTTCAGGGAAATCACAACTCCCAAGTCATGTAGAAGATCACTATATATCGCGGGCTGGCGATCGAAAATCTGGTGGCTTTTCTATCACCAAGGGCACTTCAGAAAAATTGCAAGGTTCCGAGAAAGCAGCAAGATGACACAAATCAAGAGAGTAAGAATACTATAAACCTTGCCAATGATGATGACACAGATGCCTTAATTTGTGTTATGGACTTTCGCAGTGAGTCTTGGATTGTAGACTTTAGATCCTCATTCCATGCTTCCCCACACATGAATTTTCTTAGTATCTATGTGTTGAAAACTTTGATAGTATATCTCGAGGATGACGAAGCTTACAACATCACTGGAAAAGGTGACATGCAGATCACTCAAACAAATTGTTCAGTTATGAAGTTAAAGGATGTTAGATATGTACCAAGTCTAACAAAAAATCTGATTTTTGTGGGTCAACTATCAGAATCTGGGGTTGTGACATCTTTCACATTTGATTCATGAAAGATGAGTGGGGGGTCACGGGTTTTGGCTCATGAAAAAGAGAAGGGCACTTTGTACGTATTATAGGGTTCCTATAGTAGCATATCAATGGCGTCGACTAGGTTTGATGTTGGTAGTTGGCACAGATGGCTCGGTCACATTAGCAAAAAATGGGATAAAAGTGATAATCTCAAAAGATAAATTATCGAGATTGCACTCAGTGGACCTAAACTTTTGTGAAGCTTATATCTTTGAAAAATCGAGGAAGTGAGCTTCACAAGGATAGTAAGGACACCAAAAGAACGATTGGAAATGGTCCATACAGATATATGTGGGTCATCTCAAGTACCCTCTTTACGAGGTTCTCGTTATTTCGTTACCTTTATTGATGATGCTGCAAGGGAATTTGGGTTTATCTTTTAAAAAATAAATATGATATTCTTGGGATATTCAAAAACTAAAATTCCCTAGTTCAGAATAAAATAGGATTGAAGTTGAATTATTTAAAATCAGATAACAACGGTAAGTATTACACTAGTGAGTTCAAGAACTACTTTGTGGCTAATGGGATCAAAAGAATTATCGCTATTCTAATGAAGCCAAGGAAGAACGGAGTGGTAGAATGAATGAATGTAACATGGAGCGAGTCAGGAACATAAGATTGCATGCCGGATTGCCAAAAAAGTTCTAGGCTGATGTTGTGAATACAACAGCTTAAATGATCAATATAGGACCTTCAGTACCTTTGAATGGTGGACTGCCAGAGGAAGCGTGGACAGAAAAAGAGGATCCTGAATGTTTATTTTTTAGTTGTATTTCCTATGTTTATTAGAGTATGATAAGAGAAGCAAGTCTGACCCCAAGTTTAGAAAGTGTCTTTGTAGGCTACTTGAGTGATAACTATGGATACAAACTTTGGAATTATGAAAATAGGAAAACGGTTAGGAGTATTGATGTTATGTTCAATGAGTCAAATTTGTTCAAAAATAGATAGTATTAGAAAGAGGTAATTACAGATGATTAAACTTTGTTGAGTTTATACAAGGAACATTTGAAAGACTTTTAAAACCTTGGGATGAGAACATATATATTCAATCCTGCATATGGAGATACAGACTCCTCCTAGGGATCCACCAGAGTTAGTAAATCTGTAGTACGATATTTACAATTTTTGAATTATGTGTTGGTAATAGACAGTGGTAAACTTGAATATTTTGAAAAAGCATTGCAGGTTGATATCAGAGAGGAGTGGGAGCGAGTTATAACATGAACGGCTCAATTATCAAAATATACTACCATAAATATTATAAAATAAGAATAGAGATCTTTTCGTTTACTTGAAAAATGAAAAGAAGTTGAATCCATATTTAGGCATGTATTCAGAATTTATAGATTCCGAGGATTCTTCTTTATCATATATATATATATGTGTGTGTGTGTGTGTGTGTAAAACTTTACCTGAAGTTCAGTAGAAGGTTGCTGCAGTTTCTCAAGATTCTTTGAGTGCAAGTTATGCCTTTCGAGTAATCCCTTCATACTTAACAAGGCAAAAAGTGTTACAACGTAACTTGTAATGTAAATCATTCTCCGCAAGGAAAAAATTAATGACACCCCAAATGGATAACATCAATAATATTATGACGATTAACTTATTTTACTAAATTAATTTATTATGTGATATGATATGTTTACAAGTATTAAATATAAGTAGAGTTTAAGAGTAACCCATTACATTATTATCTATAATTATACAACTTCATTTGACAAATAAATTTAACAGAATAAGAAAATAACTCTTATATATCATTATTGTTATTTACACCGGTTTAATAAGTCCCATCATTAATACTTTTTTTTTTATATCAGCAATCGAATAATACTTGTTACCAATATAATTGTGACATATTGCACGGTAAACTTGAAGTGGTAAAATAAGATGGTCAAGATAGTATAATTGTTACCAATATAATTGTGACATATCACATGGTAAACTTGTGTGACCCACGTGATCTAGCCAGTTGCTGTTATCAATTAGTCATTTTCAGCTTGATTTTTCAATTTGAATAACAATATGCTCACGTCATATTCGGTAAAAAAAACAAACAAAAAAACAAAGAATTAATCAAGCTTAAACCTGAAGATAAGATCACATTCAATGAAATGTTGCAAGGAATCAAATAGTTTTTTTCTTGTTGGAAGGGGGGTGGGGTTAAGGCAGGGGCTACCTTTGAGGTAGTGGGGTCAAATGATCCCATTAATTTTAAAAAAAATATTATTATAGTGTATATATATATATACATATATAATATTTGACACTATAAAAAATTTATATTTGACCCTATAAAATAATATCAATAACTATTTACAGTCACATAATTTGAAGACATTTATAATGTACACACTTTTTAAATTATTTACATTCAAAGTATAAATTTTAAATACATAATGTATAAAAATTTTATGCATTTATAAATTTTATTAACAAAAATATGAGTTGCATTTAATATCTCCCGTTCTCCCCACACCCAACCACTCCCAATTGGTCAATACCCAAATTGCGGTAGAAATATAAGATTTTTTATATTGCTTCTAGATTTCAATGTGCAGCTGAATTTTTTTTTTTTATTAATTTTTTTGATGACTTTAGACAATATGAACAAATTTTTAATAAAAAAATCAACACCACTGCACTTCTTTATGTATTTATATATTTTTTGTCAAAACAACACAAAAAATAAATAAAAAGTATATTTTATAGTTGAGATGTTTAAATTTAATTTATATTGTGGGATTAACAAATAATCAATTCTAATGATCCAATAACAAAAATTCATGGAGTCGCCACTAGGTTAAGGGAAAGAAAAGCAGCAATTAGACAAAGTGGTTGGTTTTAGAAAAAGTCTACAAATTAATTTAAGCCATACAATCAACTACAAAATACTGAAGTTTTGTCGGTAAGAAGCGGAATGATTTTACTATTTTGTACAAAGAATGTTCTTAATTACCGTTAAGAACATTTCATCAATATGTGATTGAATTATTATTTTTTTTTTGATCAGTAAGCATTTATTTTGTGCCAAGTAAGCATTTTTTATGACTAATTTTATATATATTTTAAATAAGCACACGTAGTCAGACTAGTAATTTTAAGATTGTCAACAAGAAAACAAAACCAAAATAGTGTACAATAATAATTCTTTTTTTGTAAAATTTGGAAATGACGACTACCCCAGACCTCCCCTTTTGAGTCCGTCCTTGCTTATATCCCTTTTTGCTCTTCCTATCCTTACAGTATTAACAGCTGCATAAATGATCTCAATCCAACATTTTTTTTCCGTTGAAGAAAATAAAAAATGTCCAAGATGAATATATTTACAAGTACTTGAGCTCAAAACAACATTATTCAAAGGATCACAATATTTTTAACGTTCACATTTCTATTTCACAGTAGAATCACAAGATGCACATTTACATGTACGTTGTGAAATTTTTTTATTTTTTTTATTTTTTACTTTTCTGATAAATAGAATAGTGTATATTCACATTCCGTTCACTGCCATTCCTATATATCTAGCTCCCATCATGCCATTATACATAGGTTTAAAGCTCATGGTAGCTAACAGCCTAACAGAAATAAGTAGATTGATCTCAAGAATATATTCTGAACGATTCCTCTCTCAATCCATCAATCATGATTATAACCAATTAAGAATCCCAACAAGGGCAGTTCTTTTTTGTCAGCAATTAATATTACACACGTAAGGTACCTATAAAAATTAATCATAAAAGTATTTATAATTCTAAATAAATAGTTCAAATTCACTTTTAAGTATAACGTTCATAGTAAACAGTTTATTCTAGGCCATTTTTCTCAAATTATAAATAATTTTACAAGTAATTTTGTAGGCAATTAGCATTTCTGTTTTTTTATTTTTTTAAAAAAAAATTATATACGCAAATGTAGAAACTAAGGGTGCAGGTGCACATTTAATTGGATTTGAGATATATTTTAAGTGAATTTTAATCACTTATTTTAAATTTTAAATAATATTTTTAGATATTTTTTTGAAAGTGCATAGGCATGGTGAGAAAATAATCGTATTCTAAACACAGACCCTTGTATATCTGAATATTAAAACTACCCAAATCTAGAGAGAGAAAGTACGGTTGAAGACGAAGAGCTTAATACATGGATGTAATGATATACCAGATTGTATATATATATATATATATATATATATAGAGAGAGAGAGAGAGAGAGAGAGAGAGAGAGAAACCTGGAGCTGGAGTACTGGAAGAGCTTGCCGGTAGAGGAGAAGATGATGAGAGCAACATCGGCGTCGCAGAGAACGGAAAGCTCTTCGGCCTTCTTGAAAAGCCCTCTTCTTCTCTTCGAGAAGGTGACCTGCCTCGCCGTCGCGTTATGGATCTTCTTGATCTGAATCTTCTCTCTCGCCATCTATATTTCCTTCTTTCTTGCGCACGCACTCACTCCGACGCACAGAGAGAAACAGCAATCAAAAGCACTGATTCAGAAACAAAAAAACAAAAACCGAAAACACAGAATAAACCAACATATAATGAAATGTGATGAGACAAATGAACCCAAAAGGTGGATTCATTTTCCGTATTTAGAGCTTGTGTGTGGCAGAAGCTTGCAAGGTGTAGAGAGGGAAAAGTTGGGGACAAAAATGGCGGCATTTTGCCAAGTTTAGAGAGGAATTAATGGAAACCACAAACGGTAGATGAACAGAGAGAGAGAGAGAGAGAGAGAGAGAGAGAGAGAGAATGAGTTATAGACAGACCCATTTAGCCATTGTTTGAGATCCAGATGAAGAAGACTTCTCGCAGAGAAACCCACCAATAAAATACAATAGTGTCTGTGTGAAAGGGGAGAGAGAGAGAGACAGAGGGAGGTAAAGATTAGTTAAAAGAGAATTTATTACTTGCCAATTTAAGTCGTTGGAGTGCTTGCCTGACCCTTGTCGTGTAGCGTCTATGTGATCCCTGTTTGGATAATTGTTTATTTATTTAATAATTATTTATTTATTCATTTGATATTGTATATTTTTATTTTTAATAAAAAAATTTATTATATAATTAAATTATTATACTTTTAGACTTATTTTATCAAGACGAGTTTAAAAAATAAAAATTGATAAAGGTGTATTGTGTGGTTTTGAAGCACACAACATGTTATGTAGATGTGGTACTTAATTAATTTATTTTTTATATATATTTTTATTATAGAATTTGTTTATTATATAGATTTGGTTTAAGTTTGTAATTATTATAACAAAAAATAAATTAATTTAGTATTTGTAACTATGTATTTGAATATTATTTATTTATTTTTAAAAACGTCCAATCTAAATTCATAATTATAAGTATTAAATTAATTTTAATTTTTATATAAATAATAAATTTAACCATTTTTACATGATAAATAAATTTAATTATAAAATAATTCATAAATACGGTCCACTAAACACACAGCATGGTGTCCCTCAAAACAACCTTTTCCGCATTGAAAATTACGTAAATAAAATAATATATAAATATGTAACAATATTATATTAATAAATAACATAAATGGAGTCCACAATGGATTATCAGAATGGGTTTAACAGTAATAATACTATTTTACAGTACTATTTTGTGTTTTATTTGTTTTTATACTTATTTTCAATTGCACAGTCCCATACAAAATACGTCTAATTATAAAAAAAATATTAATTGAAGCCTATTGGACAGTAATTAAGAAGTATACAATATATAAATATCTATATAAAATGTATTAATATATATAAAAATAGTAAATATCACACTAAAAAATATATTAATATTAAATTTTTTTATCTCTATTAAATTATTATTTAAAATTTATTGAGCTTTCTTTAGCATCATCCTTTAACTATTAATCCATTTTATAATAGTCAATGTGCAAATAATCCCAACACACTATTAGACCTAAAAATTGAATACTTTTACCAAACACGCCCTAAGTTTAGCAGTTGGGGAATAATTGGGTATGTGAGCGAGTATCGTGTGGTGCAGGTGGTGAACAGTGATTGTTGTGATGATTAGTTTCATCTGTTGGTGTATCTTTTTTGACGTCACTTTCTCAGCTTTTTTTCCGAGTGTTTGACCTGCTCTTTCGGCTTCCCGTCGATGCGTCCGTTTGATGTATTAACGCCTAGTAACGTCCTCGTAGTGCTAGACCCATGGATATAATAGTTTATTTTATTTACTATTTTTATCAAAATATTATATATTTTTTTATTAAAAAGACTTAGAAAACAAAAATATTTTATCAAAATATAAAAATTGAAAAAAAAAAAATAAGTTAATATATCCGATTTTATATTATTGCTTGTTCTTATCTTTAGTTAACATTTTTTTTAATTATTTGATCTTACTTTTTTCTGGCATACCTTCATCGATGGATATGATTCAAAAAAATTTAAATTTTTTTTTTTTAAAAAAAACATTAAAATAGATCTAATAGGGCTTATGAATCATAAATCAGTTCTTTTATACACACAAAAATAATACAAATTAATAGAAAAATAATTCAACGTACTAGTTATATGTATGTAAAATCTACTCACTTATAAATTTCACATGTATATGAAATATATTTTTTTGTAATTGATCATTAACAATACTGCATTTGTATTAAAGATGAATTTTTAGTAGTATTTAATATTGTTGAAACTAATAACTTATAGATTATAACTTATGGCAGAAGTTGTAAATTTTGATAAAATTTTTAACTTGTAACTAAAATAAAAAAATAATTGTAATTTGTAGCAAAAATTGTAAGTGTTTATAATAAATTGTATTTTATAGTTAAAATTAATAACAAAAAACTAAAAAGTGTAATAGAAAACTTTGCCAAATACCCCGGAAGGCTTTAAGTAGGTTTAAAGTTTTTTTTGACTTAAAATTTTTATTTTTATTTTTATTTTTTATGAAAACCTTGGATTTTTAGTCTCTCTCGTTATTTGTATTTTAGCCCTTTTATCTATTAACTTAAAATACTATTACATATTTTTAAAAAATATCATAACTTTATCAAATACAGTTTATTTTTTTATATATAAATCATATTCTAGAATATATTCGTCAAGACCTACAAAATAATATTCATATTGAATATAAAATTATATAAAAAAAATCGTAGAAATTTTTATTTAGCTTAAAATCACTTGGCTTATAGCCCTCAATGTCTTTTAATTTAAAGTCATTTTAGTAAAATAAATTTTTAATCTTTAAATCACATAAAGATTAAACTCACTTTTTAGTTTAAAATGACTTCATACAAAAAGCCTGAATTTTAAATCAGGTTATTAAGCGATGCCTTAATTTAAGATGAGCATGTAGATCATGTTTACTTGAATTACTAAAACTATCATATTAATAGTAGAAAAATGCTAACTACCATCCAATAGGCAGTGATTAAGGGATATATAATGTATAGATATATGTGTAAAATATATTGATATTTGTGAAAGTGGTAGGTCTCACACAAAAAAATATATTGATATTAAAATTTTTTTATCTCTATCAAATTATTAACTACCGTCTAATGGACGGTGGTTAGCACTACCCTTAATAGTATATTCGAAATGGTAGTATTTAAACTTTTCTAAATGAATTAATAGTGTAATTTATTTTGTATTGAACTATTTTTGATTAAGAGGAAGATAAAAAGAGAGAAAGAAAGATAAGAAATGAAATATATTATTTATGTGAGTAAAATAATTAAGTAGTTTTTCACACAGGACTAAAATAAGATTTTAAGGGAATTTCAATATTTTTTTAAGTCACTAACCAAAGATGAGATCATATACCACTATTAAGGTTGTTCAATAGTTTTTCTGATGGGAAGATGGTCTGCTTTCACTATTGAGGTTATTGGTTTTTTTGGTGTTTGATTTTTTTTTTTTTTGTTTTTCTCTTAGGTTGATTACTTATCAATTGTATTTTGTTTGGGTTTTAGTCGTAGTTTCACGAAATTATAAGGCTAAAGTTGTTTAAGTTTGAGTGGTGATTATAAAATAAATTTCTTTTGCTAATGAAAAAGTTAAAAAAGTCAAAAAATCTCGTTTAAAAATTTAAAAAATTTTAGTCTTTCAGTTTTTTTGTTTTTTACATAAATTTTTTTATATATTTGTTAAAAATATCA
>JAOTRH010000001.1:13465423-13481560 GCA_034768845.1 Heliamphora exappendiculata | reverse complement strand
GGGTTTCTCATGGCCCCTTATTTTTTTAAAAAAAGTCCCTACAAATTTATGATTTTTAAAAAGTATATATTATATATATTTTATGTTGTATGAATATTTTCCATTTAATTCCCCCTCCCAGTCTAATTGGCATCCCTAATGCTACAGTTCTAGCTAACCCTGAGGTGTAACTCGCTTGGTAAGCCCTGGTTTTGTGTTCAACACTTCAATGGGTCGCTACTTTGAGTCCTTTTGGTATCACACTGTCGCTTGAAGTTTGCCCAGTCGTTAACTTCAGAGCCCTTAAGATTAGTTCTTGACTGTCCCACTGTCATGTAATTTGGGCTCAATTGGGCTGGGTTGGGCAGGAGATATCAAGTTATCAAAAAAAAAATGAAATTGCTGAAGTCTTAGCTCTCCGTTCCTGCTTGAGAGACAGTTTGTCCATCAATTGTAAAGCGCTAGCAAATTGCAACACTACCAATTTGCAAAGATGTGCATATATAGGATGGCAGATAGAGTGCATAAGACATACAAAACCTAGTTCCATAGTTCCAGCCATTGAGCAGGCCTAGACCAATGTCTAGAAAGATAAATCACCAAAGCACATCAAGCAGGATGTCAAAATTCATTACTTCTTTTATTTTGATTCTTTATTAGGAAGTCTTGGAGTACAAAATTAACTCATATCTGTGAATATTTATGAAGAATCAAGCCATACCTTATCAAACCGAAGATGTAGGACAGCAAACTTCCCTGATCCTTGCTTGACTTCTGAATCAGTAACCTTTCTTAGGTAAGTGGTACCAGGTAATTCATTTTGGTGAGGGGAATGCCGGAGGCGACCGACAAGTGCTTCTCCGAGAGCTCTAATGTGAGGAACGAAGATTAATGCTTTAAAGTTGACTTTACAACGTAGGCGTTGGATGTCCATTGGCAAGTTGTCAAATGCTAGTCGGTGAGAAAATGGTGCAATTGCAGCTATCCCATAGCTGCACCCCATTGGCAGCGTATTAAGATTGCAATCCAATCAAAGAAATAAATGTGTAAGTGTCGAATAACTTAACATCTAATATACTCCAGAAATAACTCAAATGGCTGAGATATCAAAAACTATGAAATTTTTTGAAGGAACAAACTGAACATAAGCAGTAAAAGTATTGTCAAATGGTCAACCGGGCATACTTTTTTTTTATTTAAACTCGTTAGAAAATTCACAGTCAACCACCTCCAGCGCAAAAAATTAGAGGTATGAACTATCACAAGTATATTTTTGTATGCCTTTACATTGAAAACCTTCATCTTGGATACTAAGAGTTTTTAAAGAACAATTGCATGACCGTGTTCAAGGGGTCGCTAGTTCGAGTCCTCTTGAGGCCACTGGCCCACCAGAGGTTTATCCGGTCGTTAACTTCAGAGCCCCCAAGATTAGTTCTTAGTTGTCCAGGTGTGAAAAGTGAGGAATCCTAAACATAAGTATGCCTTCAAGTCCCTTCGTGGCTCATCAGAATTGGTAACTCAAGCCCAATTGGGTTGGGCAAGGAGACACTTGGGTTATCAGAAAAAAAGAACTGCATATCCCAACAAGTTAAACCTTAATCCTCTATATCCATAGCTCTTCTTAACTTAATGTCATTCCTTCAGCAATGATTTACTTATGGTCATACTTGCATTCATGCTTATGGAGAAAATTAATTGCCATCATGAATTGTCAGAATTTCTCATCAGACGTTAAAGAAACTATAGAAGGAAAAATGCTTGTTCTATGTTATGATTTTGAGGACAGGAACAAATAATCCTGCCATATCCACCCACACAATATTCCTATCATAAAATAGCAATTCTTACCCCCCCCCCCCCCCCCCAAAAGGAATTCTTGCAAACTTTCTAGAGTAAAAATGAAACCTTGTGCGCCTTTGGAATTGGAAATTACGTGTAATAGAACATAGGGAAAGGCAGGGTTCTTCGTACCTATCGAAAAATAAATAAACAAAACAAAACAAACAGAAAGATAAAAGGATGGTGGTTCTTCATAAGGAAATAAAAAGCATCAAAGAACATGAATGCCAGGCTGAAACATGTTATCACCCTCAGTTTCAAGGTTCAAAACACTCTATTCTGCAATAAAGACCGCGGTAACATATGAAAGGAAGATCTTCACTAATCTTGAATGATAATATGAACTGTTGGAAAATTCAGATGATGGAAATGCGAGTTTTCTTCTGTGAGGTTACAAAATACAGCAGCAATAAAAAGTAACTCCTCCTCAACCTTCTTTCACAATTTCTTGCCCTTTGTATCTTTATGGGTTTTTGTCATCTTTCTAATAAAGTATCATTTTTTAATGTGTATTAGATTGGCACAGGTTGAGGAGGGAGGTAAGATGGGACATACTTGCTTTCGAATAACTGCAGATATCACTTTTAAAGAGAGCCAATTGGTGAAAATTGATCCATGTAGCCCGCCCCAAGTATTGGGACTAGCTTGTTGAGATGAGTTGAGATTAACTTATATAATTATGTAGTTTGTATATTTCAATAAGCAGTGACTGTAAATTACAAAGCGAAAATCATGGAGGAGTGTTGCAAGCATCTTGATAAGTATTCATGCATTTTGCCTCCAAATATCAATTTAATGAACAAGAAACTTGAATAAAAGAAAACTGGACAAAAAATTGACCCACTGTTAGTTGTAGCTAGAGCCATTCATGTCACGTTACGAAACAAGCATAAATAATTCATCCATCCACTAACATAACAAACAACAAATACTTCTTTCTTAGGTTCACATTCGATAAATAATTCTGAGGCAACGGTAGAAACATAGCATTTTTGCTGAGACATACCACCTTACCTTACACAGGCCCCCCAAGATATTACATCCCAAAGGTAAGAATTTGCTCAAATGACCATGTAAATTGTCTAATTCACTTTCTCCAGATTTCCACAATCTAATCATGAATAACTAACTGACAGTTTAAAATCATCATATCATTTATCTTTTTCTACAGAATCTCGAGTGACATACTGTTCTTTCATATAAGAGCACTCATGTATAGATTCTTACAAATGGCCAAGTAACTATGACTCTTGCTTTTCATAATAATAATAAAAAAAATCAGTTCACTTTGAAAATAACCCATGTAGTTGAGGAAACTGAGAGGCAGTGTTGCTCTTTTGTCAGTTGCAAGAACTACCCTGTTCAAATTGAATGGGCGAGACTAGGAGCGGAGCTAGGAAAACTCCTGTGTATGCGGGGTCCCGAGGGGGTGGGCCGTGATGGGTCTATAGTGCAATTTGATTTGGGGGGCCAATTGAATGAAAAATATTCAAACCCCCCTGGGCCAGATAATGCAAGCGAAATATAAGTCTAAAACATCGAACAAGAAGTTAACTTGTGAAACAAAATGCAGAGGTATATACCAACCTTTTTTTTCTGATAAGCAAGGAACAAATTTATAGAAAAAGGAAAAAGGCACAATGCTTAGGAGGGCAAAGCATATATACCAACCTCTGTAACATGGCCAAAACGTTCTCTAGATACCAGTTAGCCGAAGCATGAACTGGTGCAGTTTTGATTCTGGTGGCTCGAATTGCTGTAGCATAATACTCCCTTGTGCTCCAAGAGAAGTCATCTGGAAGCTCTTTAACTATAGAAATATCATCCTTTAATACATCAATAAAGTGATCCACATCAAATATATCCACGAATGAGCTGCAGGAGAGAAAGAAATGGAAAAAGAGTAACTTCATTTCAATAACTTCGTTAAAGCACGTGAGGTTTTGAAATATATAACAAAATGGTAAGAACTTATCAATTGTGCAATAAAGACCTTGAATCTTGCCAGACAGGATTGACTTCAAGATGTGGTATCACAAGAGTTGCATTCAGAATCTTAGCAACAGCCACCGCATCACAAATCTGCTCCTCAATAAAAGAAAATTAAAATATTTATATCACAACTCGTATTTTTTTAAAGGCACTCCTGTCATCTATAAACGTTAATATAAACAGTTAATGTAACTCTTCATATGCCTACCCCCATTCGCTGCTGGTTCAAACCTCCATCGAGAAACACTTGGATATATCCCTGAGATTTGTATGGTAGAGCTGCTAGAAATTAAGGATGAATCAATCAGATAAATAAAATGCACGAATAAAAAGACCACACTGTTCATACACATTCAAGCCTCATCACCTTCAAACTATGTTACGTGGACTCGGGCACGGGTGTTAGGTGCAAGTATGTATCTTAGTGTCAGATTTGTCTAATTCTCCTGTCAAGCATACTGGCATGTAGCAGAATATTCACATTCCTTACTAAATTTCTTTTATTTTCCAGGTTAAATGGTGTTTACAAGGTTTCATGGAGCATTTTTCATGCATAACGAAAGAGTTTATGCATAATTCATTGTAAACTTAGATTGCTAAATATGCTTCATAGATAAATGCCCAATTAAAAATGTCAAAACACATATCCCACACACTTATCCAAGTATCGAATATCCGACACGAGTACTTTATACATTTAAAAGAATCCATGTAACATAGCCTTCAGAACCATAAATAATTTTCATGAATTAAAACTTGCACATTTGTTCTGTCATACAAGGACTCACATGGGGCATTAGAAGAATCCAAGCATGGCTTCCATCCTTGGCCAGCCAAAGGAATCCAGAGATCAGATTGCTGCCCGATTGACTAGGTAACAAGTATTGAAGCGCTTGAGAAACGAAAACTATGATGATTTAATTAAAGGGTACGAAAAAGCATCTCAGGTAACCTGTACTCACATTGTGGCGTTGTAAAGCACTCTTGAGTAGACGCAAGTGCCTAGGTTTTGGAGCATTCCATTCCTGGATAATGCAATTACATAATTAATTGGTGCGATTTAGCACCTACTAAAAAACAAAAAATAAAATAAAATCAACCCCATCCATATGAGGCCAGGGATTTGCAGTGCATAGATACATGCACGTGTTATGTGAATGAGATAAATAATTTTAGCAGAGTAAAACTTAGAGATCCTAGAAAATGGGATGCCACTTGAGAGAGTGTGCATTCAAATTACAGATAGCACAAGAACCAAAAAAAAAAAGAAAAGAAAAGAAGCCGACTTTCTTTCACACTCTTTACTATCAATTTACTCCCAATAATACTACATACCTATAAAATTTACTCACAATTTTATCTGCAATTCAAAATAAACCGTTCAAATTCACTTAGAGTGTGGTTTACACTGCACACGGTTAAATCTAAACCACTAATTGCAAATTATGGATAAAATTATGAATTTAGTTTATGGGTACTTAGCATTTCTGATTTACTCCACCAGTGCTTCAGAGAATTAAAGATTCCATGTGCATGTGCCTCCATGGACCCATCTCATAAGATAAATGGTATCCGGTGATTCAAGACAACCGAACTAACTCACCAAAGACATTGCAATCTCCATTGTTTCCAATAAAATATAAGTTAAGGATATCCAAATCCAGGAGGAGAATATCTAGAAAATGACCGCTCTACTTGACAATTTGATTTTGAGACTTAATGAACCTGAACCACTCCCAACATGCCATTTTCAGAAAGGCATCCCAATCGTTCCCTAGTACCCCATTGTCAGCTATCATAAAAAAAATGTGAAAATTACAGTCCAACTTCTATGGTTCTTTGGCTTAGTTTCAACAACTGCCACACCAATGAATTCGATACGAACCTTCTTATGACACTAAAATAAAAAGAAATTGCCCACTTTCTGAGGGGCGGACCTCTGATGATTCCATTTTAGGAAAATCAAACCTCTTGTTCTTCAATAATACAAGAAATTTTAAAATGATCAATCCCTTTCATTCATTCACAGACCTTCTATATGTATACAAAGAAAGATTGCAAGCCACTAACCTACAAAATAGGTAAACTAACTTATCCCATTATCTAACCCATTACCCCTCTCCTATCACAACCTAATTTCTAAAGTAATAAAACAATATATTAAAAAAATAAAAATTCATAAATTATTTACGAAACAGAATCTAATGGAAATTAACCTGGCAATCCCCAAAAGGCCGGTGGAGAAAGTAATAAATGTAGAACTATCTCAGATGGAAAAATATCTTCAAGAAAATGGGAATTTTAGAGCAAATTCTTTCGCACCCATAGCCATAGATAAAGAAAATGGGAAAGGAAGGGAAAGGGAAAGACACTAATGAAAAAAGTTTTGACAGTACAAGAATAACGCAGATTTGCATATAAACATACAGAGATCATAAATGTGTGCACATATGCGACTGTAAGTATAACTGAATGGCGGCATACCGAGAAAAGGGAAGGCGAGGCGTGACCCAATGGAGCGAAAAGACTGGGAAAGAAAACAGGAAGAAGCAGCACAAAGATACCGGCGAGAGCTCCTCCGTGATTGGGGTGGTTCCGCTTCATATTGCTGGCGGTGGCGGTGGCGGTGGCGGTGGCGGTGGCGGTGGAGGTCTCAGGGCTTGATCTTGAAGTGGGTCTGGGGATCGTAAATGCGGCCGGTGGAAAGAGTGTTCACGGAGGAGAGATAGCGAAAAAGGGAAGGGGGTGCCATTATCACTTCCAACGGTATCTGTAAAAGCAAAACTCGCATGTGAGTATTTCAGGAGCAATTATTCAGTGCTATTAATACTATTAAGTACATAGATAATTAACTATGATTTTAACTATTTATTTATATTAGGATTCACAACATATATTAATTTTAATACAAATAGATAGTTAAAGATTAATTTTTTATAATTTTTATAGTTAAAAAGCATTTTTCTAAGCAATTTTTGAGAATACAAAATTATTACTCAGCTAAGGTTTTGAGTGGATCTTGTCCCAGTATTTTGTACAAATACATGTACACACACAATCGAAACGGTACAAGCGACAGCTTCACTTAATTGATTTATGTAGCAGTATTGGAGGGAGGGGTGTCCTTTTCTCGAGGAACCCAACGTTCCAATAATCCAATTGCACCGACACTCCAGTTGTCGGATAGAACTGCAAAAATGATATGCACAGAGGCATCGCACGCCACGCATCTTTCTTTGAGTGGGTTTCAATAGGGTCCACTCTTAGAGCAATTATTCGGTACACTTAAAATAAGTTTATGTGATAGCCTCCATTAATATGATAAAAATAAATTTTATTATAAAGATTAAAAATGATTAAGATAAATGATAATTCATATTATGTAAAAATTATAATTATTTATTTATCGAAAATATAACGTGACATCATCTACGTAATATTTTGGAAATATCTAATAATTTTTCCTCTATTAAAATATTGATATAGACATTAGACACATACTTAAACATAGTTTTTCTATATAAAATAGATCTTATATAATTGTAAAATTTATTTTATATAAAATAAATATGTTCGAATATGTGCTGAAATATATGGAACTAGCCTTTAAAGTAGATATGCATGTGTAATGCATTTATACAAGTAGCAAGATTCATGCTCTGTTTGGTTTGGAGTATTATGGTAATAAGACAAACTCCTCTCCGATCTTTAATCAAATTGGAGAGGTTAAGTTAGGTTAAGTTTGGGTTCAAGATAGGCTCACTTTGATGATTCGAGCCATTTGTTTTCTTGTTTCTAATGTTTAAATTATTTGTGTAGAAAATTAAATTCATTAGATTTAAACAAATTACATTTGTGTTAGAAAAAAACATTAGTTAAGTTCAAACCCATTAATTTCTTATTAAGACAAAGGTAACTTATTTAAATACTTAACGATATTTAATTTATTTATTTTTTGCATAGATGATTTACAGATTAAGAGCAATAAACGAATAATTCGAATCAACAAAGTAGCTCTATTTTGAATCCAAAATTAATTGAGCTAGATCAATCCAATCCGACTAAGGGCTGAAGCCCAGCCAATTCTATAATAGTCTATTTTTGTTTGGTTAGTTAATTCATAGAAGTTAACAGCTATTTGGATTCAATTCATTATTGTTTTAATTTCCAGTTTTATTTCATTGTCAACTTTTATTTAAGTTCAATGTAATTTTATTTTCAATTAGCCAATGCAGTTAATTTACCTGTTGTCTTTCAATTTTCATTTTGAAGTCCTCTTTATTAATCTGCTGAAGTATGAATATAAGCTCAACCCAGATAGTTCATTCTGATATATTTATATATTAGAATGAACTATATATATTAACTCTAATTTTAAAATTTTAAATTAACTAAAAATAAACAAAAATAGCCTGCAGTATCTCATGGAGAGAGTTAGAACTATTTTAATTATTTTATTATTATTGTGATATATGTGGAATATAGAACAAATATCTGTACTAATAATTAGTTTTTAAACATTAAAACAAAAAAAAGAAGATCAAAATTTCTTTACGAAGCTTTAACTAAAGTGTGATCCACTTATTTTTTTCTCACTCCTCAAACTCTTTTTTAACTATTTGATTAAAAAGATCTCAATTATTAAAATTGACAAATGAAGTAAATACCACATTAAATCCTTCTCTCTTGTAATATAGACTAGTGCCTAAATGCACTATGAAAATAGTCTTATTTATTTATTTATTTTTTATGAGGAGCTTGACAGTTCTGTCGTCTTAGTTTTATAACCTCCTCATCCGGTCAGCGGTTCGAGTCTCCCTAATTTCTTTCTTTTCTCTCCTCAAAATATTAAGGTTGGTATCGTAGTTAAAAATTCTAGTAGTTTCAACTATAAACTCTTAATATCAGTAATGATTTTATTAGGCTGACTCTTAATTTTAATCAGATGCAATGAAAATATGTAAACTATACAAAACTAATTATAGCTTTTGGACAATACGTATGCACACGTATTAAAAATATATTTTTCCTAAAAAATGAAGGAAAGTTCATTTCAAAATAAAGTGAAGGAGAAAAAAGTTAGATTTTACAATCAAAAGAGGAAAGAAATTTTGAATTTTAAATTAAGAAAGAAAGGAGAGATGCCATATAAAGGAAATATTCCCTGAAAACCCTTCTCCCATATAATATAAACATTTTAGGAAGTAGTTGGGTATTCATTCCATTCCTTGTATTCACTGACCCAAAATGTTCACCAGTTTCTGTCATCAAACAGACCATTTTCAAAACGGTGTTGGGTGTGATAATTAGGTGAAATGGCCGGAATTTAAGGCTTCTTGAGTACTTAAGGATGTCTAAAAATTCATACAATGAATAGGAGAAAAATTAAAGTTATTGGATACAAATTAAAGTTATTGGATACTTTCGGAGCACGGGCATTATTTACGTGGTAATTTCGACAAATAAAAAAAGATACAATGTATACCAATGTAAATTATTCTTTGTTTTTCACATGTGCAGACCATTATTTCACTCAAAATATATTTTGCTATATTGTCATATCATTATTCCACTCAAAATATATTTTGC
The DNA here is from genome assembly GCA_034768845.1 of Heliamphora exappendiculata. Taxonomy (NCBI): domain Eukaryota; kingdom Viridiplantae; phylum Streptophyta; class Magnoliopsida; order Ericales; family Sarraceniaceae; genus Heliamphora; species Heliamphora exappendiculata. The sequence goes on along the minus strand of JAOTRH010000001.1, from coordinate 13,472,161 downwards.
TATATCGTCAACTGGAAACATGTGGTGGTATTTGTCAGAGCTTTTCCCAAATAATTTATTTTTGTTGTTTATTATTTTCTTAATATTTGTATTCAAAAAAATTTACTTGTTTAACTCTTCGCAGCACAAATAATTAAAAAATTAAAAATAAATTTAAAAGAAAGTTTAAAAATGACAACAAAAAACAGTTTTAATCAAAATACAACTTATTTTTTGTCTATAGTAAATCTTTTTAACAATAGTGGAAAATTACTTTTGAGATTATTTTTGACGAGAGAAATTGAAAAAAAAATTTACACAAAAAAATTAGAAAAGACCTATCGCAAACAACTAAGGGGGTGTTTGGCAAAACTTTCAATTACCGCTTTTAGTTTTATACTATTAATTTTAAGTATAAGTTACAATTTATTTCAAACACTTACAACTTCTATTACAAATTATAACTATTTTTTCTTCTATTTTAGTTACAAATTATAATCTTTACCAAACGTTCACAACTTCTACTACAAATTACAATTTATAAACTACTAATTTCAAACATGTCAAACACCATCCATATGTAGGTAAGGCCACCTAATATTTCAATAAGATTCAATAAAGTAGACAGACCATTTTTCAGAGAGACATAGATTCCCTTGGAAATTTTCAGATTTCATCCAGTTCTTTTTCAGGTTTCATCAAGTTCTGGACATCGCACCAGGGAAATTCTCAAAATCCTATCATTTGAAGTGAAAATAATGACAATTTGGCAACATGCAACTACCTACCAAGTAGGGGAAAAAATGTATTTATGTATTATTGATTAAGCGAAATGCTTATAAATAAATTGAATTTTTTTTAAATAAAAAAAATCATCTGGCAAAACAAATTCCTAGGAGAATGTAAGGCAGGTTTTGGGCTATCTTCTCATATGAAGGTGTAGAATTTGTTCAATAACTGCGGTCAATTTGAATTCAAAAGAGAGCTTCATGGAAAGGAATGGTCCTTGAGCCTCTTCTTCCTGTTCTTCGGGAATGTATGATCTGAAAAAGTTTATTGCTCGGCAGCGGCACTGGCGGCGCTCAGATCCACGGTTAGATCCAAAGTCTGGAGCATAAAACCATCCAATAAGTGAAACTTCAGTTTATTACGTACTTGCTCGCCCCAAATATGTAATAAGAAACATACTTTAGTGCCACTGGTGGTTTCATTATTAAAAGTCAAAAAGTCACATTATCTTAAACAAATTAACTTTTTATCTTTATCTTTTTTCAAAAATTTTAGAAAAGGAAAAAAAGTATGGCTTTTAAGACATCCCAAATGGAGTTCAAAAGTTAACTAAATTGAGCAAAAAATATGTATGAAAAAACAACAACGCAAAATGGAAAACACTTGCAACTTTGATGTGCGCAAGTTTCTTGGAGATGATTATAAGTGCAAAGTATTCAATTAACCGTGAAGTTACCTTTCCAGTTATCTGGCTGTACATGGCAATCACATCTTGTACCGTAGACTCAAAGTGTGTTGTTGCATCGTAACTCTGCAAGAAATTTCCATGTTGAGATTTGTCAATGACTTCAGTCTCAACTAAAGATGAAAAAAGAGTTCTCTTGTTCGTTCATATTCTTCTGGAATGCTTGTTTGCATAAAGTGAAGGCAACAACAATTTGTTACCCAACTATGACCAAGAGAAAAGCGGTAAAAATTGCTAAGCTACATAGTTGCTAAGCTACATAGTTTTCTGATATGAGTGTAAAGTGAAATCTTACAGAGTATAAAAGTAATTTACTTTATGCAAGTGTGAAGGCACCTCTTCTCAATAACTAGTTTTTGGAGTTAAATTTTAGCCAAACTATGTAATATGGTATAAGAGCTAGAGTATTAAGGATCAATAGAGTGCGTGCCTGTTCTAAACCTACACGTGATAGGTTCTGTCAAGTGACCAAGGAAGTTGTAAAGCGAAATCTTACATCGCATATAAAAGTACTGTACAGTACATAAGTACCTTCACCACAATACTTAATTTTTAGAGTTCTACTCAAAACCGTGTACCAATGAGAACCAAAACTTTATCTTTTCAGGGTAGCAAATATATCGCTGAATTGAGCCGTGTTAAATGTGAAAAAAAGAGTTCCTAACACATTACAGAATTCCTTGCTCACGCAAGTGAGCCACAACAGGCTCATCATCAGCTCCTCATCCAAGGACAATCTCACCCTCTGATTTCTTTCCTCCATTTCTTACTCAATATCAGATAAACTTTTGTGTTGGTAGCTGATAAGGTGATTCAAAATGAAAAGCTATTGTAAGAAAGTTGGCTATGAAACTTAAATTCAAACTCGGAGAATGCAAAAATTAAAAAAAAAATTATGAACTTCAAAATATGCTGCAAATACTTACAGTTGAAATAAAACAGTTGTCAACAGCACCCTTGTTCGAGGGTTCATATCTGTCGTACGTATCAAAAAATATTTCATCTACAGGTCCAAGAAGCTCTATGCCAGGTTTCAGTTCCACTTGAGGATTTTCAGTCTCAGCCTCCGTTGTGACAAAAGCGATGAATTTTCCTTTTGGAGCTACATTGTGCGAATAGGAGCAGCAGAACAGGTACCTGCAAACAGATTGAGGAAGAAAAAAAAAACATTAACAAAACTCTCAGCGACTCTTGGAATTTGTGGCTTGTAATTATTTTCTTTCCCATAACTTTTATGCTGTTTAAGAATGTTTATGAGTATTTGATTTTTGTCATGCTAATAAGACCGTTTTCAGAAGTCCCTTTAGATGGATACTTCATTGGTTCTAGCAAGCCTAAGAGCTATAATTTTCAATTTTCTCAGTAGTACTTCTTGTTCACACCTCTTGGAGACTCTTAGGCTTGCTAGAGAGAAATGTAACCTCTCTATTCAAGCTGAGAAACTTTGCGTTAAGTTTTGATTTAGTTTGTTTTGCACTTCACTCCTAAACACTTTAAGAATACTAGCATTCACTATTTTAATCAGATCTTGTCTGCTTTCTCCTATATTATTGTCTTTAGGCTTTGGTAAGTGAGACAAAAGATAAGAAACCTTTTGTGCAACTACCAGTAGCTAACTCAAATAGAGTCTGAACCAGAAACTTCTTTGTTATATTGGATCTTGAAAAAAGAACACCAATCCTACTCCAAAATGACAGCAATAAAAACACGTCTAAAAATGAGTATCGAGTTAAGAGATTGGGATACATACATATCTGACTTGCGCCCAAGTTGTTTCTGGGGAAGAATAACCTGGACTGAGTGAGCATCATTGGTGTTCGGGATGGGATGACTCATTATGCATATAGCACGAGCTACTTTCCCAACCTTCTTTACCTGTCATGATAAAGAGTAGGGTGATAATTCAAACCAGTCAAATCCGACATGAATGAGCTATTGATTGAAGGTTCCTTGGAAATTACCTTGTTAGGCAAATATGAAGGATCACATACTACTTTTTTGCATTTTGCAGTTTCTCCCTCTGACGTCACTCCATAGGCCCTTCCCTCTTTATCGAATTCTACCTGTCACGTGAAGCATCAAACGTCATGGCTCAATATTGGTGAAAAATGGTCAGCAAATCAACTTTGTTGCCGCTACACTAGAAAGCTGGGGAATAACTTGATCGGTTTAAATACAACTGATGCGGAGCTAATGGTGTCTTTTTGTTATGAGTGATGCTACAGGTCCCGAAATGTTTTACCGAAAAATTGACCGAAACTGCTCGCCTCGCCCGATAGCTTGTAGAAATTGACCGAGCTTCAAGAACACATTTCCGTATCCTCATCATCAGCTTCAACGAAGATCTACAATTATACACAGCTATATATATAGCTGCATATGTAGAGAGAGAAAGAGAGATCGGAAGAACTAACTCATCGCAGACGAAATCTCTCTATAATATCAAGAACACACATACGTATCCTCATCATCAGCTTCAGCGAAAATCTACAATTACACAAATAGCTATATAGCCGCATATATACAGAGGGATCAGAAGAACCAACTTAGTCGGGGTGTGGTATGGTGTGTCTGCTGGTGGTTTCAATCAACTGTGAGTAAAACCGAAAATGAAATTGCCAATCTTGCGCTTCTTCTTCACCCGAAATGGGGAATCGCAGATACCTATTCAGTGGAGAGAGAGAGAGAGAGAGAGAGAGAGAGGGGCGGGGGCGGGGGGGAATTTGGAGAAGACGGTGAAGGGATTTGATGCAGGGATCGTTTGTATAAATCAGGCTTATTTCATCGATCTTATTAGATTTCCTCTGATTTGTAGGCTTTGCAAAGTGTCACACACAATATTTTCAGAATTGTTATGGCTGGAAATATTCTTAGAATTAACACTGAAAATGTTGTTGATATTTTTTATATTGAGAATATTTTTTATATTTTTTATTTTAAATGTAATTAATTTATTATTTTGATTTTTTTAAATATATTTTTATGATTAATATTATTTATTATGTAATATTTATTAAGTATATTATTTTTATAAAAAATTAACTTAATTAGGCATTAATAACTTTGTGAAAAAATCACATTTGTTGAAATATAAATAAATAGTAACATAATTTAATAAAAAATAATAATAAGCAAAAACAATCAAATCATGTAGTTAAAAATATTCAATTAACTTAATTTTTTTGTTAGTAATAAAATTAATAAATATTACTAAATAAACAGTATTATTATAAAAATATATTAAGAAAACACAATATACAAATTTTTTTTAGCTATAATCAACACAAAAACATTTAAATTAAAATTCGGTCAAAACTTTCGGGACACTTTTTCGAAAAGAATAGCTTTCCTGATTTTTTATTTATGGAAGTTTATGATTATCGAAAGACTAAAAGATAATAGTAAATGTGCGGCTCGACGTTAACGAATTAGCCTCGAAAGATTCATGTTTGATTAAAAAGATTCTAACGAACAAGACTCACCGCTACGTCGTAACCTAAGCTGATTTTCGATCAAAATACATCATTTAGAGTCAAAATCGCTTCTTTGCCATTTTAGAAAACTTTTATTTTGCTTTACTTGTTCTTGCCAAATCTATTTTTTATTATATTTATTCTTGTAATTGAATCTTTGATTCTAATTTTCAAATTTGACCATAACTCAAGTCTTTCCGTTTTGGTAATTTTTTGATTCTCCTTTATTCTTACTTTGCTAGCAAGTACATATTTTTCTTATTTATTTCCTACTTTGATTTGGATTTCATAGGTCATAAATAATAAATACAAGTCTTAAGGCAACTTGGTTATTTATGAATAATAATTTCAAAAAATGTTTTCTCTTTATCTATATTTGTATTAGAGAGAATATCTATTGTAGTAGTAAAAAATTGATAAAAATATTAAACCTAACCAAACATCTCCTATGGGTGATATGACCAAAGCATGGGGATGATCCTTCCGCTCTCTATATATAGGCCATTTAACTCCAGGCAAAAATATGCATATTTAACTCATTTCTTATATAGTTTTTCTCTCTCAATGCCCCGCTAACTTGGGCATTGGAGGTTCTTTCGCCGGCCACCGGCCGAGAGGTTTATTTTGCAAGTTTTCGGTTATCGCAGAACTCAGAGGCTCGGTCGTTTTCATCCTCGTCAAGTTTTTCATTATCGAAAAGAGAACAATTACATCTTATGTTCTCTCAACTATAATTTCAAGCAGAATTGTAGATTTCGGTGTTAGTATTTTTCTATTCGCATGCCTTAGTGCATCAACAATTCAAGCATGCCTATATCCCTTCTACATCGTGCCAGCTAAAGGAATCTTTTTTGCCATCAATTTTATGAAAACCATATCCTCCATAATCACAATCATTTTGTCCTTTTAGCAGCCTCGGCATGGAGTAATTTTTCCCTGCCCCTCCTGCATTACCCCAAATCAATCTAGGCCACACATTCATTTCTCAATTGATCATTTCCAGTACTGCAGTACATTCTCGTGTTGCCTTGCATTGCATCACTTTTCCTTCTGTCCATCCTGTTTTTGTTCCAAGCATAGCATCTTCTTTATCTTGCTGTCTTTGTTGAGGGTCAATTTAAGATAATGAAAATTATCAATTTTGACTTACTGCTAAAAAGATTACAGGGAAACACGTTAAATAATTCATTAAATTTGGGGCACTACTTGAGGAATGCCATTTTTTTTTCTAGCAATGTCCAGAATAAACGAACTTGGTGTTCGCCCTTCAGCTCTTCAATTCATTCAAACATAGGCTTAGACAACAATAACAATATCGTATTCTAATATTTGATCTACCATATAGTCCTGAGAATGAAAATGCAAGGCAATTTATATGACTTAAGGATATAAGAAATGCCACACCCCTTCCCCACCCCCCAAAAAAAGAACAAAAAAAAAAAGAGGGAGAGAGAGAGAGAGAGAGGATATCAAAGAATCATTAACAAAATACCTTGCATTCTGGCTTGCTGAGCATGTAAGTACCACCATAGACAGCACTTAAACGAGCAAAGGCCTGAAAATAATGTTGCACAAAGTTTAGAATATATGACTACAGTGTCCTGTACATTCTGGTCATTTTGACCATAACACACCTGAGGTAGTTCTCCCAATCCATACAGTGGATAAATATAAGGAGATCCTCCTTGAAAGCGAGCTAAGGACTCTGCATAAAGCTTTTCAAGACAAAAGGAAAATACTAATTAGCTGATCATGACACTTGACACGGTAAACAGAACATTTGAGAATGAAAACCTCAATGTTTGCATCGTT
>JAOTRH010000001.1:13444067-13465323 GCA_034768845.1 Heliamphora exappendiculata | reverse complement strand
CCATGCCTTCAATTGTGAGCAAGACCTTCTTCTTCCATAACATATATGTTTGTGGTCCAGTTAATCTCGAATCCACTTGTCGTGTGGAGGAAGAAAACACATCTGTGATTCTTTGTCTCTCAGTACTCATCAGAGTTTCACCAACCCATCTTTCACCACTCATTGGAGAGTTTCCAACCCTTGTCGAACTCTAAGTTGACATCACAATCTAGGAAATAACAAGGAACCACACGCAACTACAACTTTAAATAATCATAACTGGACCACCAAACATACCTTTAAACTATTTTCATGGATTCAAACACCAGTCTCCGAGACCCCCAAAACTGCTGAGACCGGTGCGACTGTTCCGGCGACCGACAACTGTTCCGGCGAGTTTTCCGGCGACTTGGCTAGGTTTCCGGTGACTGTTTAAATGGTCAGAGACTGTTTTGGGAACACGATTGGTGACTTTGGTGACTGTTGAGTGGGTTTTTGGTGGATTGTGGCGACTGGTAGGGTGGCCACAACTGGTGTCGGCGACGACTGTGCACTGGTTTGGTGGTGTTGGCACCAGAGGTGGTAGTTTTGGTGGGTTTCGGTGCTAGAGTGGGGTGTGATGAGAGGCTGTGAGCCTCGTTGAGAAGTCGACGAGAGGCTTTGAGCCTCGCTAGAGAGGCGACGAGTGCCGACGGCTGAACTGGAGAGAGGAACAAGGGTTGTCGACGATGGTAGAGAGTAGAACAGGGGCTGTCGGCGCTGTAATGGAGTAGAAAAGTGTTTGTCGGCACTGGTGGTGGCTGGAACAAGATCTGCCGACACTGGTGGTGGTTGGAATAGGGTCTGTCAGCGCTGGTGTTGGATGGAACAGGGTCTGTTGGTGGCTTAGGGTTAGGTTTAGGAGTTCATGAGGCTGGTTGATGGTGGTTGGAATGAGGCTAAGGTTTCGTGGAGGCCAGGGTTTCATAGTGGCTCTGATACCATGTTATGAGAAAGAGAATAAGGGAAGGCCGTACCTAAAAGGATAGGCAAGACTCTTATTTATAATAAAAGTAGGCAACGCCACTACATCCATACACGCACACACAGTAGATCCTTCTTTCATGGTGGAGGAAGAGGTTTATATGGTGCAACCACCTGGCTTTATTGCTCAGGGGGTCTCCTAGTCATGTATGTCGATTAAAGCGCTCCTTATATGGGCTGAAGCAGTCTCCCAGGACTTGGTTTGGCCGTTTCAGTTATGTGGTACAAGAGTTTGGTCTTCAGCAATCTGCAAAGGATCATACTGTATTTTTTCGTCATACCTCAGCGGGATGCATATTATTCGTCGTCTATGTGGATGACATTGTTATTACTGGTAGTGACAGTGGAGGAATTGCTGCGCTTAAATCATTCATGGGCACCAAGTTTCAGACGAAAGATCTTGGTGAACTTCAATATTTCATAGGCATTGAAGTAACCAGGAATAAGAAAGGTGCGTTCATTTCTCAGCAGAAGTATGTTCTTGATATTCTGGAGCGTGCTAGATATATAAATGCTAAAGGAGTAGATTCACCCATTGAGACTAATGTCAAATTAGAACCGAAGGAAGGAGTGCCTTTCTCTGATCCTGACCAGTATCGCCGTATAGTGGGACAACTGAATTATCTCACTACTATGACTCGTCCAGATATTGCTTATCCAGTGAATGTTGTAAGTCAGTTTTTGTCTGATCCCCGTGTTCTCTATTGGCAAGCGGTATTACGCATCCTTCGGTACTTGCACAAAAACCCAGGGAAGGGTATCTAATTTTCTGATCATGGTCATATGGGAATGAAAGGGTACTTTGATGCTGATTGGGTTGGATGTACATTTGACAGGAGATCTACCTCTGGTTACTTTATCTTTGTTGGTGGGAATTTGGTTTGCTTGAAGAGCAAGAAGCAGACCGTGGTTTCCCGATCTAGTGCTGAGGCCGAGTACCGAGTTATGGCATTAGCAACTGCTGAGATTATGTGGCTACAGTAGATTTTGACAGAGTTACACTTTCCTATTCGAGGATCTACCAGACTCTGGGTTGATAATATATCGGCCATTTATATTGCCACAAACCCAGTATTTCATGTGAGGATGAAGCACATTGAGGTTGACTGCCATTTTGTCCGTACAGAATATCAGAAAGGCGTTGTTACTTTTGGGTCAGTTCCTACAGGGGACCAGGTGGCAGATATTTTTACTAAATCTCTACCGGGTCCACGTATCTCCTATTTATGTAACAAGCTGGGCATGGTAGATATATATGCTCCAGCTTGAGGGGGGTGTTAGATATATATTGTTTTAGTATTATTATTATTATATATATAATAATCTAGTGTGTGTGCGTGTATGGATGTAGTGGCATTGCCTAGCTTTATTATAAATAACTGTCTTGCCTATCTTTTTGGGTACGGCTTTTCATCATTCTCTTTCTCATAACACCACTCTCTCCCAATATTTAAAATGAGTTGGTTGGCCTGTGTGGGTGAGTGACATGACAATTAACAAAGACTGCTTCTGACTAGAAAGAGAAACCATTGTATGATGCTAACTCTTTTTCTGCTGAACATATGCGTACGCATGCCTCAAAGTAGAAAACGGATCTCGACCCAAAATTTGAATACCGATTGGATCATATTCAAAATTTAAGCCGATAAGAAAGTCATAAACCCTACCATTTTCCACCATCTTCTGAAAGGAAGCAACATCAGTAGTACAAATAGCCTTAAAATTCTGATAATAATCAATCTCGTTCTACGGACTAGTCAACTCGGCAAAATATCGAGCCAGATACTGGTCTTTCTAATCTAAACCACGGAACTTCTTTTGCAATTCATAGAGTTGAGCATCATTGTCAATCTGAGAGTAAGTTTGAGCGGCAACAGACAAAATCTTATGTGCTGTATCTAGTAGTAAAAAATTGCGATTGATGGAGGGCTGCATAGAATGTAATAACCATGACATGACAAGAGCATATTTCTTTGTCCATCGTGTGCGAGAAGGCGCCACAACTATTGGCTGTTTGGTTTCTCAAATGATATACCGCGAGCAGCAATGGCTAAACTACGAGCACGAGACCAAATCATATAATTACTACCATCTAACTTAACATGGCTAATCTGAAGAGATGGATTGTCAGTAGGAGTCCTGGAACGAGTTAGCCTGATGCCCGCAAATCCACCAGAATGCTTGCCAGTATTAGATATGGTCATAGAGAACCAAGAAGCAGCAGTAAGAGACTGAAAGAGCCAATAAATGTTGCATGGAAGCGAATCAATGGAGAACTGAACCATGAGAGAACCAATAAAGCAAATCAACTCATACCAGAGCACTGTAAGCTGAAAAGGATTAAAGCGACAACTGCAAACCCTAACCGACTTTTTTCAGCTCGGTTCGAGCTAGAAGAAGTCCAGAAAAGGCAGAACTAGACGCGCAAACCTTAGCCGCGGCGCTGAAGTTGAGCAAAAACTGTTGGCCGTGCTCTAAAATCAACCCAATATCAAAACAGAGTTGCTTTTTTCTTGGAGACCCCTAATCGGTACCCGTGAAAGGAGAAACAGCCATCCATTGAAGTTGAAAGGGTTCAAAAAATGTGATTTGCAAAGAAGAAGCTGTTGGCACCAAAAAGAGGAAAAAATTGAAAATAAATATCAAACAATTGAGAAAAAGAGGGGAGAAATCATGCCTCTATAGATCGGACCAGTGGATCATCTGGGATGATTTTTTTCTTTTATTTTTATTTATTTACAATCACTAATTTAGAAAAGAAAAAAGGAGAAGGAACAAAAAGGAGAAAATATAATAATAATAAGTCTTCCTTGCACAAGTTCTTGTTCTAATACCATGTTAAGATTACATTAAAGATGGAGAAATATAGGAGAAAGCTTGAGAGAGAACTATTGTGGTGATGAATGGGAGAGTAATCAAAATTAGGGTTAGTTCCTTAATCATTGTTATTTATATAATGAGATCAATGCACAAAGTATAATAATACTCTTAACTTTACAGTATAGGATGTGGCTTTTACTGATGTATTTGGACATTCACCTAGCAATTATATTAGTAATTCGAGTTTATTATAAAGTATACACACAACTCTAATATTTTTCATGAAATACTCGAAAGCCACATTGCAAATGCAAACACGACTTTACCCTATAAAAATAGAAGTGCATTAATCAATATAATTTTTTTTTCATGTCCCATGATACTTGGACCTTGTAATTAGATGAATTAGATGCTTAGACGTGGATCTGCATGCGACATTCTTACTCAATTCTACGTGACATGGTCTTTAGCGACCCAATTCCATCTCATAGAATGTCAAACTTCCTACAAGGCTCCCTCGTTAGTAAACGAAGGCTACGTATCCTCCTTCATGCACACATCGTTGTCATTGTTATGCCTATTGGATATTGACACAATGAATGTCTTGGGTTTAGTGACAGTCTTTTAAACTACAACTTGTCACATGATTCTTATTATCAGCGGCTTTGTTTCTCATTTAGGTTACTGTTTCTTGGTGGTTAACTTGCTAAGATATAAGACAGTGTTGTGTTCTTTTGTAATTTGATTGACATCTTATGCTTTAGTTGGACAAAAAAGCATCTGATTCTAATTTTAGCAGCCATCCTTTCATGGCCTCATGGGTGATTTCTTGAGAGAGGAGATTAAAATGACCACTAAATATGTATTTTTTTCGACCGGCACTACAAAATACTTATTTAGTATGGCCAGGATGTGGTTGAAGGTTTTTGAAAACTTTAAAGGATTGTTCAAAATAACCAGGATATAATCCAAGCCTTACGATCCTTAACTAGATCATTCCCATAGAAAACTTTACCATATAAAATATGTTGAGTAAATTGTAATTAATGACTCCCTGTTCTTGATACACTAATGAAACATATTAAAGTAAGATGTCAAGGAAAATTGGAAGCCAGATACAGTCTGTACGACTAGGATACTAGTGTACGATAGCTTCACCTTAAATAATTGTTGATGAAGTAAATAATATGAGTACAATTGCAGTACCAGTAATGATTCGATCCTCTTTGGACTCATTGTTGGGTGGAGTGTGACCTCTATGCCCTTGGTAAGTTCTTTGATCTCTGCTGAGGACAATAAGTCTCTGATATATTGAAGATTCTGTTTTTTATTGTTATATTTGGTACCTTTTGAAGACAGTCAAGACTCCAAAGTGACTAGTTCCTCTTCAATTTTATATTTTATTTTTTGGATCTTAGGTATTAATGCTTTAAAGTCTGAAGTTATTTTTACACGAGACATTAGCATGTGTTGTGCAGCACATACTGGTTATTTTACTTGTGGTAGCTTTTTTAATGTTTATATTTTCTTCAATTGTATTATATTTTCTGGATAGCTTGCTAGAGATGATTACTTGAAGTTGAGACAAGAAGCAAGTGATCTCCAGGAGTACTCAAATGCAAAGCTTGATCGAGTCACGCGATATCTGGGCGTTCTTGCTGGTAAAACCCGGAAGTTAGGTAAGAAAGGAGTTTGGCAGCTTTGGCTGTAAGGTTGAAATAAAAAAATGGGAAAGATATTATTCCATCTTGGTGCTTTAATTCTTTTATCTGTTATTGCCTTTGATGTTTCACAACAGCTATCTTTCTCTTTGCAAAAGTAAGGAATAAGTAGTATGCAATATCGATAATGAATCTTTTATGAACTTTCCATTTAATTGTATTTATTGATTTATTCTTTTGATAAGCAATTGTAATTATTGATTTCTTCATGAGTTTTGGGAATCCAAGCCAAATAAAAATTTCTCTTTATTTGGTCTGCAGTTTGATAACTCTCTTTTTCCAAGTCTTAATGCCTTTCTCTTAGTACTTTGCCAAAAAACAGTTTGCAATTGGAATGTCATAACGGTTGGTCCATTTATGCTTACAAATTTGTGGGCAACTTTAACATCACTTAAATTTGGAGCTTTAGAAGGCCTCACTACCATCTTCAGTAAAATCACAACCTTATTCTTAAATGGACTAGTTTTACCATGGTTATGTTGACAATATTTGATTTTTCTATGCATAATATTGGCTACTTTCAGATCAGGCTGCCTTTGAAACTGAAGCTAGAATATCTCCACTGATAGCTGAGAAGAAAAAGTTGTTCAATGACTTATTGACCGCCAAAGGTAATCATGATTCTGGAAGTTTTACCCTTACAGACTCCTTTGGATAGTTTTTGTTTTTGTTATTGTATGAAAATTGGACAGATAATCTTAGGAAATTATTTTCTCGATAACTTCCAGGAAACATAAAAGTGTTTTGTCGTTCAAGACCGCTATTTGAAGACGAAGGTCCTTCTGTTGTTGAATTTCCTGATGATTTTACCATTCGAGTCCCTACTGGTGATGGCAACATTGCCAACCCAAAGAAGGATTTTGAATTTGACAGAGTTTATGGGCCTCATGTTGGACAAGGTGGCATGAAGTTCACTTGGTCTATTAGCTTTTCTCGAACTAGATAGTGCTTCAATTTTAGTCAGGCTGAAGTATGTTATTTAATAACTTATGTTTACATTTTGTATGTGCAGCTGAACTTTTCAGTGATGTTCAGCCATTTGTGCAGTCAGCTTTGGATGGATATAACGTTTCTGTATTTGCTTATGGGCAGACCCGCTCAGGAAAGACACACACTATGGTCTTTCTTCCCCTCCTTTCTTCTTACATAAGTATATAGTAATTGTAGATTATGTTGCCATTTTCCATCGACTTAAGGGAGCTACACACATGTGAAGTCTTACACACTTGATTTGGTGGAGAGAGGGATTCCACTCCCTCTACTCCCAATTACCTGAAAAAACTAACCAAAGATCTCTCGAGTCTGTAAAAAGGATTTTCTATGCCATCAAAATGGTGATCGTTCTTTGCCAGCCATACGAGACACGTCAAGCAAAGTAGAATCCTCATCCAAATATTCCTCCGCCTCTTTTCTGCCTTAGCTCTAAAAAACGAAGTAACATCATCACTCTTTCCGGAAACGCCGAAACCATAACAAACCCCTAAAGGATTGAGGTCCAAACCTCCCAAGCCACCCGTTAATGAATAAGAAGGTGGACCATTGACTCCTCATTAATGTTGCACAATCAACACCAATTCAGGCTAACTTTACTCTTTCGAATAAAATTCTTTATTATTATAGGCTGTCTTATGGGTAAAAAAATCTTGTCGAACTTCAATAAAACAGATATATTGTCCGTGTTGTAAAATAATTTTCATCTTGTGATATGGCCAATGCTTTGTGTAGCTGTTTGATATATTCACCAATATGCTATTTCTATGTGCTCCCACCTTCTGCAGGAAGGATCCAGCCATGATCGTGGATTATATGCCCGAAGTTTTGAGGAGCTGTTTGATTTGTCCAACTCAGATACAACCTCTACTTCTCGATTTAATTTTTCTGTCACAGTCTTTGAAATCTACAATGAACAGGTTGGTTCCTTAACTTCTACATCTTAGCATTCCTGTATCCCTTTGATCCCTCACGCTTGAACTTCTGAACTCTGGCACTTGTTTTCTTGGCCAATAGTTTTGGCTAAACATCATTACCATTCTAATGGTTGTGCTCCTTCATATTCTTTTAGGTAAGGGATTTGCTTTCAGAATCAAGGAACGGCCTACCAAAGATCCGGATTGGCTCACCGGATTCATTCACAGAGCTTGCACAGGAAAAGGTTGATAATCCATTGGATTTCTCCAGAGTCTTGAAAGTTGCATTTCAGAATCGGGAAAATCATTTATGGATGTTGAACTTCTCTCATCTGTATGTTCTATAGTCTGTACTCCAGATATTCTATGCCATATATTCTGAATCAGTTTTCCTTCAATTTGTTGTTATATGACACTGTTTTCCTTCAATTTGTTGTCATGCTTGCTGCTGAATTAAATTTTAGGAAATGTGGTGCGGCTTATGCCTCTAGAAGATGTTCTTCCATTACTAATATAAGACTTGTGAGTTTAAATTTTGGAAAAAGTTGCTATAATACCAGGTTTGGCCAATGCAATCCTGATTTTTGTGTCTTTGTTGGAATGTTTACTAGACTTCTTATCCTCACAGTCACTCAAATCACTTTAGTATGATTTGGTTTCTTGAAAGAAATCCATACGATTATGTTAAAGTAGACATTAAACCCATACCAAAGTGATGGAAAGTAGCATGATTCAACGATTTTTGGCGACCAATGATTCTTGTTTCAAAATTCATTCGCAGAAGGTTTTTCTACATTAAAAAACTTGAATTGAATGATGTTTGGTTGATACAAGACTGAATTTTGCTATGAAGTTGGCTAGAACTTTTGACTCTTAACTTGGTTAGATTCTTTCCACCGAGGCCTTTCTAATGCTCCAGTCGCCACTTTACTTTACTAGGTCAACATTTAAAAGTTGTGATACCTCAATCCTACATTGGATGGGAAGATAAATGCCTCATGACATATATGTAAAGATTTAGTACCTTTCTAGTACAAGATCTTTTCCTAGGGAAACTTGAAAAAAACAAAATCGTGCGCGTGTGCGTATGGGTGATGCTACCCTTGGCAAGTGAAGCGGATAATATTTTACTACGTGGGGAATGGGTTGTTGTAAATTTGGTATTAGAGCCAACCATAGTCTCCTATAGGGGTTCATGGTGGTTTGCTTGAAGGAGTAAAGGCTTCGCAAAGAGGTAAAGGCCCCCAGGTGGGCTATTCTGTGCCCACTTATTGGCTTCTTTGTGGTCGCTTAAGACACTTTATCTCACATTGCCAGATTGGGGAACAACTAGGGCAACACAACGATGACATCGCGCATTTGAGGGGGGTAGATTATGATACCTCAATTCCACACCAATGGAAAGATGAATGCCTCTTTTCTAATGCCATATATTCTAATGCCATATAAGTAATGATTTAGTACCTTCCTAGTACAAGGTTTATTTATTTATTATTATTTTTTTTCATGAAAACTTGGGAAGAATGTAGCCTGGCCATGTCGCGTGTGTATGGGCGCGTACGTTATGCTTGGCGGACAAGCCTGGCCATATGGCATGCGTGGATGGGGGCGTACACTATGCGTGGTGGACAAAGCGGATAATATTGTACTAGCCCAATGGATGAAAAGGTTATAATCATATAACTGGCTTAATTGGTCTATATTGTACTAACCCAGTGGATGAAAATGTTATAATCATATAACCGACTTAATTGGTTTATATTTTGAAGATGAAAAAAATAAAAAACATCCATCTTTGTGGAGTCTATTCATATAGGCCTCAGCTAATGTTTATGGAAAGTGATTCATTTCAAATTGATTCACAGGCTAATAAGGATTCAGTTGTTTCTTGAATGCATTCCTTCTTGATAAAGATTTCAGACGTTATGAAGTAAGAGCATGTATTTTTCCCTTCTGGGCTTCCGTGACATCTGATAAGGATACTAGCTTCTTTGAGTTGGAGGTTTTGGCTTTCATCTGCCCTTTTAGAGTTGATTAACATATCCATTTTGTGCTTGCGGAAAAAAAAAATGTTTTTATTGAAAGTAATTTCAAATTGTTGAATATGTTTTGAACTTTTTCTAGCATGCTTATACAATTGTTGGTATTTCAAGTGCGTGCCTGTATTATACGTTTCTTATGTGCAGTAAATGGTAATAGTTTTCTTAAAGTTATCTTGGTACAGTTTTGTTCTTATATTGGCTCTTCTCTTCTCAGGATTGTCACCATCCATATATATTATAACAATCTGATCACTGGAGAAAATTTATATAGCAAGCTTTCTCTTGTTGACCTGGCCGGAAGTGCAAGTTTAACTGTGGAAGATGATGGTGGGGAGCGTGCTACGGTTTTACTCCATGTCATGAAATCACTTTCAGCGTACAGTGTGCATCCATCAACTTTATTATTGCTACTGTTTTTGTCAATATACAGCACTTAACCTTGCTGCTTAGCACCACACTGCATTGGTGGGAGCTGATGTCCATTTGGTTTTCATGTCATAACAGTTAGCTGTTTTCATTCATAGCTGTGCAAACTGGATGTCCTGTAGTTGTCTTAGGAAATGAAAGTTTCCTCTTAGTTGCACTTTAAGCCCAAATATTTACTTTTCAGAACCACTTATTTTCTGTTTAATATCTTCAAATATTTTGGCAAGCAGGATGGAAATGCTCTCCTAATTTGCTCTGGTCATCCTGCACCATGCTTTGACTGCTTATTTTATGTGTGTAGGTTGGGAGACGTTTTAAGTTCCTTGACATCCAAGAAGGACACTGTTCCTTATGAAAATTCAGTGCTAACAAAAGTACTTTCAGACTCCCTAGGTACTCAATTCCCCTCTCTGTTTCCTTGATTAATAATTGTCATTTCATCAAGTCATTGACTGGTGTTGGTGCCATTTTTTCTTTTCTGGAGAGATGCTGATAGGGAAGTTTATCTTATGCCGCTAATTTAGAATATACCTTTTTAATTGCTCCAGCATGTTTCTGTCTAGTGAGTTGCATTTGATGTGATGCCAAGCAACTACTCTGGCTAACATAAAACTGAAATTAAAGAAGGTTTCATAGAAGGACAGTTTCTCGGAGTTAACAAAGATCAACTATGCAAAAGAAGAAAGACAAACATCAAAGCAGCTCTGTAATTGCAATAAATTAAAATTAGTTACAAGAGAGTACTAAACAATAAGAATCCTTAATAAAAGAGAAGCAAAATACGAAACAACCTTTGAGCTTTGTAATAACAGAAAATAATAATGAAAACCATGTCTTACACGCCCCTTCAAATTCAAGATGTGGTTGTTTGCTAAAAAAAATAAAAGATACAAGTTAATGAGAGTAGGTCAAGAAGGAAGCAGAAGCATAGAACGGTGTGGGACTTCATATAAAAAGTTGGTCAACTGCATAGCAATGTGCGAGGGGCAAAAAATTAAAATGAGTTCAAAGTTGAAGATGATGGCACACAAATGGACAATCAATCTCAATATGATTGTGCACTACTTGAAAAGAAAAGAAGAGCAACACTAAATGACTCCAATTCTCGACACTCCTTCGTATAAAAATGTTTCTAATACCTAGCTTGTCAAGGAAGGAATAAAACAACGTGCTAGACACTCCCTTAATATGCGTATCTGTGAGATGATTCCCGCTCTTCACAAGCGGAGTACAAATTACTCCAGAGCTTAGCTTTTCTTTAGTAAATAGTGTATCAACTTCCATGTACTTAGTTCTATCACGCTACACTGGATTATGAGGAATGCTGATAGTTGCTTTATTGTCACAATACAGTTTCATGGGCCCGCGAAAATCATACCCAAATTTTTTCCACAGAGACTTTAGCTACAACAATTCATGAATCCCATGAGCCATAGATCTAAAGTCTGCTTTAGCACTCTATCTAGCAACCACAAACTGTTTTTTACTGCGCTATGTCACCAAGTTTACACCCATGAATGTGCAATAAATTGAAGTAGATTTCCTATCTATAATGGGTCCAACCCAATCAACATTTGTATAGGCTTCCACTTGCAAATGACCATGCTTAAAGAACAAAATTCCCTAATCGGGTGCTGATTTTAAGTATCGCAAAATCCGATATAAAACTTTCAAATGAATTTCACGTGGTGAATCATAAACTGGGTTCCCACCGTAACAACATACACTATGTCAAGACGAGTATATGACAAGTAAATAACTCGACCCACCAATCTTTGATACCGACCTTTATCAACTAACACATCATTCTCACTAACTCCCAATTTGTGATTTTGTTGAATTAGAATATCAACTGGTTTGCAATCCAACATTCCAGTTTCTTGTAGCAGAGCCAATATATACTTCATTTGGAATTGAGAATACCATGTTTTGATCTGGTTACTTCAATCCCTAGGAACTATTTTAATTTTCTTTAGTTCTTTATCCCAAATTCCTTGGTCAAGTTTTTCTTCACATTAATTGACTCTGAAATATCATTCTTGTTAATTCGATATCATCAACATAAACAATCAAAGCAGTCACCTTCCCTTGTGAAGAGTGTTTAATGAACAATGTGTGGTCATCTTGACTTTGATAAAACTATCCTTAATCATGGCTCTCGTAAACCTCTGAAATGAAGCTCTTGGTGACTATTTCAATCCATGGAAACACTTCCTGAGCATGCAAATCTTACTACTGTTATTGGGAAGAGAAAATTTTGGAGGATTGTTAATGTAAACTGCTTCTTCTGGACCATCATGGAGTAAGGTATTCTTTACATTAAGTTAATGGAGAGTGGTCTATGTTTGTTGCCAAAGAGAGAATAACTCTAATTTAGTTCATCTTTGCCACTGGAGCAAATGTCTCTCCATAATTAATGTCATAGATCTGAGTAAATCCTTTACCAAGCAATTTTGCGTTATTTCTCTCCATAGTGCCACCAACCTTATGTTTCACAGCAAACACCCACTTGCATCCTACCGGTTTGTTCCCTTCAGGTTATTCTACTATTTTCCAAGTATCATTTTTCTTAAAAGCATTCATTTCTTTGCACATAGCCCTTTTTACTTGGGATCCTCAAGTGCATCCTGAAAGTTTTGAGAAACTGACACAAAAGATAGTTGGGACACAAAAACACGATAAGAATAAAAGAGATTCCAATGAAATAAAGCTGGATGTGGAGTATTGATTGCAAGACTGAATACCTTCATGAACAGCAATAGGAAAATCAAGATCAGAATTAGAAACAAGAATACAATTATCATCAACGAGTTAATAAATAGGCACTGGATTAGGATTACCCGAGTCCAAGGATTCAAACTGAATAGAAGGTGGAAAAGGGGTAGGTGTATTCTTTGGCCTTCCCGATTAGACTTTCAATTTGGGCTGTTTCTCAGTGTCAGTGTCCTGCAGACCTGTGCTGTCTTAGGCTTTTGAAGTCTATCTTGATCCTCATCTAGTGGAACACGTGCCGTAGGTATAACACAATGGGACTGATCTCCATTCCCATTCTCCTCCTGAAGAGGAGGTTTGAGAGGGAGATAAGGTATGGTTTCTTAATGGTGACATCCATGGAGACTTGCTGTCGTTTAGAAGGAGGATGATATCACTAGTAGCCTTTCCAAGTTGGAGAATATGGAAGAGGCATTTGACTGCCCTGGGATTGTATTTGCCATGGAAACACTGAGCAATATGAACAAAACATACACACCCAAATACCCGAGGAGGAAATAAGAAAGAATTGAACTTGAGATGGCATCCGATTAATAAGGTGAGCAGCTGCGATTCTTTGAAAACAACATCCAACCAGCTTGAACCACTTCTAAAAGGTAGTTTTTATTCAGCAACACCGTTTTATCGAGGAGTATCAATGCAAGTGTTGATGCACAATTTATTGTGATTATGAAAACGAAAACAAATACCACTACAGAAAAACTCACCATCACTATCAGCATAAACCACGTGAATGCGAATCCCATATTAAGTGAGAACCATTGTATGAAATGTTGGAAAACAAGAGAACTCTTCACTTTTTTCTTTCAATAGGTAGACCCATGCGACATGAGAAAAATCATCGATAAATGTAGCAAACCATTTAAAACTAGAAAGGTCTATAATAGGAACACCTATGTTGAAATTCTAAATTGGAACTTTATATGATCTCATATGCTTAAACCTATGATAAGGTTTTGTTACGTCGTTGCATTAATGGGATACTGTAGGGGTTGCGATTTTACGTTCTCGATCACCTGGCAATGCTAGCATAAAATGGCTTGGTTGATGGTATGGATGTTTCAAACATGATTTGTTGGAAAGTTTGTTATGAGAAAGTTTTCGGTTAGAGTTTCTATGTTGTGTCTCGGACCATAGGGTTGTTGGCATTGACTTGGTATCAGAATGCCGAGGTAGCAGTAGGGTGGCATAGTTTAGAACCTATACTGCCTTGACAGTTAGTATCAGGTGATCATGACTGCGACCAATAGATTCTATGGTTTTGTGTTTTGGATGAGCTGGATTAGGTATGTAACTCGATTTAGGGTCATCGCATCACAAGAAGGATTCTAGTCGGCCCGAGTGTCCATGCCTAGTGGTTGGGGTAGGTGTGGTCTTTCTTGGTATTAGAGACCCTAGTCTCACCTAGCTAATTAATCATAATAGGGATAACGAATAAATCACATGACAGATACTCTCATATGCTTTTCCTTACTTGTTTGCCTATGTGAGCGTTATGTGAACTTTAGACCCTTGGATTTACACGAGACACATAGGATATTTTTTTGTCTCTTTGACTTTTATATAGAAAAATTTGAACGTTGCGAGTTTATAGATGTTTTTTTTAACCCTCTTTAGCATTTAATTTAGTATTAAAATCATCATAAGTTTTCAATTTCGCATCTCTAATGATTCTCTTAATGTCCTTACAAGTTTGTTCATAACTCCTAAAATTGTCCTCATTTTTATCATTTTGCCACATTTTAAAGCATTCCTTCTTTACTTTTACTATGGCCTGAACTTCATCTTTCCGCCACCAAGTTTTCTTAGTTATATGGCATTTTCCTTTCGAATCTCTATGAACTTTGTTCGATAATGCAAGGACAAAAAAAGGGCAACCAATTGGCATAAACCAATGATGGGGAAGGGACAACAATGACAAGGTTTTTGCTTTGACCATAGGATGGCTGCATTTTTGGACAGTAGCAATGTGAGCTTTGATTCATGGGGAGGATTATGTTTTTGCAGACACGCAGTACCCCCCGCCCCTATCACCTTAAGGGGTGTCTTAAGTCGGGGCACTGAAAAGGCGTGGTCTATGAGATACAGAAAGTGAACAGAGAATACTCTTCCCACTCCAAGACTAGAAGGAGGGCTATCATTAGGCGACAGCTTGACAATCAGTATCGACAGCTTGAAAAGGCAATGGAAATGGTATGGGAGGATGCCTCTCTTGCATATCTCGAGAAAAAAACAACAACAGCCCTAAGCTTCACAGCACCTTTCACCCCGCGACCATGGCTTCCAGACAGTGTGGCCTCATTTGGATGAAGCACCTATTCCTTACAACACTTACAAGATAAGACGTACTTATTCGCTTCTCCCACCTACACACCAGCATTGTCGGAGTACACTTTGTTGTATGCGAGGTTGTCCCTGGAGTTTCCTATATACTTCCCTGTATCACCCCACGTTATGCACCCCAGGCACCAAAGGACGACAAGGTGCCAGAGGAAGAATCGAGTGAGGACCCTAGCAAGCATTAGGCTTAGGAAAGGGGTTAGGGTAGACTAGCTTATAGGTGGCTTTGTTTTGTTATGTTGTTACACTTCGCTATGCTTGTAGTGATTACTATCATTTGCCTAAAATCCTGCTGCAGCCCATTTTGGCCAATCTATAATTTTAAATCGTTATAGCCTGCCTTGAACATATCTTTATAACTGTAACAGTACATGTGTGATTTCATGGTTTGTTAAGTTTTCTTACAATTAGTATAGGATGGCCGAAATGACACACAACAATCCTTGGATCATTGCCAATGACAACAATAACTTGAAACCCAGGAATGCCTACGACCTGAACGATGGAGACAGAAGTGACGCTCTCAAATCATTAGGGCTATTGCAGGAGCCACACAACAGCCATGAGGCCATGCTACTAATTGCACCACCTTGTTTTTTGGCCTTTGTCGGCCACAACCACCAGTGTTCTGGGGAACCTAACCCCCAAGCGGCCATTATCTGGCTCAGCAATTTCTAGATTTGAAGCAAGAAAAATTAACGGTTATATGGTATGTCTCCCTTCTTGAGGAGCTCACAAGGCACGTTACGACCATTGTATCAGATGAAGCAACCTATGCGCACAGATTTAAATGGGGTTTTGAACCCGCAATCAGAGGAAAGATGGTAGGGATACGACTTCCCACCTATGCTAAGGCATAACACCTCTTTGTTCATGAAGACAGAAATCACTCGACTCAAAATGGCCCTATTAATGGAGGAATGACATCTCAATAGTAGGGTTAAGCTTGTATGATCAAGAACAACACAACCCCCAAGCCATACAATCGAAATTAGTGCCAACAAATGGACGAGAGCGATGTGAAATGATACCAGAGGGTAGATAGTCCCCAAGGACAAGGCCAAAATCAAAATCAAGGGCAAAGAATTTGGCAAGGCCAACAACACCCTCAACAGAAAATCCGGCATCAACTTGTACTAAACACAAGGCCAACACAAAACAATCATAATGTCAGGGGAGATCACCACTAGGGAGGAACCCAGACCATCAAGGGTTACATAATTAGAATGCATGTAACGGGAATCGAAGAGTCACTGAATGATTCTTTGCTTTATAGGGAAAGAAGGTTGAGGATCCATTGATTATTCAAGGTATGTTTGAACTTTATAACCCTGGGGTGAAATTTCAATTTTGGAGCATCGTATTCTTTATCTCCCCTGCATGCGACTTTGGGTATAGAACCGCAATAATTAGACGCAGACTTGAACATAGCATCACCCCTGGGCGGTTTAATCCAAGAAGATCTAGTCTGCAGATCTTGCTTTTTTAAAAGCTTTTGACTTAGTTTAATTTGTTACTTGCAGGTTATGGATATGATGGGCTTCGACTTGATTCTTGGGATGGACGGGTTAACTGCCCATCGAACCTTGATCGATCGTTACCAGAGAAGAGTCATGGCATGCACATTGGTTGACTTTCAATTCCACTTCTAGGGGGACGTACTTCCAAGTAGAGGGGCAAGATGCCTTTCTACCGTTGGGATGAGGGACTTGAAGATCCGATGTTTTAGCAAGTGGTTTGCCAGTTTTGTCGTCACGAAAAGTTCCCAATTACAATTCGATAGTGAAGTCAACCACGCGGTGTTGAATTCACTATCAAATTGTATTTAGCAAGTGGTTTGCCAATTTAGTCGTCACGGAAAGTTCCTAGTTGCAATTCGATAGTGGAGTCAACCATGTGGTGTTGACTTCACTATCTATCTGTAACTGAAAACTTTACCAATTTCAATATCACCACATTGCATGGCGCCGACAGAGCTTCGAAGGTTGAAGACCCAACTATAGGAGTTGAAGACCTAACTACAGGAGTTGTTAGAGATGGGATTCATCCAATCGAGTATATCTCCATGGAGTGCACTAGCGTTGTTTACAACGGACTGATCACTAAGTTTGTGCATCAATTATCGATAACTCAATTGCGTGATGATTAAGAATTGTTACCCTTTGCTAAGGGTTGACAACCTTTTTGATTAGGTGAGAGGATCGAGGGTTTTTTCACATATTGATCTTAGATTGAGTTGCCATTAGCTACTAGTTAGAGAAGAGGATATACCGAAGATGGCTTTTTGAAGGCGGTTCGGCCATTACGAGTTCCTTGTTATGTCGTTTAGCTTGACTAACACACATGATGTTTCGTGAGTTTGATGAACACCCTTTAGACACTATACATAAACTAGTTTGTGGTGGTCTTCATCGAGGGTATTTTACTATACTCACGCACCGAGAAAGAGACGAACAACACTTGAGGACAATATAGTAAGTGCGAAGGGAAGCACAACTCTAAGGGAATTTCCTAGGGCATGTAGTATTTAGTCTGTGGTACTCTTCATTGAGGATATTTTACTATGCTCATGCACCGAGAACATGCACGAACAACACTTGAGAGGATATTTCAAGGGAAGCGCAACTCTAAGGGATTTTTATATGGCATGTAGTATCAGATAAAAGGATCTTTGTTGCTCCAGTCAACGTTAAGGTAGTTATGGGTTGGAATAAACTGAAAACGGTGTTCAAGCTTTGCAGTTCCCTAGGGCTAGGGGTTACTATCTCACATTCATTCACAACTTCTTCAAGCTAGCCAAGCCAATGACAAGGTTGCGCAGAAGGGTGTCAAGTTCAAGTGGAACGAAGCACATGAAGCAGCTTCCTAGGAACTCAAGAAGAGGTTGACTACTGCACAAATACTTGTCTTTGTTGTGTTGGACCTTGATCCCCATTTCACTTTATATATCTGGCACAGCTTACAAACCGCATTGGATATCAACCTTTAGTTCAACACGAATTTTCACCCCAAATCGACTTGCAATCAGAATGACCAATCCATACACTAGAAGATATGCTTAGTGCTGTGAGAATATGTTATTATTATTATTGGGATATTTTTTATTATTAGGATTGTGAAAATATACTATTCTTATTGGGATATTTACTCATTATTAGGATCATTTCCATTATTAGGATTGTGAGAATATACTATTATTATTTGGATAATTACCTATCATTAGGGTCTTGTTTCCTAATTAGTCTTAGTACCATTATTAGGGTTTTTTATACCCTATATATATTATGTATTCCTTCATTGTTATTCAAGCTTTTATAATATAGCAATAATACTTTCATTTTTGTAATCATGGTATCAGAGCCAAACCCTAGCAAAACCTAGACGTTGCCACGGCAAACCCTTGCTGCCGACGTCATTGCAAACCCTCGTCGACGGTTGTTGCACTTGTACTTCTCTCCCTCGTTCTTGCAAACCCTAGCAACACAGTTTTGCAAACCCTCCTTGTTCGCATAACTCAAATCACAAACCCTAGTCGACAACCTTAGTTACCGAACCATCATTTGTCGATCGTCGAACCTCGTTAGACCTTTATTTGCCACCGCCGACCACCGACCACCGACCACCGACCACCGATCACCGATCACCGACCACCGACAAATCTTCCCTGAGGTTCGGCGATCCACATCGCACCTGTATCTCGTCTTCTCCTTCGCTCGTACACTTAAAGAACCTTGAAAATCTTAGTCGACGGCCTTCTTCCCTGGTCCAACACCATTGTCAACCAATGCCAACCACCGACGACTCTCGCCGAACATGTCTTTTGCATCGGTGACCACCGATGACTCTCGTCGGACTCTTTTTCATTGTGACTGGCCTTCGGATCTTACATCTGCCCTCACCGCAACCCGATCTGGCAAGCCCTTAGACTCGATAAGCCCTGTCAAGCTTTTGACCATCCTTGATAACTTCGCTGGACACTTCAACCTGCACAAGTGACCTCGTCGGACCTCTTTAGCACATTTGGTTTTGTGTCTGGCCTTCATCGTACCTTCTGTTACTTTGCATATTAGCATTTTACTTTTGCACAACAGCTTTGATATTTTGGTTGTATGAGAATTATTAGCATTGGGCATGAGTCTTTGGATTCAAGAATTTGGATTCAATTTTTTCACGAGTTTTGGCATGCTATTTAGGTTTTCTCGCCTTCATTAGTACTCCACTTTCTTTAATGCAGTCTCTGTTTGAGCAATTTTAGACCATGGAGGTATTTTTTGGACTCCAATCTCGTGCGTATTCTATGATTACGTTTTTTTCGGGTTTGCATAGCTCTTATTTTACCGGTATTTCCCTTACTACTTGCATTTTTGATTCTTGTTCTTCTCATCATATGACATCTGATTTGTCTAGTCTTAGCTATTGTACTTCCTTCTCTTCTCCAATCACTATTTCTACTGCCAATGGTGTTTCTATGCAGGTTGTTTCATTGGCTCTATTATTCCTTCTTCATCCTCTTCACTATCAATACCTAATGTCTTTTATGTGCCACAGTTGACTATCAGTTTGTTATTTATTAGTCAATTTTTTGATTCTGGTTTTGACGTATTTTCTTCTTCTGGTTATATTGTTCAGGATCGGACGTCCAAGAAACATGTTAGGAATGAGCGTAGAATTGGTGAGTTATGTGTTGGAAAGTTTGCATCTCCCATTGGATTCCTCCTTTGCAGCTTCATCTTATTTTTCTTTATTTCAGCATTTCTCTCCTTTTTACTTTTGGCATTCTAGGTTAAGTCATCTGTATGGTGAACGCTTAAAACAATTAGTTCAATTTGGCTGCTTGGGTAAAGTGTCTGCCTGTGACATTTCTGAATGCAGTAGTTGTAAAGTTGCAAAAATGTCAGCATTACTCTTTCCTTACTGCACTTCGCTCTCTATTGGCTTTGTGGCTCACGGATTTTTATGCTGGGTTATGAGGCTGTTGTGAAGCATGCCAAAGATTTTGTTACTGATGATGTGGAATCTTAGCTAATGAAGTTCTAAGCAATGAATTAGGTGCACTTCTTTTTTTATCGTATTATTTTTTTAATATTGTATGGCATGTACTTTGACCTTGTTTTTCTTTAATTTTTTTTTGGTTGCGGTATTTTGTGTAAATGTTTAACTCGTACACTTCGATTATTGTTTTTTAATGCTTGGTTTTTGGGTAGGTTTTCTTTAAGTTTTTGCATGCCTTATTTATTTTCCGATCTAGGTTTTCCAATGAATCGGGGCGTCAGAAGAAAACTCTCCTATTGAGGTTAATCATTAATTTGGTGCTAATGTTTGGAAGCTTGTGGGTGAGGAGAGAGATCAAAAACTTGAGGGAGATTGATATACTTATCGCACACTAGACATGACATTGCATAGTTGTGAACGTTGTCAGTCAGTTCGTTCAGGACCCTCGTACAATGCATTTTGATGTCATTCGTCGCATTTTGAAGTATCTCAAGTTAGTACAAGGGAAGGAAATTATGCTCTCCAATCATGGTCACTTGAGATTGGAAGCCTTCACTGATACAGATTCGGCACGCTCTGTCGAAGACATGCGATCTACCTTTGGTTAGTGTACTTTTGTTGGAGGAAATCTAGTTACTTGGTGAAATAAAAAGCAGACAATGGTAGCTCAATTTATTATGGAGGTTGAATATCAAGTTGTGCGTATGGCATTTATGAGCTTAGAAGAGGCGAATTTTGGGGAGCCACCACACTTTACGTGGCTTCAGATCTATGATGCCATGTTGTATTGTGAAAATAAATATGTTATTAATATGACTCATCACCTAGGGCAGCATGATAGAACAAAGAATATAGAAGTTGTCAAACATTTTATCAAAGAGAAAGCGAGCAAGGGTTTGTTATATGTTTGTCATGTGAAGCCATAGGATCAGCTAGCTGATATATTTGCTAAAGGCATTATTATTAAATGGGAATGCCACCCCGTTTACCTGGATTTGGCTGTTGGACCGAGTGTCCTGTTTATAGAACAAGGCTATACTTTTGGAATTGGTAGTGAGTTAAACATAGTTCTGAATATCGTACCGGACAACGTACTGGTTTTCTCATTGGTATGGTACGTACCGATACTGGCAAAATATCAGGTACCATTTTAGATTTATTATTATAATATATATATATATATATATATATATATTTATATATATTAGAAATATTATGCAACAAGAACAAATTT
>JAOTRH010000001.1:13415211-13441675 GCA_034768845.1 Heliamphora exappendiculata | reverse complement strand
ATGATGTGATACCAAGGTTACATATTTATTATGGATATTCAACCCATAATGTGGTACTCGAACCCATCTAGCATATGTTGAACGAATGTGAGTTTTCCTTCAGGACAAAATGATAATACACTAGTGGGCTACCTCCTTCGCTCTCTTCTTCGGTTACACCACCCAATGACCACATTGACACCACCTCTTCCTTGTCCTCACCACGCCATTCACTAGTTACCATCATACCACCCTCACCTCACATCGCCACTATCCTTACTCCTTCCCCTCATCCTCCTACACCAACCACCATCATGCACAACCACCACACTGTCATACACTCGCACAACCACCGGACTGCAGAAGCAACACAACCTGTGGACCTTTCCTCCACCAGAACACTATCGTGTTTAAGGCCTTCAGCACCGTTGCCTAGGCAATTTCCTCTTTCCGTTATGGCTGCAACTAGCGCCACCATCCAACGTCGCCACCCATGCAACCACCATGCATCACCCATGTTACCACCACCTCATAGCACCCCTTCTCCACCACAACACACCACCCTTCTTAGCATGCGCCACCACCATTAGCCGTAAGACCGTTACCACTCAAGATCACTCCATTCTTGCTCAAACCACCACCACCACCCAAACCACATGCATGACACCTCGGCTACCATTTTCAACAAAAAATTTGGTTTTACGACTATTGAAAACACATGGCCAGCTTTGGCTGCAATTTCCAATGCCAGGGAGTAAAATTACCATTTTACCCTTGAGGACCGGCTTAGCTGCAAGTATCGTTGTAGGCACACATATGGTTGTTTAGCATGTAGGAATGTTGTGCATGTTCTGTTTAGGTCCAAGCTCTTTCTTTTAGTTGTGGGAAAAAAGCAGAGACCCTGCATGCAAATCTTACAAGATAGCATAGGAAACGTATGATGTGTCGGTTGCGGCCGTTTATCTAGCATGTAGGAATGTCGGTTGCAAATCTTACAAGATAGCATAGGAGTCCGCCCTGGTAACCAATTAGGTATGAGGTAAGCCCGTTTATCCCAACATTGAGGTCTTAAGATTACGGATTGCATCTTTAGAAAAAGAAGATTATTATCAAACCCATCAAAAAGACAAAGCTCCCTTCTTGATCCATATACACGCGAGGATACCGGGAAGAATACTCACAGATATTTTTAGTGAGTCACAGTATATCTCGATTACTTGAACTTTACTAAAGAGTTGTTTGGATCCAGAAGGGAACTTTATTTACTAAAGAGTTGTTTGAGTCACAGTATATAGCGATGAATATATTTGTTAAATGCTATTTTATATCTTATGGATGATATCTTTTCGAATGAGTCTTTTTGGCATTTGGAGGATGTAAGATATCAGCGAGGGTGATGTAATAAAGGTGGGGTCGGAGCTAGTTGGCGATGAGTTGATATAATTACATATTGATAATACCTGGTGTATCCCCTTAAACACACTGGTAGGCTCTGTTGAACAATGTTATTGCATATATTTTTATGTCATGAGCAATGTTGATTTTGACTATACTCTCTTGGTGGTACAGTGTAAACCGAAAAGCTGTTATGACAAACTTAGTTTATACTTGAAGCTTAGAGTTAGTTACCTTATGCCAAAAGAAAATAAAAAGACTCGAAATGTACGTTTTATATCCATGGTAAACTTGTATCCTTTTATTATGTTTCTCGAGGAGATAATGTGCATGTGGGATAATTTTCGCTATTAATGGATTTGCCTTTGTGGGACTTGGGGTCGCCTACATATAGTTGTGTCAAAACTTTTATTTGCATGTTTTCTTTTCTATTGGTGTTTGTAATTTAATACTTATCTTACTTTTCGTTATTGACCTTAGATGTAAGTCTTGAATGTTCAATGGTTGTAACTATCTATGACACTATAGAAGTCCCATAGGGCCCTATAGAAGCTCTGGGATGTCTTTTTATTTACACACTTAAGTTAAAACTTTAGTACTTGAGATCTTGTTGGAAGTACATAAATCCATGAACTATTTTAATTAGCAAGCATTGGGTGTTTTTTGACTCATTGATCGGTCATGAATCCTTGATGCGGGTTAGGTCATGATAGAGTTGGTATTAGAGCCTTAGTTTTTACTTTATAGATTTTCTTAAAGCCGTAGAGCTATAGGATTGTTTACACATGTGGTTGAACAGCACTAATTAGAATTTACGTGTCTATGTGCTTAACTGCTTAATTAAGTTATTTTTATATGTATAATAGTGACGTTTGGGTAGATCGGTGTTAACAAGATTGTATCTTGTATACTGTGGGAATGGACTTGGTCGATAGTATGGATTCTTTGGGAGGTTACCGCCTTGCCTTTCTGCTAGCGGTAGTAGTTCACACCCAACCCGTTTACCTTGACATCTTGCGAGCAATACGGATGACAACAGAGGACGACTTCTATATCGCGATGTAGCGAAAGTTGAGGATGAGAGGGTTTTCCTCCTCGATTAGATACAAAGGGAAGTAGTTCAATACCGACTACAAACTCAAATGCACGTATGCAGGAAAGGACCAACGCCATTATGGTCCTTGATTCGACGATGAAAATCCTAGATCCCTATCAAATGGTCGTCAATCATGTTGCGGCTAACGGGCATTGAACACAATGGCCACCGACAAGGTACATAGCTAACCAACACTTGGGGTAGCACTTGAGGCCGCATCCCAGCCTGTCCCAGAGCCTGTCCAGGAGCCGAAATTTGAAGAGGAAGAGCCCATGAAGGAGGAAGATGACGAAAGAACAAAGACTGATCCCTTAGAGCCAGACGATTGGGATGTTGCGTCATTCATAGGATTTGAATCCTCAGTGAACGGCCTTGGGACCAATTAGAGAGTGTCTAGGCTTGATTGTGACATTGAGTAATTCCTCTAGATCAGCAAAATTGAAAGTCGAGGATGTTACCGGGCTTATTCTGGGGGACAACGTTTTGTGTATGAAGTGGTGGATTGGTTTAGCAGTTATTTTGAACATTTGTTATGTGGCATATGACCGCGAAGTGTAATTTATGTTCTTCTAACTATATATGTTTGATGTTAATATAACGTACATGCTACCTTAGAATTTTATAATGTCTTGAGTTAGGACTTGTAGAAAACTGAACTCTAGCTTTAACCTTGCCTTAGGTTGCAACCATGGTGAATACTCAAAGAAATACGTGTAGTGAGGCTGATGGAAATACGAATGTTCAAATAAACGTGCTACGACAAATGATCCAAGGTCTAGTAGCAATTGTTTAAGCACAACAACATATGATGCAACAACAATTTCAACAGGATGTACCGCCTCCACCCTCAGCGCCTGAAAGAGGAACCACTGATCCTTTACCTAAAAATCAACAACCTAATAATTGAAGCTTCAAAAATCACCAGGACTATCCCCTGAACCTACCTCGAGGGAATTCCGTACCACCATGTTACGCAATAATTTTAAATTGCTAAATAATTACTCTAGTTTTAGATGTTTCATGGTTAAAGAAGGGAAGAAAAAACAAAGAGGTGAAATAATTACTCGGTGCTTTAAGGGGCAAGGCTACGTGATGCTACAATTCACTTGAAATGCTCGTGAACTGTGTTTGTTGTCACATGTAGTTTCATTTTCTCTTCTAGTTGACTTCTGGAAGATGCTATTAGTACTGTTTATTATTTAACTTTTTGGCAACCAAACTATGTATCATTGTATTTGAGACATACTATCCATTATCCAATGATCCAGGTTCTATGAAATATGTTATTTGTTAAGCCTTAGTTATTTATTCATTTGTTATTTCCTACTGGACTCTGCATTCCTCAAATATCAAATCACCATTAGGACGCATTATTGCAAATCTTTCAAAGTTTAAGAGGAAGATTTTTGAATTATAAAAAATGCGGAGAAAATTATTGTATGTGGAAAATTGCAACAATCAAGAAAATCTTCAAGGTGTTGGATTGTGTTGAAACTCAAAAGGTTGGGATATCTACATATCAATTAGAAGGAGAAGCACATTGTTGGTGGAACTTGAAAGAAGAGTCAGAGCCGAGGATGAGGTGGGAATGCTTCTTGGTAGTATTTTGGGAAAAATACATTCCGTAATCATTATAGGATGCAAAATGCACAAAATTTCAGTACTTAAAGCAGAAGGTAGAATGACCATGTCTATGTTGCTAAATTCATCAATCTCAACAGAGAATATGAAAGCTCGAGAGTTCGAGGATAGATTAAAGCTCAAAATCTGGAGGGTCATACAATCTATGAGGCTACCAACGTATGTGGAGGTGGATTTGCCTAGTGGAACAAGAACAAAAAGAAAGTCAATAGTATTTTGAGAGTAGGAAACATCAAAATTCGAACTTCAGGAAGTCGGGAAAAGGACCTTTTACTAAAAAAAATGTAGGATCATTGAGCAAGGAAATCTATCTGTTAAGTCATCAATTGTCCTAAAAGTTTAAGCTGTTAGAAAATGAGCCTAATAATGTATATCAAGTTATTCAACACTTCCCCTCACGTACAACCCTGTCTCGCACGTGAAGAGGCAAAAAAACTAAACTGAACAGGTGCACCAACACAGAGTGCACAATAGCAAACATAACAGGGAAACATATCACGAGACTTGAACCCAAAATCTCGTAGAACTAGAGCTCTGATATCATGTTAAGTCACGAATTGTCCCAAAAGTTTAAACTGTTAGGAAATTGGCCCAACAATGTATATCAAGTTATCCAACACTATCAAATAGGGCTGCCACCTCCGTGTCCACAATTTAGGAAAGCTCATTTTGAACATGTTAGAGAATGATAACTGATGGGTGTTCCAACTGTGGTGAAGGTCATATTAAGTGAAAATATGCAAATTATAACCAAAAGCGAGTACAACGTTGAAGAGTGGGAACAAAAGTCAGAACTCGAGACTAGGGAATGCTGGGAGATGGATGAAAGGAGCTAATGGAAAACAACAAAAACGGACAAAGAGATGGGGGGAAGTTTGTTATGGTGATCGAAGATCCGCAAAATATGGAGAAGTCATTGTATCTGTAAGTAACATGTCAATTTATTCTTTGCCAACGTAAGTACTTTGATTTAGGATCAACACAATCTTTCGCATCATCTTGTTTTGATAAGGAAATGCCTAGGAGACTTGAAAACTCTAGGGTGTGAACTGCTAATTTCTCAACCTATGAGTTTTGGTATTGAGTTTTGGTAATG
Organism: Heliamphora exappendiculata; assembly: GCA_034768845.1. Classification (NCBI taxonomy): domain Eukaryota; kingdom Viridiplantae; phylum Streptophyta; class Magnoliopsida; order Ericales; family Sarraceniaceae; genus Heliamphora; species Heliamphora exappendiculata. The sequence continues at coordinate 13,436,468 of JAOTRH010000001.1, read as the reverse complement.
CATTCTTGTTTGTTTATGAAGTCGTGATGCCTGTTTGGGTGGTTTTTACTTGTCGGCTGATTTGATTCCAGTTAACGTGGGTCATTTTGATGTGACACTTGAGATGGAATGACTAGCTGCTTATTATTCTACAATTGATTGTGCAAAGAAATGTGTTGTTTTTCGAGACCCCGAAAGAAATGAGTTTCGTTTCGAGGGGAAAAATTGTTGTGTATATGGCTCGTGCCCGATGACTGTTGAGAAAGGGTTCTCTGGGATACCTATGTAGCGTTATTTCGTAACTGCCACTTAGTTTAGAGAAATTAAACTGATGGAACACAACCAATTTCTCTATTTACTGGGATACCTATGCCAGCAAATAGAGAAATTGAGTTTTCAATAGAAGTCGTGAATGGAACACAACCAATTTTAAAGGCACAGTATTGCATGGTCCTAGAGAAATTGAAGGAGTTAAAGACACAACGGTAGGAATTGCCAGATAAGGGGTTCATTAGACTGAGTATGTCACCTTGGGGTGCGCCATTTTTGTTTGTGAAAGACAAGATTGACTTTGTCCATTATCTAGATTTGAATAAAGTCACTATAAAGAATTAGTACCGTTACCAAGGATTGATGATCTATTCGATCAGTTGCAAGGAGCTTGCGAGTTCTTGAAGATCGATTTGCGATATGTCAACAAAATGTGAAAGCGAAGGATGCGGAGAAAATGACTTTTTGCAACTAAAGAAAGATAACCATTGCGGCGCTATCTCGATTGAAGCTTCCCAAAGGTGGACCTTTTTTCAGATGAGGTGGAACCCTCAACCTATCGCTCGTTATGGACATTACGAGTTTTTGGTTATGCTATTTGGAGAGTGACTAATTCACTGGCCTCCTTCATGGACTTAATGAACATCGTCTTTAGAAACTATTTGGATGAGTTCGTGATAGTGTTCATAGACAACATCCTAATCTACTCAAAGGACATGGAGCAACATGTAGAACATTTGCAGATTGTGTTGCATACGTTGAAGAACCAAAGATGGTATGCAAAGTTTAAAAGCTAGATAGTGTAAAATTTTGAAGAAGATATGCGAATAGATAGAGACAACTCCAAGCTCTGACTTTGCAATCGCAGTGATGTGCAAAATTTCGAAGTTGAATGTGTCCTTAATGTCCTTGAAATTAAATAGCAGATAGTGGATGATAGTTACAAGTCCAAATTTTTTGTTCATCCTAGAATGTTGAAGAAATCTTACCAGCAGATGTGAATGAAAAGAGACGTGGTTGATTACATGAGTTGATGTCTTCAATGCTAGCAAATTAAAGCCAAACGACGAAAGCTAGGTGGATTAATGCTATCACTGCCAATAGCTTGATGAAAATAAGAGCATCTCACTAGGGATTTCATGGTAGGACTACCTTGTATGTCCAAAGGTAACAACTCAATTTGGGTTATCATCGACCGTTTAACAAAAACAACGCATTACCTACCGATAAAGAATACATATGTGATAGACCAATTGGCTAGTCTCTATGGTGGCGAAAGTGTTCAGTTGCATGGAGTTCCGATATCAATTGTATTAGATCGAGACCCAAAATTCTTCTCCAAATTTTTGGAATAGCTTTTAGAGAGTAATGGGAACTGAATAATGGTTTAACACGGCTTTTCACCCCCATACGGATAACCAATCGGAATGAACTATCTAAACACTAGAAGATATGTTGTTAGCATGCACAATGGATTTTTAAGGAAGCTGGGAAAGAGCATATACCTTTGATGGAATTTGCCAACAACAACAGTTATCAAGCAAGCATCGACATGACTCCTTTTGAGGCTCTCTACGGCAAGCGATGTAGATCTCCAACCGGTTGGGCTGAAGTAGGTGAAGGGTAACTCACTAAGCTTGATATAATCCATGAAACTATGGAGAAGATCTAGCAAATTCGAGAGATTCCCCAAGATTGGCTTACGGTTTTTATTTACCTTTTTGCACTCTCCCATATCACTTAAAGGTTAGAAGAAAGTTTTGATTTTCTACGGCATTATAAAGTTTGTTTTGATGGACCAGGATAGATTGGATTGGACTAAAGAACATGTGGGACCCACGTTTTTAGAATTTCTCCCTTTGGGTTTGCTAGTCCCACGTTTGGTTCACTAGATTGGAATATTAATCTCCCATATGATTAATAGTCCGATATTCATAGAATTATTTATCTTACCCTTTCCTTGGGATTATTTGTCACTCCTCTCTGGATTATCTTCCCTATTTATCCAACGGTTAAGAATATTTTTTCAATTTCTATCGCATACTTTATCCCTTGGTACTAAAAAAAACATGTGGGACCTACGTATTGTTTACACTTCTTATTCTATCCGTTTCTATTTGGCACATCAAACATGGCCATAGATCACCAATGAAAGGAATACCGTGTTTTGGTAAGAACAATAAACTAAATTCATAATATGTAGGAATGTTTGAATTTCCTAACAGAATCAGACCAATGCCTTATTGCTTAGCTTTGACACTGGAACTTGTCAATATCCAGTGTGTTTTTCATATATCAAGGCAGAGAATATACGTAGCAGATCCGAGACCCGTTCTGACACGACCACCTTTGGAGATAGACGAAGGCTTAAGTTACGAAGAACGACCAATACAAATTATGGATCATTAGGAGAAGTGATAATCCCACCCATGTAGAACATGTTTTATGAATGTAGTTTTGGCTTGAATAGCTATATAATCCCATGTAGGATAGATTTCCATGTTCGTATGTCTTTTGGAATCAGGACGACTCGGGAAATCTTTTTGCCTATAAAATACCTGAACACGGGGAATAAAGGGAATTCCATGCCATATCTCCTCGAAACGAAATTTTTAGAGAACCTTTGAGTTTTTTTGGGCCAAAACAACAATAACACCTTTTCGGTCCAATTCAAACCGACAATTATGTAGGCAACCCAATGCTCAAATATGGAGTTCGAGGCGCCCCCCCCCCCGATTCCGACTACACGGAAATTCTTAACTCACTGTTTCTAGCCTATAGTGATTTTTTTGGAATATCTCCGAAACCAAAATAGCTTGGAACCTCGCACTGCAAGATTCCTACTCGACAAAATGTAACAGCTAGCCCTAATTTGCATGCACCTCAACCCCTGGCCATATATATTGCCTAAGGTTTTAAATATCGACCGTTACGTATCGTATCGGGATTTTCGACCCCTCCGATATTGATATTTACTAATACATCAGTTGATACTATCCAATACATATTCGTATCACCGATATTGATACCTCGATTTTAGAACCCTGAATACTGCCTATAAATATAACCCTAGATCAGTTTTATGAAGGATACATCATCCCTTTTACACGCAACACACCATTGAGGGAAAAAATTGCTATTTGGTCTCCTCTTTTGCAAGATGACATTACCCTATGACCAAAGTCACCATTTCTTTCTTGTTTTCTAACCTTCTCTTCCTCTGGGGCCACCTTTATCCTTTCTTTGCAAATTGATAACTTCTTTTTGCACCTCAATCTTTAAAATTCCTCCTTATTCCATTTTTTTTGATCCTCCTTTAAAAGTTTTAATTTCATTGCAAGAATTTAAGCAAGGATTGCCCTCTGCATGGTAACCTCTCCACATTCTGGCACCTTCTCACGGAAGCCCTCTTCCTGCATCCATATTTTCTCAAATCAAAAAGGCCCCTAGCTCTATTATTAGCACTGTTGTCATGTGTGATAGGCAGGTGATCCAACATCCATACTAGCAGGGGGCCTGAATGACATTAGAATAGTATTCCTCCCTGTCCCTGGATACCAAAAAAGGTCAATACCAGTAGAAGGAGAAATCTATCTATTGGTCCATGTGAATGGCGCCCCCCCCCCCAAAGTAGCTACGTACCCCTGTGAAAACTCAAGAAATCCATCCTTCGCACTCTTCCTGCTAAAGAGAGAATTGACTTTATATGGTTATTTTGAACTTAAGTTGTTTAAGAGATAATTCATGATCTTTTATGAAGGTATCCCCAATTTATATGCTACAACATCAAGCTCATCCCACATCTCCCCACTTTCCCTGTCAACTACGGGCTACATACTGCTGTGAAAACTCCCTCAAATCCATCCTTCACACGCCTGAGCGAACATGATAAGAGAGAATTGATTTTATATGGTTATGGTGCACTTACGTTGTTTAAGAAATAATTGTGAGTTCTTTTATGAATGTATAACAACTAATATGTGCTAATAACCCTATTATAATTGTTATCCGTTGATGTCTTCCTCTATATTGTCAAGTTGTTTGATGCCTTTTTAACTTAGTCCACCAGATAATGCTCAATTGATGCTTATTTTATGCCACAAAAAACTGCATTGTGGGTTTTAATAGAGGTGTTTCAATGCAAAATTCACACTCTAGGTCAGCCTGTTCTAACTGCTTCAATGATCTCATTTGGTGCAGTCAGAAAACATCATTCTTGCAGAGAAACATAGGATAGAAAAGGATCAAAATGCTGAGCTTAGAAACCAAGTTGCACAGCTATTACAGTTGGAGCAGGACCAAAAATTGCAGATACAACAACGTGATTCAACAATTCAAACTTTGCAGGTTGGTCATGTGTTGAATTTATTTCTCTGTTGCATGTAGATTTTAATGCATGGTCTTGAATTTTTTTGTACGTTTGCTATTTCTTGCTCTCAAATTGTTATCTTGCTTTTTTTTTGCTCACCATGTATCTCCAAGAATTTTCACCATTTGCGTAACATATCATTGCCACCCACAAAATGATGCAGTGGACTTGCGCCACGGTTCTAGTTGTTTATTGCTAGATAATGTCACATTGCTTGGATGTATGATGGGTGATCACTTAATAAACATGAAAACCTCTCCACCTAATAGTTTAAGCTTTGGATTGGATACAAAATTTTCTACATGGTGTCAGAGCATGACCTATTGTCACGGGGCGACACTTTACAATCACCATTTAAATTGGTTATTAATCCCCAAGCACATCGGTCTTGTTCCTTAGTCGTGGAGACAATACAATCACTGTATACAATCACCATATTCGAGGTCTCATGCACTGCTCCTTTTAAATTGGCATTTAGCTTCGCAGAAATAAACATATCACACTACTGCACATTTTGTCCAAGAACACACCCCACAAGGAGTGACCGTGTTCTGATACCAACTGTCACGGGGTGATACTTTAGTGGCGCAGCGGAATTTTTTCCCGTGTGGCATTCGAACTCCATCAAGCCCGAATCCGCCTATTCTCTGACAATTCGAGTGTTTTCTGTTACTCGGTCTTCAAATTTCTTTTTAAAGGCCCATGCTTTATCATGCAAGAACAAACTTTCCTCATGGAAGTCCCATATAGCCGAGATGCCACCTGACGACTTGACGTCACAAGTTGCAAACCGAATGGCACAGTAGCTTCCCTGCACCAAACTCATCTTGAGTAAGGCGCTCGCCCAATTGAAGTCCCATACTCGTTAGGCAGACAAGTAACACAGATGTGTTGACATTGATGTCGAACTTAGCTGACAAGCTTCTCAATGTGTAGCGGGTCGGTATAGCTCATCTCCGAAAGTTAAGGGTGCCTCATTCCCTATATGACGCCAAGGGTCACTCTTGTGCCCACGACGATGTCCTCATGCGTACACGCGTGCTAAGCAATGCACATGACGTGTCACCTGAGCAAGGCAAGGTCGATTCTTAGGCCGAAAGTGCATCATGCCAATTCACTCGTTAAGCAGCTCAACTCGTTTCATAAGCTTATGCATCCAACAATGGCATCCAAATGTGACTCTAGCCGTAAGCCACACATCTCAGGCTGCAGGACCCCTACAAGCAATGCCGAACCCATAACATGCAAGTAGGTCGGCACACGAGGCCTTCGGTGGTGCCTCGATAGCCTAATTGGGTTAGGACACTCAAATAAGAGAGATAGCCCGCGGGGCAAGCGAGTCGGTGTCCACAACCTCTTCCCCAAGTTCTACGCGCGATGTCTAAAGCCTCCCGATCCTCCCGGTTGACATCGTCCATGCGGCACCCGTGCTCGCATGGAGACTCAGAAGCACCTCTCTTTGGTGTCTAGAGCCCGCCCCAATGTTGCCTTGGGGTTGTCCACTTCAGTGCCTAGTGATGACACGGGGAGGGCTGGTAGCTGACATACCACTACCCCCTCTTATAATAGCTTTCTTAGCCATCTCCATTCTGGCAGGAGGAAACATCAAAATGTTTGAGGAGTCATAATGGATAAATAAATAAATATTATTTATTTATTTATTCCCAAAATATCCCTAATGCCAAACTGCTGCACGCCGTGCCGGATGCCTTGCCACGCGCGCGCGCCCTGCGCCGCACGCTGACCTGCGCCCATGCGCGTTGCTACTGTCTTGTGCTGCGCTGCTGTATGCCGTATGCCGTATGGTCTTGTCAGGGTATCATGACACGTTTTGGGGTTAATGCTGCCAGTACTCCTGAACACCGTCGTGGGCCTACTCCAGGCTTGTCCTTGCCATGACCACACAACATCACGGGATTGGCCTTATCAAAGGGCAACCCGTGACACCTATCCATGCACATTTTTTAGAAGAGCGCACACCCCACGATGATAGACCCAAAATGAGACTACACGCGACAGACCTAAAAATTGGTGGCATGTGGGGGTAGTTTAGATAATTCCACATTGTTTGGATGTGTAATGGGGATCATTTAATAAACATGAGGGATCTCTCCACCTAATAGCTTAAGACTTTGCCTTCTATAAAAAGTTTCTGCATTTATATTTGATGAAATCTTGAAACTCATGCTTGTCAATTCATGGCATGAAACGTATTCAAGATGAGAAAACTCAAAAACTTTTAAAGCACGATAATGAGCTGTTTATGCTTATTTGCTTATGCTGGAAAGATTATATGATTTTATTGTGAGCACAATATAAGATAAAAATAGCAGTTGGTGGCTAAGGCTCCTACAACATCATGTGTTAGAGAAATAGCATTCAAGAGGTCAAGGCATAGTGACATGTCTTTTAGGCTTTGCACTTCATTCCTGATTACGATTATGTGGAAATAGAACTTTTGTTTGAGCGTAACGATGATAGTGTATCTGTTAAGGAGGAATGCAAAGACTTTAAATGTAAGTAATTGGGATGGAATCAATTGTAGAGATAAATTTTTGTTATTGCTAAGTGCTCCTAGATTATTCTACTATTATTATGTTGGGATTTTTCAATTCCTTGATGATTCAATCATAAAAGCTCTTTTTATTTTTCTCAACTACATGCAAACTAAGTTACTTAAAGGATACACATTTGTGTACAGGTTCTATTGAACTAATTCCTCAGATCTCATGATGGGTGCATGCTCTTTTGCAACTGGCATATCTCATAGAAAGCACTTTTATGATATCTCCAATCTTCACAAGTACAACTTGGGATTTTCATGACTAGTTTCTTTCTTCCAAAATGATACTGGAATCCAAAAAGATGTCAACTAGTGCATAAATAGATTACAAAAATTTTCTCCCGCCTTTTGCACGCAACGTACCATTATGGAATTAGATAGCAATTCTGGTCTTTTCCCCCCAAATCATGTAGTTGGTATTGAGTTTCCTGTGAGCCATAGACCATGCAAAAACTTTAAAAGCCAACAAAAAAAGGAAAGGCATTGTTGAACAACTCAAATCCTTTGCATTTTTATATTTTCCTATTAGATATGAAAGACACAAAATCCTCAAAAGAAAGGTCCATGCTTACTGTCACCCAGAAAAAAAAAAACAATGTTTTCATAAGTTTGATCTTGCTATGGACAAAATATTGTTGAAGTGATTCAATAGGCAAATGAATTCCTTTTGTTGGAATGGACTGCATTAATCATGGAGGACCATGGATTTGGGTTTCAGGCTAGCTATTTTGTGCACCTACCAATTTTTTCTCAACACCCCTAACCTATTCCATCCTTGAGTGTTCTAATTTTTTTTCTTATTTTTATTTGGATAAGGACCCCCCTGAATAGAACATCTATAAACTTGCTAAGTGGAGAGAAAGGAGAACAAGCGACCTTACTCAAGTCAAATGTATGAAAAGTGAGGATTCAAGGGTGTTGGTAAAGGATGAGGAGATTAAGGAAAGATGAAAAATCTATTTTGAAGAATTCTTAAACGAAAAACACGTAGAAAGATCCGGAGGAGAGGAGTTTGATAACGTGGATGAAACTAGAGAATATAAGTTCTATCGCAGAATAAGAAAGTTTAAAGTGAAAATTGCAATAAAGAGAATGAAATCAGGTAAGGCTTTAGGACCAGATGATATTCTTGTGGAGTTATGGAAATGCCTAGGCAAAATGGGAGTGTATTGGTTTACAAAGTTATTTAATAAAATCATAATGATTAAAAAATGCCTGAAGAGGGGAGGAATAGTATTATAGTACCTATATATAAAAATAAAAGAAATATTGAAGATTGTAACAACTTTTGAGGTATTAAATTGATGAGTCATACGATGAAGCTATGGGGAAAAGTGATTGAATATTATTTATGGTTAACAATAATGATGTCATAGAATTAGTTTGGTTTATGCCTGGTAAATCAACTATGGAAGTAATCCACCTGCACAAGTAATTAATAGAGAAATATAGAAAAAATAAAAGAGATTTTTATATATTTTTTATAGGCTTAGAGAAGGCCTATAATAGTACCTAGAAATATCATATAGTGGGTGTTGGAAAAAAAGGGAGGGATAAAGAGGTACATTGATGTAATAAGAAACAAATGAATTCCCGATTAAGTAGGATTACACCTAGGATCGTCTTTGAATTCTTATTTCTTTGCCTTAATTGTGAATAAACTGACTAGACATATTCAGGATAGTGTTCCATGGTGTATGTTGTTCGCTGATGATATAGTCTTAGTGAATAATACTAGGAGTAGAGTTAACTCCAAACTAGAAATGTAGAGAGCAATTTTGGAGTCAAAAGAGTTTCAAGTAAGTAGGAACAAAACTGAATATATGGAATATAATATTAACAGTAATAAGAGTATTAATAGTGAAGAACCTAAGAGTGAATATTGTTGTTATTTAATTTGAATTATTAACAAAGATGGAGAGATTGCAAATGATGTAACCCATAGAATCAAAGTTGGTTGGCTCTAGTGGAGGGGTGCATTCGGTATTTTAACACACACAAACAACAATAGTTTCCCTAATAGCAAGCAATTAATCAAACTACCATCCGGCACAAAGGACTCTGATTTTCACTGTAACCCAAAATTTTCCTTGTACCCCACTTTAGGTTGTGATTGAGAGTGACTTTTCAATGTCGATTCGTGCAAGCAAGCACTCGGCTTAGAGCCCTTCCCCTCTTGCGGCCATTAAACCGAAGGCAGGCAGGTCGATTCCATTTCTGAAGACTTGCTTGCATGCTTGGGTATTGTAGACAACTCGATTCATTGGAGCAGCTAAAAACCTACATTGAAATGCTCCACCTATTCCCCCTTCCCAGCTGTCCCAGGGCTTCCTGTTTTGTTTTCCACATTCTTATTTCTTCCATGATCGATGGATACCTACGAGATTAAAAGAAAATTTTTGTAGAACATCTATTAGGCTAGCGATTCTATATGTGATAGAATGTTGGGCTGTTAAGAATGATCACATAAATAAGACGAGCGTTGCTGAAATGAGAATGTTAAGGTGGATGTGTGGTAAGACTAGAAAAATATAAAATTAGAAATGAAAATATTCGTGAAATGGTAGGAGTTGCATCAATTGAGAATAAGTTGAAAGAAAATAGATTAAGGTATATAGATCTATTGATGCATTAGTAAAGAAAAATGACAAGATCATAGGTAATAGAAACATTAGAGAGGTTAGACTTAAATTAAACAGAATGATGCAAAAGGATTCATGTAGCCGACACCAATTAACTAGGACAAAGGCTTATTTTGGTTTGATATGTATCCATGAGTGTTCCAATTAATAGGGACAGCAGGGGAGATAAGTTGTTTCATGGCAGTTTCGTGAGGTTATGTTGGCCATTCCTAGAGCCTTTTGAATTCTATAGGCAGTTTTTGAAGATCCCTATCAATGCCGGGAAGAGTAAATAAGTCAATTGCATTGCAATTTGAGCTGTGTGCTGTTGCAGAGGTGTATTGCAAGTGAATGTATCTCAACAGAACCACATTTCAAAGGATAGAAATCCAAGGAGATGGTTTAGGACAAGATGAAGAAATAGGTTTATAGGAACTGAGAGGAAGAGTAAAAGGGAAAGGAGCTAACATCGCCTAAAAGCAAGTGCTAGTTTACTTTCAGGAAGTCTGTAGGTTTTTGGAATAGAACTATTGTTTCCATTTACAAGGGTAATGACTTGAGGGTGCTTAATTGAAAAGAGAAAGAATGTGCAATGTTGAGACATTCAAAAGAATGACCTAGAAGAATGAGAAGAAGGAAGAGATGGAAGTCATGCAAATCATAAGCAAAGCTTAAGTTGCAGCGTCTTAATTGAATACTCTTTGGTCATGAAAGTAATGATTACCACCCTTTTAGTAACTCAAATCTGATAAACGTTTTGATTCTAGACATCAATAAAACCTGGCTAAAAGAGGCCAAACCAACCCAATTACCCTTTATGTTCAGGGCTAGCAATGTGTGAATGCTGTCGAGCTCCAATGGTTGTATGGAAGCCCTATGAAGCAATATGAACTATACTTAATATAGTATTGCAATGGCAATAGTTACTGACCAAGCTATGAGGATATGAAACTAGTCCATCATGAATTCAAGCAAACAAAGCTTAAGCTCTAACTGCTGACTTGAATAGGCTTGAATTCAAAAAGAGATGATTATCACCTTTTTATATTTCAAATTTTAGAAACAATAATTTAGACTTCAAATTTATCTACTTCTGGGCATCAATAAAGCTTAGGTAGGAGAGATCAAGCTTTACCCAACTATATTAGTTTTAGTGCTTGAATAGTACGGCTGGTGTTAAGCTTTGACTGGATCAGTAACCTGCTTGTGTAATTTGAAAAATGTATGTATAGTATTGCAACAACAAATCAGCTTAGTTAGTTAGATACTTGGTCCTGTCTTTCCTTGAGACTTTATCAAGTTTATCTTCACTGCACCTCCATTATCACCATGTGCCTCAGTGTGTCAACGTTGTGAGATGACATGTGGATCATTGAGGAGGCATATGCTCTACTTGTATCCAATAGGTTGAGTTGGATTGATCCCAAGTTTTCCATGTGGCGCCTTGTAGTCAGACCTAGGCGCCCAGAGGTAAATTTCTGAGGCATTTTTCTACACTTGCTACTACACTTCCACACATTTCTTATTGTTTGGATGATAAGAATTGAGGCTTGGACTCCATAAATATACATCTAACTATTAGTCGTGGCTTATTAAGGGGATGGGTTTTGGAGGACTGGGAGTTCCAAATATTGTAGAGAGTAAAGGAAGAAGAATCATGCTGGGGTGCTGGGAAATGTGTTTATTTTTTCAGGAATATTTGGATTGTTTCAAAGGATTAATTTTTTTTTTAGTGGTGCAGGCTCTATTTAGTTAATGATTGCTTCCCTTGCATGTGTATTCATTTTCCTTGGTATTTTATTCAATCTTGGAGAGCATTCATGTGCACTAGATAAGATTCTTATCATATGTGTGTAGTATCAGATGGTGCCTTTTTTACAAAGAGCACTATGCAGCGCAAAGCACAGAAGCTGATTTAGAAATTGAATTTTTAGACAGATCTGCTTAGAAAAGGATCTACATGAAGATATTACTCTATTGTTGTCAAGATTGCCAGAATTTTGTTGGGAGTAAAGAACATGCACCATTGATGGTGTTTGGTAAATCATAAATGTCTAAAGGTTGAAATGTTTATTTTTTAAAATCCGATTGTTGTCTGGAACTTGATATGATAAATATTAATAAAACGTTAAAGCACTCATTTCCTCAATAGTTTTAGGCATCTCTCATAGTTGGCTTTGCAGGGCATTTAGTGTTTCCCCAGCAGGCCCCCCTCGGCCCGGCCGCCCCTGCCCCCCCTCTTCCGTATTCGGTTTAGGCTCTATAAGTTCCAGACAGCTGAGGGCACTAATTTACTCTTTTAAAAGCTCACTCTCTTTATCCTTGATTAACTGGACCTCATGGTGAGGGTTGGATATCATGAGTTTCTTGCTTGGCCCCCTATTAAAAATGGAGGAGTGATACAAGTTTATGTGGGTGGCTGGTGAGAGGCAGGCCAATAAATCTAGTTAGTAATATTCTTTTCTTATAACAATAGAAGAGCATTAAGGGAGTGCCACCTAAGACGAGAGGGGAAAAGACCCCATACAAAAAGGGGAAAAGACAAAAAAGCTCTCACAAAAAGGGATAGACTAGAAAATCCCTACAAAACAATTACAAAGACAGACTCTATGAAATCAACAATTTCATCAACTGGAGGTGCTCCACGATCTAACAACCAAGAATAAAAATTACAAGGGAGAACACCCTTTAATTTATGCAATGATACTCAATCCCGTCAAAGTATCTCTTGTTCTACTCCAACCATAATAGATACATCAAACACAATGGGATCAATGACCACACCCTCCTTAGGACCCTCCCTTAGTCCCTCCCCTCGAGCTCAACAAAACGACAATCATCTCCTTCTTAAAAACCCAATCCACTCCAAAGAGCATCAAAACAAAACTCTATAACTCCTGGTGAACTCACAGACTCACAGTGTATAAGTGGAAAATGGACTCTCATTCCTTTTTACACAGATGACACTTGTTAGTTTACACCAAACGCCTCCTAACAAAATTTTTAATGGCCAAGATCCTCCCAAGCTTACCAAACCAAACAAAAAACGCCACCTTTGAAGGGGTTCTCGCGGTTCTCACATCTGAGACACTCTTCTACAAGAAGAAAGCCCTTTTAATGCTCATCAAACACTTGTAGAATGACTTAACACTAAAAGACCCATTGTTGTCGCATCTCAATATACCAGGGTCCACCTCTCCATCCACTTTATTATGATCATGCAAAATTTCAAAAGGGTCAAAACCTAATCTAGTTCCAAATACTGCACATCCCTTTTCAACCTAGAATTCCAAAACGTAGAGGAAAGAATTCTCCTGGGCATAATCTGCTATCACAACCATTCTAAACGTAACAAAAACAAAAATATCAGGGAAAGACCTATCAAGAGCCTCATCGTCACACCAGACATCAAACTAGAAGCTTACCCTTTCCCCGCTCCTCACCTAAAAAAAACTAGTCCTTAGGATATTTGTTGAAATTCTTGCTAATACCTTTCTACAAGCCTTTGCCATAATATGAAGACACTTGTGGGGTGCTCCAATCACCTCTCAAAGAACCATATTTGCCCTTAAGAAGCTTTCTCCATAAATTATCGCTCTTCAAAGCAAATATCCATAACCCATTTTTCAAGAGGGATTTGTTAAAGATAATTAGCCTTAGGATGCCAATTTCCACTTTATTGAGAGGGGAGCAAACAATATTCCAATTCACTAAATCCGGTATGACACCATCCCCAATCACTCTTCATAAGAAATCTCTCAGTAACTTTTCAAGCTTCCTAGCTACAAAACCCAAAATAGTAAGAGCATATAGAAAGTATGGCAAGAGGCTATATAAAGTTTTTTCGAGGAGAGTAAGTCTACCCTTCTTAGAAAGATATTATCTCTTTCACCTAGCCAAACCGACTTTGAAATTTCTTTAAAATTCATCCCAAACAACTTTTGCCTTAAAGGTTGTTGCCAAATGGAAGCCCCAAATAGGTAAGGCTCCAAACTTTCATCCCAGAATAGTAGCCAAGTTATCTACATTTGGGACTTCACCAACCGAAATAATTTCACATTTATTCAAATTCTCTCAAAACCCCGACACTGTATCAAAACAAAGGAGAACACACTTGAGATACCCTAGTTGACTCTGCTCTGTACCTGCAAAGATTAACATGTCATTTGCAAAGAAAAGGTGGGAACCAAACAATAGATAGCCATGTATAGTGCTAACTTCAAACCTCTGCAACAAATCATCTGTATTGTTCTTCAAATCAAAGGACAAAAAGCTTCTCTGACAGTAATTAGAAAGAGCGGAGAAAGAGGATCCCCATGTCTTAGTACTCTCGACGTTCAGAAAAAAACTTGCTGGAGACCCATTCACCAAAATCGACAGAGAAACTGATGAGATACATAACTAAATCCACGCCACGCTCACCCGAACTCATCCTATGTAAAAGATAAATCCCAGTTCACATAATCATAAACCTTCTCAATATTAAGCTTACAAATCACTTCAGGGGACTTACTCCTCATTTTGGAGTTGAAACACTCATTATCAACAACATTGCATTAAACATTTGTCTGCCACCTACGAACCACCTGCAAAAGAATTATGCGAATCAAAAATCATCTGTTGGATCACTTTTTTGAGTCTGGAAACCTAAACCTTAGCTATAAGCTTATTGGCGCAGAGAGGTCTAAAGCCTCTAATATTCTTCCCCTTAACCTTCCTAGGAATAAGATCAACAAAGGAGGCATTGAGACTCTTCTCAAAGGACCCATGCTTGGAAAGGGAATGAAATAAACTCAACAATGTTGGAAAACGGCAATGTAAAACTATTTGGGCCTGAGACTTCATCCCCACTCACATCCCCCACAACCTCTTCTTGGAATAATCTATGATGGTAGTTAGCATACCCTCTTTGACATCAACATTTGGTGTGAGAAGAGTCCACATGCACTTGCCCAATTATATTAGCTCGTCTATGAGCATCAGCTATCCTTTGAAAGAAGCTCGTGTTTTTATGACCGACCTTTAGCCAAAGGGTTTGGAATTTCTTTTTATAAGTAATCTCCTCTAACTTAACCATCCTACCAAACTCCCCTTTCAAGTCTTCCCTTTGACTCATTTCCTAAGCATGGACCTTGACCTTTTCCTTCTTGTCTAAACATCTGATATTTGAGAGAACCCTAACTTTCTTGCATCTCAACTAAGCCAAACTTCTCTATGACCACCTCTTCAAAGTTGTCTTAAGAAACTTTAACTTTGTAGAAAGGACGAAACGCAGAATCCCCACCACGCTAAAACCGTTCCACTAGCTAGCCACTTAATCCCTAAAGCCATTCGTCGATAAACACACATTCTTGAACTTGAAAGTGGACTTTCCCCTGTGAACCCAGCCACTATCCTGCATGATTAGAGCATGATTTGATAGTGGCCTTGATAAACGAATTGCAAGTTGTGACACTTATGAAAAGTCCTCCTCCTAACCCATAGACACCACAAATTGTTCAATTTGAGTCTTGGGAGGGGGACTTTGGTTGTTGCATTAGGTAAAGTTTTCCCTAGAAAAAGGAAGATCCATCGGCTCCATCTAGTCAATGAAAGAGGAAAACAACTTCATAGCTTTGGAGATAGCTCTACAACCCAACCTCTTATGCAGGAACCCAACCACGTTAAAATCTCTGTCCACACACAAAGTTCCATTTGAAGGCAACACCACCCAGCTCATCCCATAGCTCCTCCCTCGCTCCATCATCCACAAGATCGTACACTCTAGAGACCGCTTACTGAAATCCATTTTTGACGTAATGGAATGGACAAGACAAGGAGAAACATCCCTCGCCCTGCCCTTGTTCGTCAAAAATCTACCGTCCCACATCAGTAAAATATCCCATGTCAAGTATTACGAACACAAAGTTTAGTCTCTAATCTTAATAGCATGGGCACGCAACACATGGATACGATATGAACATGTTGATATGTCAATTATAAAAAAACGCAGGATATGTTCCGTTTGAAAATGTTAAAAAATTATATTTTTATGTACTTGTTATGTGATTAATATATGAATATTTTATTCAATAGATACGTTTAAGTGTTGTCAAACACACATTAATGAGTGCCTGAAGAGTATCGTGTTTGATACGACATGCCTCTTTCGTAAAAGTGTTTGTTTTTTAACGCTAATCCCTCAAGAAGGATTTAATCCAAGTTTTCTCCACCTCCAAATTTAATTCCATACTTTTCAACAAATGATTTTTATCGTCATTGACAAGTAAACGAAGAACCCCTATTCCTCTTGGCACCCCCACATCACCCTTATCCTCTCCTTAACTAATGGAACATTAAAATTCCTTACCTTGCTATCCAATCTTTGTCTCCCAGAATTGTCTTTAACAATACTGTTGCGAGCCGACCCCTTTCCATGCCTCGCCTCAAGAGCACCGAATAAGGATATATCCTTCTTCTCGAAGCCATCAAAGTCAGACATTCCCTTCTATTTTGTTAGGATCAATCATCTCCCACACTACAGATTCCAACACCTCAAACCCAGCTCAATCCCTATGAGATGCCAATAATCCCATAGACCTTGAAGAAAAATCCTCCACCAATACCTCCGTATCAACCCCAACCTTTGACTGAAAAGATTCCCCCAAACACATCCCTTGACCCCCTTATCTCCTCTTCTAGGTAGAATAGACCGAACTTAATCATCCATCCTCCTTTTATATTTTTTGATAAATAAATTCAGTATCTAGAACTTTAATCCCATTCCCTTACTTATCTAATTATATAAACCAGAGGCTCAACCTCGCAACCCTCCAAAGACACCTCAACATAGAGGAAGCAACGAGAGCTAAGAACAGAGGGTCACACATTTGGGTGCCATACTACATTGAATCCTGCCGGGCCACGTCTGAGGCTTGTCAACTAGGAGCTCCAAATCCACCACCACTGACATTGACAACAAGAAGCTCCACCAACTCTAGCGACAAGTTAGCCGTTGAGAACCCAGCAAAATGCTCCGAACCCCAGCAACTTGACATCCAGGCTAGGACCTTACCCAACAAATGATTGGCCTCCCTTCTCCTAGACTTGTTTCCCTTTGTATGTTCTTGTGACAATTTTTTGTTGGGAATTTCAACTAAAGGTCCAAAAAAATAATTTTTAACGCACAAGGTCCATAAACAAAAATTTTAACGCGCAAGGTCCAACTACGCGATTTTTTTCGAAAATACCTAGCAAATAGATAAATTTATCTATTTTGCATAACAATCAGATAAATTTATCTGTTTGAAATTCATCTATTTAATATGCAAGATAAAATTATCTATTTGCATATCCACACAGATAATGTAAATAGATAAATTTATTTGTATTTTTTATATGTGCTTTCAATAAGACAGATAAATTTATCTGTGTTCTTTATACGTGTTTTCAATAAGACAGATAAATTTATCTGTATTCATTATACCTGTTTTGAAAAAGCACAAATAAATTTATCTGTGTTCTTTATACGTGCTTACAATAAGATAGATAAAATTATCTGTTTAGTCATAACACCTTACCCGTGTTTTCAATAAGACAAATAAATTTATCTGTATTCTTTATATATATTTTGAAATGTACAGATAAATTTATTTGTGTTCTTTATACGTGGTTTATAATAAGACAGATAAATTTATCTGTGATCTTTATACATACTTACAATAAGACCGATAAATTTATTTGTACAGAGGGTATTTTTGTCCTAAAAAATCATATACGCATTAATAGAGGACCTTACACGTTAAAACTTTTATGAGGATGGATCTTGTTCGTTAAGAAATATTATGCTGGATGGAAAACAGTAAATGGTCTATAAATTGGACTGTTCACCAATTTTTCGTTTTTTGTTTTGGTTAGCCTCATCAACAATATAAATTTGCGCACTCTACATAATGTTGTTTTATTGAGGATACAAATAATATAAGCTATCCATCTCTCTAACAATTTAAGCTTTTAGTTAAGTTTGTGGTTAACAATCTACTTGTGTTCAATTCTCACTGTCTACTTAATCATTAAAAATGTGCACGTATGCAATGGAGGAGAGCCATGTCAGATGTGAAGGGGCGTGTTTGAGGATATAAATAATAAAGTTGCCTCTCTCTCTCTCTCTCTCTACAACTTAAGCTTTTAGATCAGTTGGCGGTTAACAATCTAATATTCTAAATGTTTTTGTTGATGTGGTGTCACTTCTTTCATCAATGATATCATTTATCATGTTTTCTTGTGGTATACAATGTTGTTGGGTCACTTACAATCAATTAGTTACAAATCTTATAGTTCATGTTTCTTTTTCCTGACCTATAACGATTCTGGTGGCATTGTTTCATGTTTTTGGTGCCATCACTATTGTAGGCCAAACTGAAAAGCATTGAGTCACAACTAATTGAGGCACTTCATACTAGAGAGCTCAGCTCCAACTCAAGGTCTGTGGCTCAACCAATTTCTAAAGCAGCAGGGGATGGCTTGGATTCCATTGCAGTTACCAAGAAACTTGAAGAAGAACTGTTAAAACGTGATGCCCTTATTGAGGTCCGTTATTGTTAGCAATTCTACTTGTCTTGAAGTTCTGCTGTTTAAGTTGTCCCTTGGAATGTATACTTCTCATTTCTACGTGATCTATGTTTATAAAGATCATTTAGACATCATGGTATAGAGATCGTATAAATATATCTTCTGTTGTCTTTATGTAGCATACTGATTTGGATATTGCATAATTCTTATGTCGTATCGTCGATAGATGATAGAAATGTTATATTCACTTGGTGTGATCAATGAGCAATCTGTTTCCATTGGACTGAAGGAGTTCTCATCATGGATTTTGAACTTGCTTTGCTTTATGGTATGCAATTGCAAAATTAACTGCTATTGCAAAACTAACTTTTCATTGAATATATGTGTCTGCATTTTGGATGCTGCAGTGGTATTTGTTATAGTGTGCAAGTAAAAGGGTAAGGCCATTGTGGTGTGGTAGTAAAGGGTAATAGAAACTGTTTTGCAATTTACCAGATAATGTGGCCTAGGGATAGTGAGATTGGCTATTCACAAAAAATGCATTTGGTGGTAGTGGATACTACTATGTCTTTGATGTGTGGAGCGTTGAAGGTATTGTCTCTGAATTCTTTCTGCCAATGTTCAACCCAGATGGAGGTTATTATCAATTGGAGGGGTTTGGTTGTTTGGATGTGGGGCTAGAAGGGGAATGGGTCTCCCTTGTACTCTACAATATATACTATTGCTGATGATATTACAGAAGTAACCGTAAGGCATATAAAGACATGAATGCAATTAGAAGAGTACATTCTAACAGTAAATACATTTCTGGTAATATTAGTATTTCAATAAAAAGTTAGAAGTTTTATTTTATATCATTGAAATGCAATGAATTAGGAGTTCAGATTTCCCAGTAATCAAGAAGGATCCCATTTCCTCTGTCAATGTAGCCAATGGTTCTTGACACACTGTGCTTATGAATGCATATTTCTCATCTATGTTTTTCTCGGGTTTCATCTTTTCCTTTTGTTACTGAGCTAAATATTACTTGCGACTAAACTAATATTATATGCTTCTTCCGTTTTAGAATATTAATGTTTGTGTAGTTTTTTTTTTCTTTTTTTTTTCTTTTGGCAGAGGTTGCATGAAGAAAATGAGAAATTGTTCGATAGATTGACAGAGAAAGCAAATTTAGTTGGATCTCCTCAGGTACTTATTATTGTTGTTTTCTGGTGGGAAGATTATGTTATTATACTGTCCTTACGCTTAGTGTTCCATATTCAGGATGACTTCTCTCAGTATTACAATCTTTACTCTTCTAGGTTCATCCTGTTCCTGATTTATTTGGTATCTATCTACAATCAGGTCCTTGAAATTGTTCTTGGTTTATTTATTGATGTTTTTTCTAGGTATCATTGGCTTATCTTCATTCGTGGAGTTTTTTTTTTTTTATAAATATTTTCCAGTCTACAATGGTCTTTTGAACATTTGAAGATTTGATCCACTTTCATTTGTTCCATTAATTTTTAAAATTTTTTTTCAGGATCTTAATAACTAATTAACCTTTTTTTCCTGGTAATAAACAAGTAAACAGTTAGTTCGGCAGCAATTCAACCTAACCAGTCACTTCTCTCTCCAGCCATGTAATCTCTTTCCTATCTTTTCCATCCCCAATGCTCAAAATGCATCATTCTCTGGATTCCTTCCCAATGGAAACTAAATACTTCCACAGTGAAGACTCAATGCTGCAGCCTAATAGCCCTGTCAATCTATGCAATATATCTTCTGTGAAATCAGTCCCACATTTGTGCTCTTATGCATATTGACCTTCAGCCATCAAACCATTTCATGCATTTTATTTTTTGTATTTTATTTTATTTTATCGACCACAATAAAGTTTTATTAAATACAAAGAAAGGAGTACAATGAAATTTAAACACGACAAGAGATCCTCTGATGAGAAAATAAATGATACTAATTACAAATCACATATTTCTCTCAATCCCGAAAAAAATAATATCAAATGGTCCCCTTAAAAGGATAAATAACTTGTCTTATCCCATAATTCTTGTACTTGCTCCAATTTGTCGTAAAAAATTCTTTCATTTCTCTCCAAATGAATAACTCAAAGCACAACATGAATGGCGCAACCCAATGAACTTGGGCCTCTTTACGGGAACCAAAACTCCAATAAATGATAAGTTTTTTAACACATGAAGCTAGAGCTACCAATCAACCTCTACCAACTGAAACAATCTCTGTTATAATTCCATAGAAACAAGGAAATGCAGAAATTGATGATCAATCCTTACCCTCATTCCTCTTAACATGCGTAGCTGGCGATGCGGAAATTGTTGATCAATCCCTTCCCTAATTCCTCTTAACACGCGTAGTAATTAGGCTGCCTCCTCTAAAATATGTGGTATTAAGTTCTATATGAACCATGGACCATGCAACGACTTTAACATTAAGAGGCTCACTTCTGTTCCCAATCATATTATGAAGGGAAAAAATCGAACATTTGGATTATCAATGAACTTCTCAATGGAAGGCTTAAAAAGAGAAAACTGGATGAATGAGGAGTCCCCACTTTCTTACTAATAGCTCCACGACTCAAAGAAACACCGCTAAGGATAAATGCTAAAGATTCTAAACTATCGGCCTCATGATAGTTAAGATTTATGAAGAAATTAAAGGTTTAAGGAACAAGTGCCAAATAAGATTAAGCTATACAAAGCCATAAAAACATTTTGAGATTTCCATGGATCAATAATTCCTTTGTTTAACCACATGAAGGGGTCCCAACCTTTTCTCATACTTCTAATAATGTGATGCCATAGAGTATCACATCCAGTGGGAAAGCTCCATAGCTATTTTTCAAGCAATGCAAATGTTACCCAAAATAAACTTCCTTGTTCCCGCCCCT
>JAOTRH010000001.1:13395151-13415111 GCA_034768845.1 Heliamphora exappendiculata | reverse complement strand
CCCCAAAAAAAAAATTTTTTTGCAAAGAAAAGTCACCTCCATCTAAGAAAGTGGCTTTTCTCCTATCATCACCTCATTCTTACCACAAAATAAATAAAAAAAAAGAAATTTTTTTTGTCTCCCATAATTTTTTCGATTTTATTTTCTACTTCCACTTGAATCTTAAATAAAGATTAACAATGATTATGACAGCTGACACGAAGTAAACCTTGCTCTTGTACATCGAAATTCTTTTCAACTCTAATCTCTTGGCAATCTTCTTGTTGGATGGCTTGAAGTTGAATAGTAAAGTAGTGATTTAGGGTTAAAGAAGGAGAGAAGGAAGATGAGAGAAAGACAGAGAGAATATTATTAGAAGAATAATGATGTTTAACTTCACCTCTACACCACACCAGTATTTATATAAGAGATACCAAATTAATTACAAAACGACCCTAACATATATAAGTAATTATCTAACACCCCCTCAAGCTGGAGCATAGAGATTGAATATGCTCAGTTTGAAAAGAAGTCGTTGGAAACCAGAAGAAGCTAACGGTTTGGTAAGAATATCACCAAATTGAGTTTCTGAGCGAATATATGGAGTGACAATTTGCTTCATTATCATTAAATTCCGAATAAAGTGGCAGTTAATTTCAATATGCTTAGTGCGCTCATGGAACACAGTATTATTAGCAATAAATATGGCTGCCTGATTATTACAAAGCATCTTTATAGGACGTGAATCCGTGATGCCGAAGTCATGAAGAAGAGAACGAACCCACAACATTTCAGACGCAGTATGGGCCATAACACAATACTCTGCTTCAGTACTAGAACGGGCAATAACATTCTGTTTCTTATTACGCCAACTGACAAGATCACCGTCAATGGAGGTACAATAGCCAGAGGTGGACCGTCTATCAAGCGACTACCAGTCCAATCAGTATCACTAAAGCCAACCACGGACAAATGATCAGATGGATGATATAACAATCCACGGCCTGAGGCACGTTTCAAGTAGCGAAGAATACGACAAACAACATTTAAGTGTGGCTGATGAGGAGCATGCATAAACTGGCTAACAACACCAATAGCATATGTGATATCAGGGCGGGTAACTGCGAGGTAAATTAATTTTTCAACAAGCTGCCGATAACGACTAACGTCTAACAATGGTTCCCCATGTTCAGCATCGAGCTTTACAGTAGAATCTATAGATGCATCAACCAGACGAGCACCAAGTAACCCAGTCTCGAAAAGAAGATCAAGAGTATACTTACGTTGGGTTAAAAAGTTCCCTCGAAAGGAACGAGCAACCTCAATCCCAAGAAAGTAATGGAGAACACTTAAGTCCTTGGTGTGAAAATGATGAGCCAAATGTCGTTTTAAAGAAGCAATACCTGTAGAATCATCATCAGAAATAATGATATCATTAACATATACAATCAGCACAATAGTACTAGCAGAAGAGTGTTGAACAAAAACGAAATGATCAGATGTGGAACGCCGAAAACCGTATGCAATGACAACAGAACTAAAGCGATCAAACCAGGCACGAGGAGATTGCTTCAGACCATATAGAGCCTTACGCAAACGACAAACAAGATGTTCATTGCCAGGCACAACATAGCCAGGGGGTTGATCTATATAGACCTCTTCTTGAAGATCACCGTGAAAGAAGGCGTTCTTAATGTTAAGCTGATATAATGGCCAAGAACGACTAACAACAACGGATAGAAGGATCCGAACAGAGTTAAAGCGAGCCACATGAAAAAAGGTTTCCAAGTAATCAACGCCGTAGGTTTGAGTATTGCCCTTAGCAACCAAACGTGCCTTCAAACGATCAACAGAACCATCTGGAAAGTACTTTACTGTATATACCCAACGACAACCCACCGCTTGCTTCTCATCCATAGCAAGTTTCTAGCCAGACACGGACACAGCCTGCTTGTAAGAAAGTAGGAATAGACATGGACGATAAAGTAGAAGTAAAAGAATGGAGACAAGATGACAAACGATTATAAGATACAAAATGAGCAATAGGATGTGTGCATGTATGTTTACCTCGGCGCAAAGCAATCAGTGAGTCATTAGAACTAGGAGCAGAGGAGGTAGGAACCTCCATCGGAAAAGATGAAGAACCTGGGCCATAGGAGACGACGAGCTTGACAAAATTTGCTTGTCTCAATGTGTTCCTTTTTGTGAGATTCCATAGTTTATATACAAAAATATTGTCCAAATACAAGGCTAAAATTCAGCCATTAGAATCAATCTAACCTAACCAAAATGGAAAGAATATCTGTACAATCATAATTATGCCATAATTATGGCTAAATATATGACTAAATATATCCTGATTGACATCCTCCTTCAAATTGATGCTGGTCGATTAAGAAGCATCAATTTGCCCACAAGGAACTGATGTCGCGGTCGGATCATGGCCTTGGTAAACAGATCAGCAAGCTGAAGATCAGTGGAAATATGAGGAAGAGAAATGACGTGAGCGTCTATGGTCTCCCTAATAGAATGACAGTCGACCTCAATGTGCTTCGTATGTTCATGGAAAACAGGATTAGCAGCAATCTGAATGGAATTGGTGTTATTAGCATGAAGAGGAGGGATGGGATCAGATTGGGGGAAACTAAGTTCACCCAGAAGCCCACGAAGCCAGACAATCTCAGAACATGCAGCAGATATGGCACGGTACTCGGATTCAGTTGAGGATTTGGAAACACGAGGTTGTTTCTTACTCTTCCAAGAGATCAAGGAATCATCAAGAAACATGCACCACCCGGTGACAGACCGTCTAGTATCCTGACATCTGGCCCAATCCGTATCAATATAGGCAATAAGACGTAGAAGAGAACCGGTTGGGAAGAACAGCCCTCGGTGAGGGGAACTGCGAAGATATCGGATGATACGACGAACAACAGTCAAATGTAGATGGCGAGGAGTTTGCATGAATGGGCTAACCTGCTGAATAGCGAAAGAAATATCAGGCCAAGTAATAGTTAAATAATTCAAACTGTCGACCAACTGTCGATATAGTGTAGGATTAGGGAGGAGATCACCCACCTCACGACGATACTTCATGTTGACTTCTAAAGGAGTATCCACCGAAGAAGAGTCTTGAAGACCAGCTAAAACAATCAAATCCTGGGTATACTTGTGTTGAGTCTGAAAGATGCCAGAGGGATCTCTGTGAATTTCCAACCCCTAGAAATATGTAAGAGGACCAAGATCCTTCATATAAAAGGAGGCCTGAAGATGCTGTTGTAGATGAGTGATCAAGCCGGAATTCGCCCCCGTGATAATAATATCATTAACATAAACAAGAAGAAGAACAATGCCGTCAGAGGACTTGCGAAGAAACAGAGAGAAGTCATACTGACTTTGCTCAAAGGAAAACTGAATTAAGGTAGACCGGAACTTATCAAACCACGCTCGAGGAGCTTGTTTCAACCCATATAAAGATCGCTTCAGTTTGCATACATCAGAAGAGGAGGAGGCCAACCTAGGGGCAGAGTCATGTGCTTCGAGATCACCATGAAGAAAAGCGTTTTGAACATCCATTTGATGAAGTGGCTACCCTTGGGATGTTGCAATAGAAATAGCCAACCGGACCGTAGTCATCTTGGCAACAGGAGCAAATGTCTCTTCATAGTCCACCCCATATTCTTGTCTATTACAAAGTGCAATCAACCTGGCCTTATAGCGATCTAGAGTACTATCGGAACGCAGCTTGATTGAGTAAACCCATTTACACCAAATTGCTTTAACTTGTCTCGGACAGGGAAGAACATCCCATGTGTGATTGTCCTGAAGAGCATGAAGTTCTTCACCCGTTGTCGTCTGCCAACATTCATGCTTAATAACCTCATAGTAACATGAGGGAATTGAAACAGAGGACAAAGTAGCATGAACAGATGTATGAGAGAAGCCATACTGACTAGGAGGGCGAGAAACTCTAGTAGACCTCCGAGGAACAATGGCAGAACCCGGATCTGGCAGATCAGATGAGTCAGGCTCAGGTGTCGGGTCAGATGCAGGAAGAGGCAACGTTGAGTGTCGACGTTCATACACAAAGCCAAATTTGAATCGCTCAGGAGAAGGAGAGCAATGATCTCGGGCAAGGATACTTACATGAGGAAAAAAGAAATACTGATTTTCAAAGAAAACAATATGACGAGAAATACGAAATCTATTAGAGCTTGGATCATAATAATCATAACCTTTGTGTGAGTTACTATATTCCATAAAGGCACATTTTACAGATTGAGCAGAAAGTGTCTTTCATGTGAAGGTAAATGAACAAAGCAAACACAACCAAAGGTATGCATATCAAGATGGTTGGGATGCTCGTGATGCAGACGATATTATAGAGTTTCAAATTGTAAGACACTTGCAGACAACCTATTAATTAAATAAACTGCCGTGGATAACGCTTCAACCCAAAATTTAGCGGAAACAGATGACTCAAGCAATAAAGTGCGAACAATATCCAACATGTGGCAATTCTTACGTTCAGCAACGCCATTCTGCTGAGGTGTATAAGGGCAAGAACGCTCAGAAACAATTCCCTTCTGTTTAAGAAATGCATGAAATTCATGAGACATATATTAACCACCCGAATCAGATCTTAACACTTTAATGCTTGAAGAGAATTGAGTTTCAATAAATGCCACAAATTGTTGAAACACCGAAAATACCTCAGATTTAGAATGAAGGAAATAAATCCAAGTATATCGACTATAATCATCAATGAATATGATAAAATATTTATAATTTGTATGAGATATAACAGGTGTAATACCTCATATGTCACTGTGGATCAAATCAAAACAGGTATCAGCACAACTACCATGTGTAGGGAATGAAAGAGATTTACTTTTCCCCAATTTACATGTAGAGCAATCAAACGAGAGACGAGAAGAAAAGAAAAATTGATCTTTATTACCCAACAAATCAGTGTTAATTAAATGAGACAGAACAGTAGGATTAGGATAACCCAAACGTTTGTGCCAGACATCAATTTTATTTTTAACAGTAGTAAAGCCAAAGAAAGGTAAGAAGGCATCGCAAAATGGAGAGGAAACAAACGTCCAACTTTAGGCCCCCTTCGCGAGTATCTTCCCCGACACCTGATCCTGCACAATACAACCATCACTAGAAAACCCAACATTACAGTTATTATCAACCAATTGACCAACAGAAATAAGGCTAGTAGAAAGCTCAGGAGATACAAGAACTCCTTTACCTACTGAATTAATATCCCCAACAGCATGAATAGGAAGCTGACTCCCATTAGCAGTCTGAATATATGAAGAGCCATGATAATTTTGAACATTGGTAAGCGTGTTGGAGGAACTAGTTATATGATTAGACATACCGGAATCAACAAGCCAATGTGAAGATGATAATGTATTGTTACCTTGAAGCCCTAAGGCTGAAAATGCTGACATAATCATTTGCTGAACGGTTTCAGGAGTAAGAATAGCGGGATTACCAGCTGAAGAAGAAGCTGTCGTACCCACCGCAACTGTAGAAGAAGCTGTCGTACCCACCGCAGCTTGATAGGCACGAGTTTGGCAATTCTGGGGACGAGTGGGACAGTCTTTGATAATGTGTCATGGCTTCTTGCAATAATTGCAAAATTTCTTGACACATTGGGAAGCAATATGTCCATATTCCTTATAGATGAAGCGTTGGACCTTCCGCATATCTCTTTTCTCATGAGTTGCATAAGCAACATCGTTAGAGATCATACGATTCTGCTGAAAAATACCTTGTGTTGCAAGACGTTCTTCACGAAGTAATTCCCTAAAGCACACGTCCAAAGAGGGAGGAGGATCATGATTCATCAAATTGGAGCGTGTGGCTTCAAATTCTATTCGTAACTTCATAAGAAACTGATCTCTCTTGCTTTGTTCATGAACCTCCTGAACAGCAGTAAGAGATCCAGCTGGGACTTTGGCATAAAAAATATCAGTAAATTCACTCCCCAAATTCTGAAATTCAGAAAAATACTCTTGAATGGAGAGATTCCCTTAACTGTAATTGGCGATCTCATTTTTAAACTGAAAACGTCTTGCTGTGTGTTCCTGGTTGTAAACTTTCTTCAAAAGTTCTCACATACTTTGAACAGTCTTGTACGGTCTCAGATATAGGACAAACTGAGGATCGACAGACCTCAAAATCCAGGACATCACACGGACATCCTTAACTGTCTACTGAGCTAGCTCTTTACATTCCGTAGGAGTAGGATCACTCCCATCGATATGACCTCATAATTCTTTTCCCATAACAAACAATTGAAATTGAAATTCTCAAGCGGAATAATTTTTTTCAGTAAATCGGACCCCAAAATATTCGCTGGTAGACATAATAAACCACAAACGCCAAAAGAAAAATAGGGGACCAGAGATACGAGAGACCCCTAAGAGCAACAAACCACGATGAGATCATAGAAGAGCCAAATGTGAATCCAAACACCAATCAGCCGAAATCAGAGAAGAGCCAAATAAAGCAAGCCAAACAGAGAAGAGCCAAATAGAGAAAAGCCAAATAGAGCAAGCCAAACCACAAGCCAAAATAGAGTACACCAAACACAAATCAGCCGAAATCAAGCGCCGACTGAGTTCAATCACGAAACAGGAGAAGATGATACCGATCAACAACTAAGGATTGCGACTGATTGTGCGTCGCGACAAGCAACGATTGCAACCAAAGAGCTCACGCGCGAACCAAATCGCGAGCCAAGGGAACTAGAGTCGGCGCGACCAGAGAAGTTGCTGGCGAGAACTAGGAATCCAGTGACCAGAAACCAGAGTCACCGGAGTTGCGACGAAGATCGACAAGCGTCCCTGGAGGCGCGATGAAGGACGGCGAGTCTCCCTGAGAGAGCGTTGAAGGTCGGCGAGCCTCCCTAAGTGTGCGACGAGAGGCGGCGAGTCTTGTTGGTGGAAACCAAACAGTACAATATCGCTGCTAGGGAGATCGCCGGAATATTGGACGAAGTTCGGTGAGGTCGCCGATGCTGATAAAGGGGTCCTGGAGGACGCCGAAAGTCAGAGATGCAGCGGCTAAAGTTTTGAAAAAAAGGCTAGGGTTCACGTACTAGGGTAAGTTAGGGCTCTGATACCATGACAAAATTTGCTTGTCTCAATGTGTCCCTCTTTGTGGGATTCCATAGTTTATATACAAAAATATTGTTCAAATATAAGGCTAAAATTCAGCCATTACAATCAATCTTACCTAACCAAAATGGAAAGAATATCTGTACAATCATAATTATGCCATAATTATGGCTAAATATATGACTAAATATATAACTAAATATATCCTGATTGACAGAGCTTATCTTGAGATTGCTGATAAACCTGCAAAGGTGGGTGAGAGGGAGAAGATGGTGCCATAGGTAGAAGGAGAGGAAGAGTAGGAGAAGGAGAAGAGAGAGACTCTCCCTCACGACAACAGATCAAATCAGAAGAAAGATGGCTACCAGAGGAAGTGAAAAATGGAGTGGATTCAAAGAAGGTCACATCAGCACGCACGAAGTAGCAACGAAACTCTAGATGATAATACCGATATCCTTTTTGAGTACGAGAGCGTTCAAGAAAGACACTTACGTGCACGAGGGGATAACTTATCAGTACCAGGATCAAGAACATGCACAAAGGCAGTACAACCACAAACACGAGTGAGTAAGAAAGGTAGAGAGTTAGGATATAATAATGAAAAGGGAGACTGGCGATCGAGGACAACGGAAGTCATGCGATTAATCAAATAACAACCAGTAAGGACATCATCACTCTAAAAGTGTTTAGGAACGTGGGCATAAAACAATAAGGTCTGAGCAACATCTAACAGATGACGGTATTTGCGTTCAGCAATGCCATTTTGTTGTGACGTATGAGCACAAGTCGTCTGATGAATAATATCACGAGTGACACAAAAGGAAGTAACAGTAGACTGCGTATGTTCTAACGCATTATCGGATTGAATAACTTCGATGCGCTTCCTAAATTGAGTAAAAATTTTATTTTAGAATATAGAGAGAGCACGAGGTAATTCAGTCCAGTACTTCAACAAAAAAGTCAAGTCATACGAGAGTAGTCATCAACAAAGATAACAAAGTAAGAGTATCTACTTGCATTTGGAGTTCGAGAAGAACCCCAGATGTCTGTATGGACCAAATCAAAGGATTCGGACTGACGATGATGGCTACGACTGGAAATGGAACTACGGTGATGCATGTCTAATTGTTATGCTTCACACTCGAAATGGGATGCAGGAGATAAGTTGGAAATGGCCAACTTAAACTTAGCTGGTGAAGGATGGTCTAAGCGAAAGTGCCACTGAAGAGGTGAAATGGTAGCACTTAAAGCGAATGAAGGATAATTAGAGACAATGTCAAGATAATAGAGCTCATTTTTCTCATGCCCCGAAACAATCATCTTCTTGGTTTTGAGGTTCTGAAAGATGCAAGAAGTAGGAGAAAAGGTTACGGAGCAATGCATAGATTTAGTAAGTTGACTAACCGAAAGCAAGTAAAAGAAAAATTAGGAATATAAAAACTAGAAGATAAGGCTAAAGGAGAGGGATGAAGGACACCTTGCCCGTGAACCGGTCGAGTGGAGCCATCAACTAAGATTACATGATACTTAATAAGAGTTAAATGAGAGAAAAAAGAAGGATTACCAGACATATGAGAACTAGTGCCTGAATCAAGGATATAAGATGGAGAAGTGCTGCACATGTAATATTATCCGAATTAGCTATAAAGTAGTAGTAGAAGAGGGTGGTAGAATTTGACACAAGGTCCGAACAAGCTTGCGAAGCTGAATATGGAGTGCATCAGAAGAAGTCTGTACAGGAGCCATAGTAAACCACACAGATAAGAGGATGCCAAATCCAAAGAAGAGCAAACCAACAATTACGGTCGTGTCACAATGTGGGGCAAAATCAAAGCAATCGAATCAGATATCCCAACAATCCACAAATCCCCAAATGAAGGGTTCGAAGTCGATGGCAAGAAAAGTGCAAAATCGAACTCAAATCCAACCAAAACACCAAATCGCAGATTGTCGAAGTCGAAATTGCCAAGGAAAAGCCCAAATCGAACGAAAATTCCCAAATCAAACTGAAATCTAACCAAGAATTGAATCGAAATCCCCAAATCAGACTGAAATCATCAAATCGGACATCAAATTCCCAAATCAAGCATCAAGTAGCGGACGTCAAATCCCTAAATTGAGCAGTAAATCCCCAGATCGAGCATGAAATCGAACAGAAAGCCAAATCCAAATCGAGCATCAAATCCCAAACGAGCATGAAATCGAATCGAAATCCCTAAATTGACGCAAAGCCAAGTCGAAATAGTGGATCGAGCAATCAGACCTGAAGCAAAATAGTCGGCAACCAAACAAAACGCACCGAAAACCCTAGGCGCCGAAGCTCTGCAAGTTTGAATCCTCTCCAAGAGTGTTCAAATCAACAAATTGATGCCCTAGAGGGCCAGTAGAGATGATTTCGGCATCCATATGGAAGATCGCAGCAACATAAAACTAGATGAGAGGCGCGAAAGTATGATCTGTGAAGAACAAGGCCGGAGCGCCAGAATTATGAAAAAAAATTTTAAAAAATGAGAAAAAGTGGGAAAAATCATAGGAGCAGAGATTGGCACTAGTCGATCATCTCGGGAACTTTTTAATTTTTTTTTATTTTTGATTTTTGATTTCTTTTTTACAATCACGAATTCAGACAAAGAAAATAAAGAAGGAAGTTGGATCGAAAAGCTCTGATACCAAGTTCAATAATATAGTAGTGATTTAGGGTTAAAGAAGAAGAGAAAGAAGATGAGAGAAAGACAGAGAGAGAATATTATTAGAAGAATAATGAGGCTTAACTTCACCTTTACACCATACTAGTATTTATATAAGAGACACCAAACTAATTACAAAACGACCATAACATATATAAGTAATTATTTAACATTTGATATACAATCAATAAATATGGCAACTTGGCTAAAGCAACCCTCGCTCTTAAACATCAAAATCCTTTTCAACTCCAACCTCTTGGCCATCTTCTTGTTGGATAGCTTGATATACATTTAGTTTTGGAACAATTGGTAACTTAACATGGTATCAAAGCTTTAGTTTTAGGAGTTCTTGAGTAAGTCTCATCTGTTTTCCTGTTATGTTTATTATTGTGCACTATGTTCTGTCTGTGTGGGTGCACTTATTTTGTTTAGTTTGTTTGCCTTTCCACGTGCGAGACATGGTCATACATGATGGGCAATCTTGGATAGCTTGATATATATTCTTGGGCCCATTTCCTAACAATTTAAGCTTTTGGGAGAATTGGTGACTTAACACTTCTGAATGACAACTGCTTCAAATGTTCTCATTATAGAATGCAAATTAACCATTTTACCTCTCTCCAAAAGAGAAGAAAATGGTGTTATCTGCAAACTGTAATTCAGACACTCGTACACTATCTCACATTATCACAAAGCCATCCATTAATCCCCTTTTCTTTATGTACCAATCTACTCCAAAGATATAGATCACTTCAATAAACAAAATTGGGGAGAAAGGATTCCCTTATTTGAGACATAGCTGCTTTGAAAGTATTACCTTCCTTTCCATTAAAAACAATACATAGGTTTGAAGAAGCAAGAATTATTATTATGTATCCAAAAAGAAAGGGGCACGAAAGAAAAAGTTATATGAATTCTGAGTATGGGTATGGTTGTGATCACATCCTGATAATGACGTACCATGCATGCCCAGTATTTGGGACCAATGGACACAGTATCAAATTAGAGAAAAAGGGTTAAATGTTCCTACAACAGCGGCATGGACAATATTTTTATTTGTGCTGGAGTCCACTCTATTTATTTTACTAATTAGATAGAAATACCCGTGCAATGTATTTTGCCACCTTAGGCATTTTACTTTTCTGTCTAGTGGGTTCAGTCATTTGTTTAACCAAAAGGAGCCACGTTCTAGTTTGTTGTCTGTGCACGTTCCCCATTTTTTTTCTGTTTTGTTATCAATTGAATAATAGAGCTGTGTGTGTGTGTGTGTTCCCCGCGTGCACGCCCGTGTTTGTGTGTCATTTAGTATGTGGGCACAAGTGCTATGACTTTCACAAGCTCAGCACCAATGAAAGTAAGATATCATTTGGAAGCTTAGGAAAATGTTTGCTACGGTTGATTTTGTTGTGGATTTCGGTCATGGAAAACTTGCAGTTGATTAAGTTTATATATCTTCTTATATGTAAATTATATTATAAAATATATATATATCCTAGGACTTATAAATGTTAATTTCAAATACATATATTATTTTATGATGTCCTAGTACTCAAAAATCTTAATTTCTGAAGTCCTAGTTGTAAAAAAGGTTTTAAGTTTTTAGAAGTCTGAGTGGAACAAAAATGGTACATGTACTTTTTATGGAAAACATGTATTTGAGCATCTCAATACATGGAAGAAAGCTTTTATAGGCTTTGGGGATTGAGAAGGGTAAGAATTTGCTTGGTTTCAAAGGTGATAGGTTGAAACATTTAAAACAAGAAAAAAAGAATAAAAAATAATATAAAATCTTGGGAGACAACAAACATGTCTTTTTTGGGGTGGTGGGGTAGGGGTGGAGTGCCCCAAGAAA
The DNA here is from genome assembly GCA_034768845.1 of Heliamphora exappendiculata. Lineage (NCBI taxonomy): Eukaryota > Viridiplantae > Streptophyta > Magnoliopsida > Ericales > Sarraceniaceae > Heliamphora > Heliamphora exappendiculata. The sequence goes on along the minus strand of JAOTRH010000001.1, from coordinate 13,403,454 downwards.
CGGAAGGGTTTCGGGCTGATTAGAGCTCCATATAGTAGAGATTTGTGGAAGAAATAAAAGCTCTTTGGGACATATGAGTAGCAACACATTAACAGTCATTTGGTTACGTAACTGGTTTTCAATTTTTTCTTTTTTTTTTTTTCAGTTTGAAGTCAATAGTCTTTGTTGGAGAAAAAGATTAAGCTTATTGAAGTATGATATTAAAGATTAGGCTTATTGAAGTATGATATTGAAATGTGGGAGAAAAAGATTAGGCTGATTGAAGTGTGATTTTTGTAGTCCTTTTCTTCCATTGTTAAGGTTTTGTAATTGTTAGGCTTAATCTATTAGGCTGGGAGTACATTCATGTATGTTAAGTAATTACCCATTATACAACCATTCGATGTGGGATTTTTTAACACCCCCCACGTGCAACTGCTTTTTAGGTATGTCATGTATAGCGACTTTTTGGATCTCTCCTCGCGCAACCTTTTTTTGGGCCTGTTATCGAAGGGTGCGGATTTTTTTGTTCTTTTTTTAAATGTGGGTGGAATGGTCCCTGCTTTGGTACCCTGTAAAAACTTTGCACATAATCCAAAAGCAGAAGCTACTAGGTGGAGAGGCTCTTCATGTATGTTAGGTGACCACTCATTACATACCCAACCAATGTGAGATTATCTAATAGCTAGGATCTAGGAAATGGACTACATAAATGTTTATTACATTCTCAAACCTCCCTCCTACTGCATGTGAAGAGGTTGATGTAAGTTGATGCTATCACGCAATTAAAGTTGAGTCCATATGGACTAATTGAAGGCGAAACTCTTGACATTAAGTGACTTGAACTCAAACCTTCTAGAACCAAGGCTTTGGTATGTTTGTTTTTGTTTCTTTGATAAGCTATAAGACCAAGGCTTTGATACAATATTAGATCATCAATTGCATTTAAAGCTTCAGATATTAGGCAGTGAGCTTGATGACACGTAGCAAGCTTTGAGACTCTCATTACCATCTAATAAAAACAGAGGAAGAAGAAGATGATAATGACAACGACAACAACTAGAATTCTTCAAGACTCACCTCTGAAGAGTTTAGTTGTTTATTGGACATGCAACCTTCAATTCTTGAAATTCATATCTAATGAATTGAAGGCTTGCTTTTCTTTTCTAATTTCTACTAGGAAAGCTTCAGATATTAGGTAGTGAGCTTAATGACGCGTAGCAAGCTTCGTGACTCTCATTAACGGCTAATAAAAGTATAGAGGAAGAATATGATGATAATGACAACGGCGACAACTAGAATCCTTCAAGATTCACCTTTGAAGAGTTTAGTTGTTTATTAGACATACAACCTTCAATTCTTGAAATTTAGATCTAATGAATTGAAGGCTTACTTTTCTTCTCTAATTTCTACTAGGATTTGGATTACTAAATGGAACTTTGAATTTTTAACCAATTGGACTACTCTGTACCTATTAAAGACTAGTTAGAATGGTCAAATAACTATACTTACAAAGACTCTTTACTATAGCTTGGTCTTTGCAAGGCTTGCAAACCATGTCTAAAATCTTTCATGATTCACTTCTAAAAAGCTAACTAGCTATTTAGTATCCTTTATGCTTTAGTGTATGATATATTGTGTTGCTTCATCAAGTTGTACTAGAATTTTAGACTTAAAAATAGAACACTAGAGTCTTTAGTGGATATACTACACCTTATTTGTCTGAACCTCCTATTCAGTGTAACGAATCTGCTCGAGAACCCCAATTCGACAATTCTAAGTAAGAATCTTGTTAGAATCTTAATTTCTTCGAGAAAGCGAATCCTAAAGAACAAAAAAAAAAAAAAACGAAGCACAATAAAATTTGTAATGAGGATCAAATTATAAAAATAAAAAAGCTTAGATTTATTTTAATGCTTCATATTTACATAGTTTATTTATTTAAAAACAATTTGCAATCGACATCAGTCTCAAGTATTCATTCGTATGTTAATGCATATCTTGTCACTAAACAATAAACAAACTTGTAATTTAATGATAACTAAACCAAACCAAATTAAACCAAACTAGGTCTTGTGTTCCAATCGATTGGGTTCAGCTATAAGAATCTTTTTCGCTATTCGCCTCTATTAAGGGTTATATGTTTAGTTAGATTCAATAAGTTTACATTATTTCTTACTAAATCAGTCCATATTATTTTAGGTTTATCCCTTCCCATACGATTTCCTTAATAATAATATGATCACTTTTCTTTATTGTTACATTTATTGGTCTACGTTGTACATGTCCAAATAATTTTAGTATATATCCTCTTAATTTATCTTTAATTGGTACAACTCTACCATTTCATGAATATTTTTATTCTTTATTTTATCTTTTCTAAGCTGGCAATACATTCACCTCAACATTCTTATTTCAGTTAGACTCGTTTTATTTACATGACGTTTCTTAACATCCAATATTCTGTCCCACATAGCACTATTGGTCAATAATTGCCCTATGAAATTTTTATTTAATTTTGTAAGTATTTGTTGGTTGCATAGTAGTCTGGAACTACCCTTCTCATTGAACCAGCCAGCTTAATTTTATCGGTTGTATCAATTACAATCTCTTCATCTTTGTTAGTAATTGAATCAAGATAACAAAAAGATCACCTTGTGTTATATCATGGTTTTTAATCTTTACGTATTCACTAATAGTACTTTTATTGTTACTATATTTATATTCTATATATTTAGCTTTATTTTTAGTAATTTAATACCATTTTGATTCCAATGATTTTCTCCAAATTTCTAATTTGGGATAAACTATTCTCACAAATTTATCCATTTTTGGTAATAAACAGCTCCAGTGTGTAAGTTATACATGCACAACATGAGTTTTGATTTCTCTTTTTTTTTAATGGAGGAACTATATCACTTTCATATGTGTAGTTATATTTTATAATATTATTGTTAGAAACAGATATAGGTGTTGCTTTTGTTCATTTTTTCAATAATTTCCCTGTTTTTTCAATTTTTCTGTAAACATTTCCATTTTAGCAGGCCGTAACAATCTACCCAACATAAATTTTGATCCTTGTCATTACTACAGAAGACTGTTGAATGACCCATTAACTTCACTTACAAAGATCCTTCACCATAGCCTGGTCATTGGTCAATGCAAAACTTGCAAATCACATTTGGTGCCTTTGTAATGCTTGTGATATTTTTTCTTTAATATTTGTTTGGTTAAAGAAAGTTCATCTTTTGGAAATGATGCATATTGCCAGTTGTTGGCACCTTATATATTTGGCAATGTGTCGTGGACATATTAGAAACGATGTATTTTACACACCCGTTGAAAGTGCACGTGGAGGTTCATGTGGAACACATGCACAAGCTTAACTCCTTCCCTGGCATAACCAAGAGCTCGAGGATGCTAAATGTACTGAGTTCGCAAAACACCACCCAAACAAAGACTTCGCTGTGGGAATGATCAACTCTTACTTAACGATAAGAAGACATGAGCACTACTCTACTTTAAGAACCTAAGCTCAGAAGTAGGGCTTAAGTGCACCAAAGCCTTTTGGCATCCACTGCGGTATCCAGGGGTCCTGTGGATTGACGTTGTGCCACTACGGCACAATTGCCTTAGGCCAGTCTACTGACAAAGAGGTCTGCGCCATTTAGCTCACAAGTGGAATATCGAAGAATGAAGAAAAACCTAATGGTTTGATTGCATCTTTGACAATATCTTAATTCTACAGATATCCTAAATATTTGTGACGACGGTTTTGATCACATGACTAACTCTTTGTAAATTGAAGGCCACTACTTCCTTGATGGACAGGTTATTCCATCATTTTCCAGAGGGGATCCATCAAAACTTTGGTGCTTGAGCCCTGAAATAACTCTTTCTATGTCTCTCTCTCTGCGGGACTGCTCCTCTCACTACCCGAAGTACTACCCCCCTCTCCTCGGCTCCCGTAGATCCTTTGGTATTTGAAGCATGTATCACTCTCCAGTGAACCCACCATTATTCATGGACATTATTAGTTCTAGACACCCCAAGAGGGGGGTGAATTGGGTCTTAAAAAGATAATAATAATTTTTAAATTTTTTTTAATATTACAAACAAATATAGCAGGATAATAAAAAATTAAAACAATGCAAATATTAAAGAGGTTAGGGATAGAGAGAATGAGCCAGACACCAAGGATTTATTATGGTTCGACTTATTCCAAGCCTACGTTCATTCCTCAAGTCTTCCCTTGAAAATTTTCACTATATAGGATGTTTCACGGGTGCATTCCTAACCTTACGACCTCAAGACTTCACTTGAAAATATCCATAAGGATACAAATGTTTACGGGCACATTCAAAGGTCTTACAGCAGCAACAAGATGATCTTATGAAAACAATCCCCCATTTTCTTCTAATCACTCTTGAGCTCTTCTTTGATGAGATTTACTCACTCACTCAAAGGACAAAGGGTGATTTACCCTTGAATACAATAAATGAAGTGTTTAGATGGGAATCACTCACTCTTTTTACAGAAATTGATTAGCAATAAATGAAGAGGTAAAGAGAGATGAGGTACAAGAGCTGGAGTTACAGCAATAAATTAAAGCTTAAGGATTTTGAGAGTGAATCAAGTAATAAAACAGTGATTGTAAGTCTCTAGATAGATTAAATGCTGAGGAGTAACTCCTTATATAAGTTCTTGAGTATTCATGACCGTTGGAGGTAGGTGAGGGCATTAAATGCCAAAAATTCAATTGTTAAAGTATGCCGCGAATTTGAATTTCCGTCGCAGGAGTTGACATATTTTCTTTGTGGTCGACACAAAATGTCTAGGGCAAGGATCTTCAAGTGATTGTGTTGACTCAATTCTTCTGAGGTGTCGACACAATTTCTGCAATCTTCCTCACCAATACAATGGTGTCGACACATTTGGATATTGTGTTGATTCAATGGTTCTTCAGCATCTGGGAGAGGACAATTTGTGTCGACTTAAATATTTTTGGTGTCGGCATGAATCATCGGGAGATTTGTGTCGACTCATTTGAACATTGGTGTCGACACTAAAATTCTTCAAGCGGGCTCGAGATATTTATGTCGACTTGAACTTCACTTTGTGTCGACACACCAAATTTTGCAGGTGGCCTCGGTACTTTTGTGTTGACTCATTTGTTATTTGTCTCGACTCAAAGTTTCGGATATCAAAAGTGAGGAATCACTTTTGTGTCGACTTAAACTAAGTTTGTGTTGACTCTTTTGAGTATAGAGAGTTTCGGCTCTTTTGTGTTGATTTAAAATCTATTTGTGTTGACTCAAAATATTTAGACTTGAAAATATCTTTAACAAACTGTTAGAGTGTCAAACCATTTGTTCAAAGGTGTTGACACACTTGATGTCTTCAAGTATACGTTGGCTTAAAGTTTTGACTTAATTATCAATTGGTTCAATACATAATATTCTCATAATCAAGAATATTTAAATGTTTTAATTCTTTTGAGAGATAAGTCATTTCTTTTGGTTAAACTTAAAGGTGTCAACTCATTTGTTCAATATGTGTCAACATTTTTTGTTTGTGGAAAATATAAATATTATTCTTTTAAATCTATTTATTCTTAAAAAATGAATTATAAAAATTATTAAAATCAATATAAAAAGCCTTTCGGCTAACAGATATTTATCATCATAATGGTAATTTATGAGTTTCGAATTGTCATCTGTTACTGAGGGACAGCAGAATTGTCAGCAGTTAAATGATTTCCATGTGACGATTTAATTATCTATCCTCGTTTCTTTGCAGTTCAAGAGTATTTGATCTTGTAATATTGAAGAGGGGAGTAATTTGAGTGTGTTGGCAACTGAAAACGTTTGAGTAATCTATTAGAGTCCATTTAACCTTTGGTCTGTGAAGATGAGTTGGTGACTCCCAAATTTTGTCTCATACATTACTCTTTCCATGTCTGTCTAAGCAGTATACAAGCATGTAGACATGGGGGATTTAGGAAGTTAACTATGGCCATTTAACACTCTTTTTCTGCAAAGATAGTAGATGAAAATGATGTTTCTCTCATATTTGGTCTGATACTCTGGCCACTGAGTGGAATTCATTATGGCATTGTGGCTTCTACTTTTATTATGCTAGTGTTAGATTTCTCACCCTGGTGCTCCACCTTTCAGGTGTCTAGTCCGTTGCCCAAAGCACCTGTTAATTTTCAGGCCCGGGACCTTGGGAGGTATAATTCTTTCCTTCTTGAGAAGGGCTGTGGTTTATTTGTTTTTTATTTTATTTTATTTTATGTTTTTATGTAAATTCCAGACATTTTTTTCCTATTCTTTTATGAAATAATTTTTGACAGGACTGATAATAATAATAAAGGACAACCTGTTGATGGTGCCGCTTCACCTATGGCACTAGATAAGACTCAGGGCACCATTGCTTTGGTTAAATCTGGTATTGAGCAAGTCAAGACAACCCCAGCAGGAGAATATCTTACTGCTGCCCTAAATGACTTTGATTCAGATCAATATGACAGTCTAGCTGCTATTGCTGATGGAGCAAACAAGCTTCTGATGCTGGTATGCTTGCTATCACTTTCATTATAGAGCCAGTGGAAACCTATGTAACAGACATCTAGAAGTTGTTCATTAGCTGGAAGATGTGATTTTGTGTTGTCATTCTAGTTGTCTATCTGCATTTCCAATTTTAACCATGAAAGAGGGCCTTTCAACATCTATTGCTCTTGGGTTCGGATGCTTTTCAAACCTATAATTAAAGGCTTTTCTTCTTTTTTATTCTCCAAATTGTGAGAGACTGTTTTGCTGCTACATGGTGAGAATGGATAACTGCAAGCAGTTCGGTGAGCATTAAACAGGGTGTTATTGTGATGTATGCAGGTTTTAGCAGCAGTGATTAAAGCAGGTGCTTCAAGAGAGCACGAAATACTTGCTGAAATAAGAGATGCTGTTTTCTCTTTCATTCGTAAGATGGAGCCAAAGAGAGTTATGGACACCATGCTTGTTTCACGTGTTAGGATTTTGTATATAAGATCTTTGCTGGCTAGATCACCAGAATTGCAATCGATCAAGGTAATGAGATATTAGCTACCTTTTCCCTTATATTTTGCTAAAACTTTGTGCTCTCAATTGCACTGTTTTGAGGTTAAGGGGGTTATTCTTTCTCTATGGTAGATATCTCCTGTTGAACGCTTTTTGGAGAAGGCTAATACAGGACGCAGCAGAAGCTCCAGCCGTGGTAACAGCCCTGGGAGATCTCCTGTACATTACGATTCAAGCAGGCATTCTCTTGTTGATGAGCAGATTCAAGGTTTTAAAGTAAATATAAAGCCAGAAAAGAAATCCAAGTTATCATCCGTTGTTTTGAAGATACGTGGTATTGATCAGGTGAGTTTTGCGTAACTTTGTTCTTGAATTCTCTCTCTCTCTCTCTCTCTCTCTCTCCTTCTCTCCTTATGTATGCTTGGGAAAAGGGGAGGAAAGGGGAGGGGCTATGACGAGTGTTCCTACATATGTTTGTTCGACAGTCTCGGTTGTGGAGATATCGTGAATTGACCTTTTAAACTTTTATGTACTTTTTTTAATGATTGGGAGAAGGGGCGGAGGGGATATAATTGGTGTTCCTGAAGATATGTGCTCTCAAAACTTGTGGCTCTGAAAATCTCTTAAAACTGTTTTAAAACTATTTAACTCACTTTTTATTTATTTTTTTTTTGTTCTTTGCTATTTATAGTTTTAACAATTGGGGGGAGTGAATTTTTTTTTGGGGGGGGGGGGAGGATGAAGAGTTTTTTTTTTTATCTCCGAAGATATCTAAAACTGGCCTTCTAAAATGCCAAATGCTACCATGAGGTGAACTGATCATGAATATAGCTTTGGTGAGACATAATATTGGGCTTGTTAATTATTATTTTTCATATGCAAAACATTTTACCGAAAGATGGCAGCAAAGGGGTGCCACCCTGTACACTGTAAGAGGAATATTTGTTTTGTTTATTAAGACAAAAGCTGAAGCCTTGTTTTGCGAACAGTTTGACGTGCCAAGCTTCCTGTTTGGGATTGAATGGCTATAGCAGTTACCATTTTCTCCAACCATCACCTGTTTTTTTCATTTTAGCAATTCAAATTTGTATATATGGCATGTACAAATTTAAAAAGAAAATAAGAAAATGTGCAGTTCCTACACCATTTCAGATTGAGCTATGTTAGTCTCATAGCTTCAAACTAGCAGTCATGACAAGTCTGTAAAAGAGCTAATAATGATGGAAAATGTCCATAAAAAACTTTGATCTTGTAGCCCCCCCACCCCCC
>JAOTRH010000001.1:13376249-13391729 GCA_034768845.1 Heliamphora exappendiculata | reverse complement strand
AGGAGGATCGTTGAATAAATGATCCTCCTTTTTCATACATTCAATTGTTAGCAATACCTTTTTCTTCCATAACACATGTTTGTGGTCTAGTCAGTCTCGAATTCACTAACCATGTGGATGATGATGAGTTTCACTAATCCTTCTTTCAGTACTATTTGGAGAGTCACCCACCCTTGTCGAACTCTCCGACGACATCACACTATCAATATTAAGGAATCACAGGCAACCACTACAACAACACAATAGAACTCAATTCCAACCGGAACGATTTATAAATGGACCACCAAGCATACTTTCAAGCTATCACCATAGTCTTCAACACCCCGTGATAATCCCCGAGACTTTCAAAACAGCAGCTAGGATTCTCCGCAGGATTATTGGTACTCACAGAATCAAGGTAAAAAACCACGGCAGTCCCTAGAACCTCAAACCAGCGACTAGAACTCCCCTAGGGACTGTCAGCACTTTCAGTAGAGAGAGAGAGAGGTGGGCTGTGTGAGAAAGCAGTTGTCGGCAACTCCAGGAAAAACTGGGGTTTCATCAATCAATAAGGAAGGGTGTCGGCAACTCCCAGAGGGAGAGAAGAGACTGTCGGCACTTCAGGTAAGGGACAAGGGGTCTTGCGGCACTGCAGGGAAGGAGAAGAAGCTTGCGGTACCTTTAGGGAAGAAGAGAAGGCTGTCGACAACCTTAGGAATGGCTGTCGGCAGCTTTAGAGCAGAAGAAGAAGCTGTCAGCACATTCAGGGAAGAAGAGGAGACTGTCAGCACTGTGGGTTGTCGATTATTGATGAAGGTGGCTGGCTGTTAGGCGAAGGAATGGTCGTCGGCACTGTGTTAGTCGTAGGCACTGTTCAAGGGTTGGTCGGCGGCTGGGATGGCTAGGGTTAGGGTTAGGGTTTCATGGTAGCTCTGATACCATATTATTAGAAAGAGAATAATGGGAAGCCGTAGTCTAATGGGTAGGCGAGCAATTTTATTTATAATAAACTTAGAGAACACTATTACAATCATATACCCATACACACCGGATAATAATAATAATAATAATAATAATAATAATAATAACAAGCTACTAAACTACTAACAAAAATTGCAAAACTGCCACTGACTATGAAATTAAAGAAAAAACTTGAAACAGTTGTAGAAACATAAAATCCAGGCAAGTTCAAAGTTAGAATCCTGCCAAATAACTATATTAACTTTTGATTCAGGTTCCCCTTTGTTAATGACATTTTCCCTACTTTCATTGCATGCCATTTGCATCACATGTTACTTCTCTTGTCGAAATGAATATACGTAACATGTTGCTATAGTCTTTAATCAGCTCTCTCTTCACACGTAGCTTGCATGTAGTGCCTGCCCTGTGGTGTACACTTGTCTTCCTTGTGGTGTGCAATTGTCCTCTACTTATACGTTAGTTTTCGTTTTTCCTTTTTTTTTTCCCTTTAAGTCTGTATTATTAAGAGCTGAAATCTTCTTGTGCATTTGAAAATCTTTTTCTCTTAGTCAATCCTAATATCAAAATTGTTGTTTTATCAGGATATTGCAGGTACCTTGGCAACTGAAGAGGCAGAGGACTCATCACAAGTGGCTAAACTACGTTCTGCTCTTGAGTCTGTTGATCACAAGAGAAGGAAGGTAGTCATTTTGGTTCAAGAAACAATCCTTCCTTTCCTGTTTTGAAATCCCATATCCATGTGTTGTCAAGTTCCGATTAATAATCTTTATGTCAAAATTGAAGTTAAAAATAATTTGGTTGAAGATTTCTAGTGGAAATTCTATAAATTAAACAAAATCTAAGTAGAACCAAAATTGGTTCAGATTTTGCTATATATATGCGTCATTTTTGCCTTACTGCCCCATGACAAACAGAAATTAGAGTATGACTTGGAATACACAAGGAAGAAACAGTTTGGTTGAACATGAAAACACTTAAAAGCAGGACTTGATTTCAAAATGGCATTTGGGCCTGGGATAATTTTCAATAGAAGAGAATTTTCTATTTCTATTGGTCCTTTGACAAACTTTGGTAAAGGTCCAAACTTCATGTATTTGTTAAAATTAGTAAGTAAAAAATTCATGTATTTGTTAAAATTAATAAGTAAAAAAATATCATAGCGATAAGTGAGATAAATTGGTTTTGGAATCAGTAATATTTCTTGACAAATGTGGACTGTTCAACATGCTATGTCACACATCGTAATAGGTCACTTGCACTTCTGATGCATTCTTTTATTTCATGCAACCAACTCTAGCTCAATTATTCACATCCTTATGAACTTCTAGTTCTTCATAAATAATTGGCCCAAGATGGAAAAAATGATTAGTCTTATGTATCTCACTCTTGTAAGTGCTATTCTGTCTTCATTTTATTTATTATTTTGTTAAAATTACACTTGCAAACTTATCCTAATTACCTAAAAGCTTTAAAGTATCTCTTCATAAATCTAGCGCAGACTCCACTTTTCCTGTTTCTTCAACTAGAATTTGGTTGTCGATAACAACAAATGTCAAGTGGGATACTTTTCCGTGTTCCTCGTAAGTTCATTCGAAGGTTCTGCAAACAAAAAATAATAACAAATTAGGAATTTATGCTCATTGTTAATATAAGGCTATAGTTGGAAATTAACTTTGTTTCTCTCCCTAATATTCTCACACTTTCACAACTCTAATTTATCGTCTCTTTCTTTTTTTTCCTATAACTATTCTCACATTGTTCCTCTATGAACTAAATCAAATTATTCTCTATGTCAATAAGCATTATAAAAACGATTTGTTATATTAATCATAATTTTCCCACAATGGCCTAGAAGAAAAATAGCTTGCGGAGTAGATCTTTTGGGCATAGAGCCAAATTTACTTTTTGAAATTGTTGTCTCATATTTTATCTTTGTTAATTACTCTTTTTGGGAGTTTCATTGCATGATATCATATGTTGAAACTGTATGTAACAGGCCATTTATTACACGTCTTCTTAGTGCAAGATCTTATTAAAGAAATTAGTAAACCAAATTGTACATCACATAAGGAGGGACAGTTGTTGATGTACATTAATTTTAAGAGCATATTATCACGTATCTTCTTGATTTTTTGAATAAGAAGAATTTGGCTTGGGAGATTGAGGTGGAAATTGAAAACTAGATTTTCCTTTCAGAGTGCAATATAGCATAAGTCTTTCCCAAGTTAAAACTAACTGAACGGGAATCAATTAATCCGAGAAAACTCAATGATCAAAGCTTAATAAGCAATCTAGCTAGTACAAAACTTTCAAAATTTTAGTAATAGTCAAATCCTACAAGAACTAACCTAGATAAAATCAATCCAATTGTTATGCTACTGCAATGCATGATGACTTTACCTTTCACAAAGAAAAGCTTGTCGAATCAAGCTTTAGATTGAAACTCGATCTTCATTCTTAAGTATAGAAACGACCCAGTTACTCATCTAAGCTAAAAGATAAGGTTACAAGTAATTTAAAACGAAATTATCCACACTTACAAAAAATGATCGAAAGGCCAAGGGGATGGTCATGACTCATTTTTCCTAAGAGGCATTTTTATTGGCTGCTATTTGGAAAAGTTTTTGAATTCGTCTCTCATATTAATTAGTTACCGTATCTCATGGAATATATGCTTCAAATTACAAAAGAGTAAAATATAGAAATAAAATAACTAGAATTCTCAACATTGTTATGAGAAAAAAGAATAATGGGAAGCCGTATTCAACTGGATAGGCAAACATGCTTATTTATATTAAAATTAGGAAACACTATTATATCCATACACCTACACACATGATTTTAACCACATAATAATAATAATAATAATAATAATAAGTTATCACTAACACCCCCTTCAAGCTAGAGTATATATATCAACCATACCCAGTTTGTTACATAGATATGAGACACGCAGACCCGGTAACGCTTTGGTGAAAATATCTGCCATATGTTCTCCGATAGGAATAAACCTAAATGTAACAACTCCTTTATGATATTCTTTACGGACAAAATGACAGTCAACCTTGATATGCTTCATCCTCTCATGAAATACTGGATTAGTGGCAATATAAATAGCAAAGATATTATCAACCCAAAGCCTGGCCAATCCTATAAGGGGAAAGTGTAACTCTGTCAAAATCTGTTAAAGGCACATAATTTCAGTAGTCGCTAGTGCCATAACCTGGTATTTGGCCTCAGCACTAGACCTGGTTACCACAGTCTGTTTCTTACTCTTCCAGGAAATCAAGTTTCCACTAACAAATACAAAGTAATCAGATGTGGATCTCCTGTCAAATGTGCATCTAGCCCAATTAGTGTCAGAGTACGCTTCCATGCCCATGATCAGAAAACTGGATCCCCTTACTCGGATTTTGTGCAAGTACCGAAGAATGGGTAGCACCGCTTGTCAATGGAAAATACGGGGATCAGACAAAAACTGACTCACTACACTCACTAGATAAGCAATATCTGGACGAGTCATCGTGGTAAGATAATTCAGCTGTCTCACTGTACGACGATACTGGTCAGGATCTGAAAGAGTCGCTTCTTCCTTCAGTTCTAGCTTGACGTTAGTCTCCATAGGTGAGTCCACTCCTTTAGCACTCATATATCCGGCTCGCTTCAGAATGTCAAGCACATATTTTTACTGAGAAATGAACACTCCTTTTTTATTCATGGTTACTTCAATGTCATCTACATATACGACGAGTAAGATGCAACCCGCTGAGATATGGAAAAAGAATACAGTATGATCCTTTACTGATTGTTGAAAACCAAGCTTATGTACTACGGAACTGAAACGGCTAAATTAGGCCATGAGAGACTGCTTCAGACCATATAATAAGTGCTTTAAACGACATACATGATTAGGGAACCCCCTTAAGCAACAAAGTCGGGTGGTTGTTTCATATAAATCTCTTCTTCTAAATCACCATGATGAAAGGCATTTTTTACATCTAGTTAATGCAAAGGCCACTGATGGGATGCAGCCAGCGAACGGAGGCTATGTTCGCAACAAGAGAGAAGGTATCAAAGTAGTCAAGGTCATAGGTCTAAGCATAGCTCTTGGCCACTAAACAAGCCTTCAAGCGCTCAAGAGTGCCATCAGAATGAAGCTTGACAGTATAGACCCACTTACAGCCAATAGCGGTCTTCCTAGGAGGAAGACTGACCAGGTCCCACGTATAATTAGCCTAAAGAGCATTCATTTCCTCAATCATAGTCTTGCGCCAACCTGAATGAGAAAGAGTATCGGTAACAGAACAATGCAAAATATACTGATCAAGGGTAGTAATACCTTGCTGGACAGTGGCAGGCAAACCGCGATATGATTTAGTATATAAGGAATGATCTTGACAACTACGATAAGACTTGCCCAAGATAATAGAGATAATAAAAAGATCACTTACCTGATCAGAGGTCGGATCCAACTAAGAAGATACTAACTCGAGTAGAGGAGAGGTGGTGGGGCCTGGTGAAAATGATGAGTCGGAGGATGATAAGAGCACAAGTGTCTCTAAGGTAGCAGGGGGAGACTCCTCAGGAATATCAACCGGAGAACTGGCAACGGGAGAAGTTGCCACTGGTAAATCAGTGGAGGACTGATACAGCAGAATCCAATCTAAACTATCATCAACAGTGGAGAAAGGTGTAGTGGCCGAGCTATAGAATGGAGTAGACTCAACAAACACCATATTGCAGGATACGATAAATCGTCGCATGTTAGGACTATAACACCGATATCTTTTCTGGATCTTAGTATATCCCATGAAGGCACACTTTAGTATTCAAGAATCTAGCTTTGTCATATTCTGCCTAGTATCTCTCACATAGCAAACACACCCAAAGATCTTGAGTGGCAATGAAAAAAGAATCTACTGAGGAAGTAAAACTGACAAAGGTGTAGTACCATGTAGGACATAGGAGGGCAATCGATTAATAAGATAGCATGCGGTCAACACAGCTTCACCCAAGTTAGGAAGCAAACTACCAAAAATTGTATCCTCAGCTCTCTGAAAATCTCGTATCGATTGGTAAAAGGTACCAACCGATCATACTTATCTACCAATACCTTGAACTCTGTCAAATAATCTGGGAAAGATCGTTCTCCCTGTTGTATCTGGAAAATACTCCGCATCATATCATGTAACTTAGACAGGTCATTAGTCGAGGCAAATGTCTCATCGAGTATGGTCCACACCTCTTGAATAGTCGTGGTATTAGCCATCAGAATCTCAACATAGGACTCTATTGAATTCAACATCTTACTGAGTAATCGTGCGTTATCTCGCTTCTATCTCTTATATTCATCAGATCCCTTCTTCGGAGGATATTCGAACAAATGGTATTCTTTTTTCATACTTTCAACTGTCAGTAATACCTTTTTTTTCTATGATACGTATGTTTACGGTCCAGTCAATTTCGAATCCACTAATCATGTGGATGACCAAAACACATCCGTGATTCCTCTTTGTCCATCAGTTCTCATTGGAGAATCCTCAACTCTCGTGGAACTTTCTGTCGACATGACAATATCTCAATGGAAAATCTCAAGGAATCACGAGTAATCACACCAACAAGCAATAGAACTTAACCACACATTCAATCACTCATATATGGACTGCTAAACATACCTTCAAATCATCTCCATAAATCAAATACACTGCGGCAGCCCCTAGACCCTCAAACCAACAGTTAGGGTTTTGCCTTTGGGCTGTCAGAACAAGGAGAAGAAGAAACAAAGAGTTGGAGAGGCTTTACATTAGTCGGCTAGCCAAGAGGGAGGTACCGAGAGAAGCTAGGGTGTCTAGGGTTGTAGGCGGCTAGACTGGAGAAGAGGAGAAGGACTGTTGGCACTAGTAGAGAGGAGAGAAGTGAGTTTCGGCGCTGGAAAGTGGTGGAGAGTGTGCTGTCGGTGCTGAACAAGAATAGTCGGCATTGGAAAGTGGGAGAAAAGAAGTCACCGGCGCTGGAGGGTGGCTAAGGAGGGATGTCGGTGGCTTAGGAAGGCTCTGTCGGCACTGGTGAAGGTCTGATATGGCTCTGTCCGCACCGGTGAAGGGCTGAAGTTGGAGTTTCATGTGACTGGAGTGGCTGAAGGGAGACTAGGGTTTTATGGAGGCTAGAGTTTCATGGTGGCTCTGATACCATGTTATGAGAAAGAGAATAATAGGAAGCCGTATCCAACTGAATAGGCGAACACATTTATTTATATTAAAATTAAGAAACACCATTACATCCCTACAGCCACACACACATAATAATAACCACAATAATAATAATAATAATAATAATAATAATAATAAGCTACCACTAACAAACATTTCCACTCAAGTTAGTGCAAGGATGTTTCCAACTTGTCAAGAAAGGAATAAAATTACGCACTGATTACCCATTTGGTAAGTATATTTGCGAGTTGGTTTTCGGTCTTCACAAAAAAATTACAAACTACAGTTGAAACCATGGCTCAATATCTTTTCTACTAGAGAACTTGTAAGTCATTACTTAACAAAAAAAGAAAGGTTGTATGCATGACTTCCCTGCTTATAGTCTAGTTACACGGTAATCTTTCTGCTTGCTTGGTGTGAGGAAGCACCTAATTGAGCTTTCTCTTGCATGGTTTCAATGGTCAGAGATTCGTGGACTTAGCATTCAATTTAGGTTTTGTCTTGCATTTTATTATGTAAGTCTATTATATAGAGTCCTAGAAGTGAGAGAAAAGAAGAAATATCTATTCATGTTTTTCCCATGAAGCCTTGAGCTCGAAACTTTTAAGAATGAATATTCAATTGATTATTTCAGGACATCCCTTGAAATGACTGTCCTGTCTCCTAGGACAATCTCTCTTTTGGAGAATTCTTGTTATGATTAAATATATTGCATAGTACTTTGGTGGCAGTTTCTTCTGATTGGTGAAAACATGAATCAATTATGAAAATTGACGAACCTTCAGTGATCTTTGCAGCTTCATGGGATATTCCCACTAAAAATTACATCTTGAATTTATGAAATTCTATGAAATTCCAATGGCTCTTTGCATCCCTTGATTAAGCATCATTTCCATTAATCCCCTTTTTTTTGTTGTTTCCTCTGATGAGGAATTGTTTTCCTTATTCCCCCCTCAAAGTTTCAATGCCTTCATCATTCTTTAGAGTGAAAATTACAGAAAATAAAGATTTTAACGCTCTCACTCAAGTTAGAGCATATAGGTTAAATATGCCCAGGTTGGAAGATAAGTGAAAAAAGCCGAACGAGCCACAAAGGTTTTGTGAAGATATCGCCAATCTGATTGCTTGAACGAATGTAAAGAGTGATGATTTGTTTTTACAGCAACAAATTCCGGATGAAGTAACAATCAACCTCAGTATGTTTAGGCTGCTCGTGAAAGACCGGATTATTGGTAATAAAAATGGCGGTTTGATTATCACATAACATTTACATTGGGGTAGGAGGAGTAAGCCCAAAATTAAACAGAAGAGAGTGGACCCATAACATCTTGGAGGCAGTATGGGGCATAGTACGATACTCAACCTCAGCACTCGAGCGAGCGACCACAGACTACTTTTTACTCCGCCAGGTGACAAGATTTTCACCAACAAAGGTACGGTATCCCAATGTTGACCGTCGATCAAAACGACTAACAGCTCAATCAGCATCACTAAAGCCATCAAGTGACAAAGCTGCCACGGGCCAATATAATAAGCCATGACCCAGCGCACTCTTCAAATACCGTAAGATACAACAAGCCGCATCATAATGAGACTGACGAGGGGAGTGCATAAATTGACTAATCACCCCAACAGCATACGTGATGTCGGGGCGAGTAACTGTGAGATAGATTAATTTGCCAACCAAGCGACAATAGCGACCAATGTCAGAAAAGAGAGCGCCATAATCAGCATCAAGCTTGACGGTGGAATCCATTGGAGTATTGACCATACGAGCACTAAGGAAGCCAATTTCAGAAAGAAGATCAAGGACATACTTACGTTGGGATAAAGAGATGCCGCAAGAAGAACGAGTAATCTCAATCCTAAGAAAGTAACGAAGTAAACCCAAGTCCTTGGTATGAAATTTTCCAGCCAAATACTGTTTCAAAGCAGCAATACCAGCCGAGTCATCGCTAAAAAAAATAATGTCGTCAACATAAAGAATCCACACAATCGTACCGACCGAAGAATGATGAACAAATACGGAGTGATCGGATGAGGAACGTTGAAAACCATACTCAATGACAACAGAACTAAAGCAATCGAACCAAGCACGTGGAGATTGCTTCAGACCATATAGAGTCTTACGTAAGCGACAAACAAGATTCTCACGGCTAGGCACAACATAGCTGGGTGGTTGAGCCATATAGACCTCTTCCTGTAGATCACCATGAAGAAATGCGTTCTCAATGTCAAGTTGGTATAAAGGCCAAGAACGACTAACAGCAATGGAGAGGAGGATGCAAACATAATTAAGGCGAGCCACCGGGGAAAAGGTCTCCAAATAATCAACGACATAGGTTTAAGTGTAGCCTTTGGCTACGAGGCGAGCCTTAAGATGTTTGATTGACCAATCAGGAAGATATTTGATGGTATATATCTAATGACAACCAACAGTTTATTTGCTAGGAGGAAGAGGAGTAAGCTCTAAAGTGCAATTCTGATGAAGAACATTCATTTCTTCATCTATAGCGTGTTTTCAGCCAGAAACGGACAGAGCTTGCTTATGAGAAGTGGGAAGAGAAATAGCAGACAAGGCAGTAGCAAAGGAAAGAATGCAAGAAAAAACACGAGAATAGCACACATATTGAGCAATAGGGTGTTGAGTACAAATACGTTTACCTCAACATAATGCAATGGGTAAGTCATCATCATAAGAGGAGGGGGATAAAGCAGGAGCCTCCGATGTAGAAGATGCTAGGATTGGGCCAAAAGAAACAACGGGCCGATCGTAGGAGCGCTGATATGCCTACAGGGGGCGAGACGAGGGCAACGACATAGGAAGAGGTGAAGTCGGAGACTCCCCCTTACTGCAAGAAAAAAGGTTAGATGATAACTCTTGACCAAACGAGGAAAAAAAAAGTAGACTCAAAGAAGATGACATTAGCACTGACAAAGTAGCGACGAAACTCAGGATGATAACACCTATACTCCTTTTGAGTCCTAGAGTAACCGAGGAACACACATTTACGGGCCCGAGGTGAAAACTTGTCAAGGCTGGGATTGAGAATATGAACAAAAGTAACACACCCAAAAACTTGAGTAGTAACAGAGAAAGGAGAGGAGGTGGGGTATATGAGGGAGAAATGAGACTTTTGACGAAGGACAGCAGAAGGCGTATAATTTATAAGATGACAGGCAGTAAGAACAACGTCACCCCAAAAGTGTTTCGGGACATGCATGTGGAAAAGCAAGGCGGGGGCAACATTTAGTAAATGACGATGTTTACGTTCAGCCGCACCATTCTATTGAGATGCATGAGCACAACTAGTCTAATGCATAATATCACGATCATCACAAAAATTAGCAACAACAGACTACATGTATTCTAAGGCATTATCAGATCGAAGAACCTTAATACGCCGACCAAATTGGGTAAAAATTTCATTTTAAAACTTAGCAAGAATGAAAGGTAACTCATCGATTTTTTATCAAAAAAAAGCTAAGTCATACGCGAAAAATCATCAACAAAGATAATAAAATATGAATCTCCATTAACAATAGGGATTCAAGAATGTCCCCAAATAACTGTGTGGACTACATCGAAAGACTTTGATGCACGATCATGACTACTACGAGGAAACGAACTACGGTGATGCTTGCCAAACGGACAAGCGCCACATTCTAAACTAGACACGGAAAGCAAAGACAGAATAGCTTACTTCAATTTGTTCAATGAGGGATGATCGAGGCGAAGATTCCACTAAAGTGGAGATATAGAAGCACTCAATGAAGGCGCAGGAGAACGAAACAATAGGGCAGCATCCAAGTAGTTTAGGCCATCTTTCTCATGTCCCGAACCAATCATCTTCTGAGTCTAGAGGTCCTGAAACACACAAGAAAAAGGAGAAAAAGTTATCAAACAATTGAAGGTTTTAGTTAATTGACTAATAGATAGCAAATTAAAAGGAAAATTGGGAACAAAAAGACTCGAAGGTAAAGACTATGAGGTTAGATGAAGGACACCCGACCTATTAACTGGACGAGACAGGCCATCAACTACGACAATTTGATGGTGAGTACGAGTTAAATTAGAAAACAAGGAGGGATTACCAAACATATAAGTGGCATTAGAATCGATGACCCATGTGGGAGAAGAAATAGCAATACATGCAATAGTACTTGAGTTTACTAAAGTAGCAGTAGAAGCGGAAGGATAAGCAGTGCGTAAAGTTTGAACTAACTCACTAAGCTAGGTGGTGAGGGTGTCATGAGAACTATATGAAGATGCACCCAGATTGTTGGAGGAGATAGGCGGCGGATACTGGAGAACCCCTTCAGTGACATGATGAGCAAAACTGGGCTTACCATATTTCTTCCAGCAGTATGGTTCCATATGATTAGTGCCTCCACACTGATCACACTTCTGATCACCCCGATCACCAGTACGACCACCACCACGTGACCCACCCTTAGAAAAACGACCGCCGCAACCACTCTAACTGGTACTACGATTACAACCAGTAGAGACTAAAGCTGAATCCTCAGAACTAGGAAGAGGAGGGCGCAACACAGTGGACGAGTGGCCCAAAGATGAACTTAATAGCCGAGAATATGCATTAGCAGCAGTATGTAAAGTCTCACTGGTAAGGATCTGATCTTTGAATCCCTCGCAAGCTAGAGTCCAAACCAGAAAGAAGAGAGGCAACCATAAAGTCCTCCCAATGGCGTCGCTATTGTTTTATATCTGTAGTGAGAGGGCGATGTTACAACAGTTGATCCCACAAACTCTTTAGATTACTATAATTTTCAGCCAGAGGCTTACTAGATTGTTTAGTGTTGAAAATTTGTTCATACAGTTCATATACTCGAGAAACGTTATTCTGGGTAGAGAAAGAATCTGCAAAAGAATTCCAAATCTTTTTGGAGGTATTACAAAATTCGATAGCAGTAGTAATATGAGGCTTCAAGCTATTATGCCATAACCAACCTACAACGATTGAATATGTACTTTCCCAATTCACAAGTTTAGAATCCCCAATTGTCGGGAGAAGATCGGTAATATAACTCAACCATCTCTTCCCTTTAAGAAAGACTTTAAATGCATGAGCCCAAGCCAAACAATTCAGTCCATTCAAACGCTTAGATGTAACACAACGGGGTAAATTATCATTTTTAAGATCAAAGGATTTTACCTCAGCCATGGCTACTGCAACCCTTTAGTAGAACAGAAATTGCAAACCCAAACACAGAAGACCGAAATGGAGAAAGAGACAAACTTTTTTTTGTTTTACCACGAAGCAAAGAGGTCCAGCCAAACGCGAACCAAAGCAACCAAGAGGATCAGGACAAGTTCCTGATGAAATTCATTTATACACCAGACACATCCAATAGTAACAAGATTCGTGGTCCCTATATTCAGTGATAACGCATCATTTTCAAGCCAGACATATACAGCAGTAATAGGGTTGCCGACAAACAAACCACCAAGGTTGCCGACAAAGGGTCGCCGACAGAGGCGCGACTGATGCAGATGTTATATTTCATTGAGAGACACACACTCATATTTATTGAGATATGAGGGATTACAGTAGATGCCATGGGCATACTCACAGGATAACATAACTAATACTTAATATATTAACACTCCCTTCAAGTTGGAGCATAGATATCTACCATGCCTAACTTGTTACAAATGTAATGAACACGGGATCCAGGTAAGGTCTTAGTGAACAAATCAGCGAGCTGGTCACCAGATCGAACAAACTAAAGTCGATAGTACTTTTCTTATACTCGTGCCTGATAAAATGACAGTCGATCTCGACATGTTTTGTTCGCTCATAAAAAACTAGATTAGTGGTAATGTAAATAGCAGACTTATTATCATACCACAACTTGGTAGAGTCATTTGGTTGTTCATCTAATTCAATGAGAATCTGTCGAACCCACGTAATTTTTGACGTTGCCAACGCCATGGATCGGTACTCTCTCAGCACTGGATATAGAAACCACTTCTTGTTTCTTGCTTTTCCACGATACCAGATTCCCACCAACGAAAGCCAAGAATCCGGACGTAGACCTTCGATCAATCGGACATCCTACGCAGTCTGCATCCGAATAGCCCTCGGCTTGGAAGTGACCTTGGTCACAGAACTGTAAGCCCTTCCCAGGGTTAGAATTGAGATATCGTAGAATACGGACCACCGCATTCCAATGTGGGACTCGAGGATTTGACATGAACTGACTTACAACACTAACAAAATAAGCAATATTTGGTCTGGTAATGGTGGTCAGATAATTGAGTTTTCCCACCATTTGACGATACCTGCCAGTGTGAGGAAATACATCATTGTCACCTGGAAGAAACTTGACACTTGGATCCATTAGGGACTCCACACTCTTTGCATTTAGAAGACCAGCGTTTTGCAAAATATCAACCACATATTTGCATTGGGATATAAATATTCCGCGCTTTCCTTTAGCCACCTTGATCCCCAGGAAATACCGCAAGGGCCTAAGATCTTTAGTTTGGAACTGTGTCTGCAGAAAGACCTTTAGATCGCTAATTCCAGTTCTGTCATTGCCAGTAATGACAAGATCATCAACATAGACAACTAGAAGAATACAACCTGAAAGGGCCTGACGAAAGAACACTGTGTGATCTTTTCCTGACTGCTATAGTCTAAACTTTTGCACTTCTATGCTGAATCGGCCAAACCATGTCCGGAGAGATTGTTTCATTCCATACAAAGAGCAACGGAGGCGGCAAACTGTTTCACCGCCATGCTGAATCGGCCAAACTAGGTCCTGGGAGATTGTTTCAATCCATACAAAGAGCGATGGAGGGGGAAAACTGTTTCACCGCCATGCTGAATCGGCTAAATCAGGCCCGGGGAGATTGTTTCAATCCATACAAGGAGCGACGGAGGTGGCAGACCATATCAGTCCCCCCCCCCCGAGCAACAAAGTCCAGAGATTGCTCCATATAGACTTTCTCCTAAAGATCACCATAGAGAAAGGCATTCTTAACATCCAACTGATGAAGCGGCCTGTCTCGGGCTGTGGCAAGCAAGAGGAAAAGGTGAATATAAGTCATCTTGAAGACCGGAGAGAAAGTCTCAGCATAATCAACGCCATAGGTTTGGGCACAACCCTTGGCAACAAGCCGAGCCTTTAGGTGAGCCTATGAACCATAATGATTCACCTTTACAATGTAGACCCACTTGCACCCAACTGCGGTCTTCCCGACCGGAAGGAGGACCAAGATTCCAAGTGGCATTATTATCAAGTGTGGTCATTTCTTCCAACATAGAACTACACCAACTAAGATGGGAGAGAGCCTCTGAAACATTGTGAGGCACATTAGTAGTATCAACAGTAGATACAAAAGCACGTAACTGTTAGTAATATTATTAGATGTATGTATATAATATCTCTAGATAGGTCCGTTGGCGATAAAGGCCCATTAGGGTTTTGCTGTACATATTTTTGTAATTATTATATATAGTGGACCTCTTCAATTTGAGAGGCTAAGCCTTCTGATAATCAATTATTCTCTCTTTACATGGTATCAGAGCCAAGTTAAGTAAAACCCTAATGGTTCTGTAGTTCCGACGTCGGCAAGCTCTGTTCTTGCTGTTCCGACGTCGGCAAGCCCTGTCCTTGGGGTTTCGGTGGTCGGCAAGGGTTCGGTTGGAGCTTTTGGTGGTCGGCAAGGGTTTGGCTGGAGCTTTTGTGGTCGACAAAGGGGTTGACAAGAGCTTTCGTTGACGGCAAGGGTTGACGCACCCTTTGGTTTGCTTGAACAGAGTTGTCGGCGGCTAGGGTTTGGTCCAAAGGGGTCGACTCACCCTCTGGTTTACTCAGACAAGGTCGGCGGTGCCTAGGGTTTGGTCCAAGAGGGTCGGCGACACCTATGGTTTGGTCCAGGAGGGTCTGCGGTGCCTAGGGTTTTGTCCAGAGGTGGTGTCGGCGATGGGGCTGGTGTTTTATTTTGGCTACTGATCAGAGTAGCATAGCAGAAGCGTGGTGAGCCCGACGTGTTGATTTTGGCTACTGTTTGGCTTCTATTGGCTACTGTTTGGCTACTGTTGTTTTCTTGGCTACTTTTTTCTTGGTATCTATTGGCTACTGTTTGGAGGCTATCCTTATTTTCTGTTTGGCTGGTATCCTTATTTCCTATTGGCTACTGTTCCTTATTTTTTTATCTCTTTATTGAATCTTGTGACGTCTTACAATGACTGAGGGAACTCCGTCCAGTGGATCTAGCCTCTCCAAAGGCTCACAGAGCAGTGTTACAGAGGTTATTTCTTCATCCTCACGACTTGTG
>JAOTRH010000001.1:13327260-13376149 GCA_034768845.1 Heliamphora exappendiculata | reverse complement strand
TAGCCACTCATGGCTGTTGGTTTCCAGGCTTCAATTGCAATTGAATGGCCAATTCAATTGTAATTGATCCAGCTAGTAAAATCTGGATTTCAATGGCCAATGAAATTCACAAATTCCAACATCTATTTATATTAAATAAATATACGACACAATGACACAAATATTCTTAATACAGAAAATTAAAACTCTTAACTTCTAGCTTCCAGTCCTTGTAACATTTTCTTGTTTACTATGGCCTCTATGTATTTCATGTACTTAGATCTAGAAGCTTCACTGAATCTGCTATTGATTATAGGTACAGGAGTTCTCTATTTCATTCGCTTATCTTTTACTCTCTTTGATAGTTATGAATGTTGGAAATACTTCACTTGCATAAATTTTTCTTGGCAATATTTATTGGATAGGCACTGCACTTATATATGGTGGGTGACCTTGGAATATCAACTAACTTGACCTACTGTGAAATTGTTTATTATTTTACCACTATCAGATATTGCAACAAATGAGAAGTGATTTTGCGTTACTTACGTTACAAGATGGTGGTTCACCTGTTCGGAATCCTTCTACTGCTGCTGAGGATGCACGCCTAGCATCTTTAATATCACTAGATGGCATAATGAAGCAAGTCAAGGTTTTAGCATAACTCGTGTTTATGGAATTGGCAATCGGATTACTGTAAAAAGAGACGCAAGTAACATGAGAATATTCATAATTCATGCAGGATATAGTGAGGCAATCCTCTGTAAGCAAACTGGGGAGAAGCAAGAAGAGAGTACTGCTTGCATCTCTAGATGAGCTCGCGGAACGGATGCCTTCCCTGCTTGACATTGACCATCCATGTGCGCAGAAGCACATTGCAGATGCTCGCCGTTTGATAGAGGTATGTACAATTTTCTCAATTACTTCTAGAAGTTTTAACTTCACTAAAATACAGTAGAGGTATGTACAATTTTCTCAATTACTCCTAAAAGTTTCAACTTCACTTAAAATACTTTTTGTACAATTTTCTCAATTACTCCTAAAAGTTTTAACTTCACCAAAATACGGTAGAGGTATGTACAATTTTCTCAATTACTCCTAAAAGTTTTAACTTCACTTAAAATACTTTTTGTACAATTTTCTCAATTACTCCTAAAAATTTTAACTTATGTACAATTTTCTCAATTATTCCTAAAAGTTTTAACTTCACTTAAGATACTTTTTGTGCAATTTTCTTAATTACTCCTAAAAGTTTTAACTTCACTTAAAATACCATTTTCCCAACTGCTAGAGAACAGTACATACAGTGAGGGTCAGAGGCTTCTCTTAGATATGCCTAGGTCAATGTCTGCAATTCTGAACCTAAGATTTTTATTTTTGTGATGTACTATCGCCGGTCATCTCCCCCCACCCCCCAAAAAAAACAAAAAAAACAAACACACACACAAAGCAAAATATCTGAATCTGAGAGTTGAAACTTGGGTGATAATTGTAATCACCTGCACTGACCAAACACAATCACCAAATTGAAATGAAGTAAGTTGCACGTTCACTTGTAATCCAAGACTAGCCTTTTCAAAAGAGATGAGAAAATGAGCCTTTTGACTGCTTGGACATATTAGATAGGCCCATTTTTATATGAACTCCACAACCCCTGTCTAAACTGCTTTTTCAATCATCTTAATGAATCCTGTTTTTCCATTTTACTCGATCAAAGTCCCTAATTTTACTTGAACCACAAGCTAGCATGCCTTCCTTTATTATCCCAACTCATGGTAATTCTGGCTCCCTCGTTGATTAGCTTTACCCTCATTGTTGATAGTCACTCTTCCTAATTGATGCGTTGTCGGTCTTATTGCGCGTGGATAAACTTTTTAACTTGTGTAATATTCACTATGTGATACCCCATGTCATATCAATGGGAGGTAGAAATTATGTCCGGTATATAAAGAAACTTGTGAGTTACTATTAATAACTTGGTTTTAAGTTTTTTTGGCCTTAAGCTTCTTAGGCTCTTTATTCAAGTTTGTTAGAATTAATGTAGAGAGAGAGAGAGAGAGAGAGAGAGACCCTGAATGAGAGCACCCAACATTTGGATTTACTCCCTCACCACTGTTATTTATATAATAAGACCAAAAGTACAATAATACTCCTATCTTAACACTCCATCTCAAGTTGATGCATAGATATTTCTCATACTCAACTTGCATACAATGAGTGAAATATTTTACTACTAAGTCTTTTAGTAAAAATATCTGTTAGTTGATCTGCAAACTTCACAAATGGCATACAAATTGAGCCTAAGTATAGTTTCTCTTTGATGAAGTATCTGTCAATCTTTATATATTTCGTTCTGTAATGTTGTACCAAATTATGAGCAATATTAATAGCAGTCTTGTTGTCACAATACAACTTCATTGGTTTGTTGCACTAAATTCCCAAATCCTTTAATAGTATTTGGAACCATATAAGTTCGCAAATACCATGTGCCATAACTCTATATTTAGCATCTGCACTTGATCTAGCTATCACTATTTTTCTAAATCTTGTCATTTTTAGTTTTGAATGAAATGAGCAACTTATAAATAAGAAATTTCTCATTATAATTTTTTTCTATGTATGAAAAATTTTTCATACATATTTTTCTTAATTTTGTCATTCTTAGTTTTAAATTAAATGAGCAATTTATGAATGAAAAATTTTTCAGTATAATTTTTTTACATGTATGAGAAACTTCTCATATCAACATGACGAGAAACTTCTCATATCAACATGACGAGAAACTTCTCATACCTTAATGCAAGGTATAAGAACATTGCCATGTATGATTTTTTTTTTTTATAAAAAAAGTTGTGTCTTCATCTTGATACATGGTGTGAGAAATTTTTCATGTATGAGCGCACTCATGTATTGAAAAAAGTTAATTACATTAATATTTTTATTATTTTTTAAAGAAAAATGAGAACTATTTAAAAATCTAGTATGAGAAATTTTGCATACATATTTTTCTTAATTTTATCATTCTTAGTTTTAAATGAAACGAGCAACTCATGAATGAGTAATTAACCAAAAAAATTTTTAAAAAATCATTAGAAAAAAACCACTTTAAAGGCTTTGAGATAATTTTAAACACTTTAAAAATCATGTTATCCTGATTTTTCATCAATTGATGCAGTCAATTCCCGAGGAGGAGGACCGTTCACAAGAGACATCAAATGCCCCAAAACTTTCTGCAGATTTGGGATCTGGTGCCGAAACTGACGTGGCACAGTGGAATGTGCTGCAGTTCAACACAGGCTCTACCACTCCATTCATCATTAAATGTGGAGCAAACTCAAACTCAGAGCTCGTGATCAAAGCCGATGCCCGGATTCAAGAACCTAAAGGTGGTGAGATTATGAGAGTTGTTCCCAAACCTACAATTTTGGAAAATATGAGCTCAGAGGAGATGAAACAGGTATTCTCTCAACTCCCTGAAGCTCTAAGCATGCTTGCCCTTGCTAGAACAGCCGATGGAACCCGAGCTCGGTATTCAAGGCTGTACAGGACTTTGGCAATGAAGGTTCCAGCGCTGCGGGACCTAGTTGGTGAACTTGAAAAGGGGGGAGTACTGAAAGATGTGAGGCAATGAGGGTAAAAACTCCTTGGTGGAAACCTTTTAGATCTAGTTGGTGAACTTGAAAAGGGTACTGAAAGATGTGGGGCAATGAGGGTAAAAAGTCCTTGGGTGGAAACCTTTTGTTTCTTGTATTGATGTTGTGTTATGTTGGGGCCTGTGTTTATATCATTTTGGAGGCTGTGGAAAGCAATTTCAGGTAGTTATTTATTCTGTATTTTCTTCACCCTTCTACCTTGCTGTATCTGGAAACTATTTTTACAATCAATGTTGTGTGTGGTAAGCGGGCGTTATCGGTAATTATTATTGCAAGCATTAACAATTTTGTTATGTAAATTCTAAATGGTTATTTGATGCTGGAATTTATGTGATTGGCATGTATTATTCTTAATGTTATTGTTACAATCATGTTCCACATTGATAAAAAAAAAAAAAAAAGAGGCTCTGCATTTGCATTCAAATCACTTGGACACTCTTCCATTATAAGCCGACTTCCATTATAAGCCGATTTTCAAGACTGAGTTCTACTCAAGAGTTTGTAATATTTGGTAGCAGAGCAAATTCGATGCCAAATATGGGATTGGATGCAGCTTATT
Source organism: Heliamphora exappendiculata (assembly GCA_034768845.1). NCBI lineage: Eukaryota > Viridiplantae > Streptophyta > Magnoliopsida > Ericales > Sarraceniaceae > Heliamphora > Heliamphora exappendiculata. Next base: position 13,371,958 of record JAOTRH010000001.1, on the reverse strand, counting down.
TGAGTGTGAGATTGAATGACTAGTTATTTTGTGGTCTTGAGTCATGGTGGGGTAATCCTGGATTAAGACAATTTGATCAGTTAAATGCTGATAGGTGAGTGAAGTAGTTAAATATAAAATGGCTATCACTGAGTCAATGTTGATAGAGTAGGCGGTCGGAACGTCACTGTGGAGAATGGTTGTATGCAATGATTATATCCTACAATTATTAAAATAAATGACTCTTCATGTGTATATAAGTTATTTTGGCACTCTTTTTATAAGTCAATTTTTAAGAGTGAGTTCTACAGTTTGTAACAATTATTTGCATGAACAGTGCATTGTTTTTATGTAGATTTGGTGCAATGTGTTTATGTACATTCGGTGCCCATTTTTAATTTTTTTTCAATAATTAACTTTTTGTATAATTTTTTTTTCATCTAAACTCCACTATATATGGTATTTTTTTCAACATTACAAGACTTTGCATGACTTTATTTCAAAGTAAAAGAACATACTTTAATAAAGTGAAGTATAAGACATCACACTTTAACACACTTTTAACTTTTGTTTTATTTAATTGTAATGCATTCTCATCTCACTTATCGTATAATGTACCTACTTTAAGTAGAGTACTTTAAGTAGAGTAGTCAAAGTTGTAAGATTCATTTGATCTGAAATTTTAATATCTAGTTAGATGCACACGATAGATTGGATAATTGTAGTTAAAGTGGTCTTGAGCATATCTATAACAACCCTCTATGCACAATTATCTTCCTACCCTACAAATGCAAGGCTTTTTCATCACCTCCCACTAAAATGACCTACTATGTTGGAACAGTGTGGTGATGGTGTGTGTTATGGCAAAGGGGGAGAGAGAAAGAGAACGAAAATGAGACTGCAAAATTAAAAAAAAGTACACTAATTGCGTGGTGACAGTATTGTGTGAAGGAGAGTGAGTAGAGATGTGCATGATTTGATTTTTATTAATTTTGTGCGAAAGTAGCAATGGTTCGTGAACTTAAGAGCCGAATCAAGTGTACAAGTCACTGAATTTTAAATCATATCGAACCTACCTAAAGCAATTTTGTTATGGCTTATAAATTGGTTACAAGGCTAAATACTTGTACTCCATTAATTATTTGTTATGGCTTATAAATTGGTTACAAGGCTAGATACTTGTACTCATTAATTAAAAAGAAAGTTCTCTTTCTTTCATTTTTTGTTTTGTTTTTGGTCTTCTCTTTCTTTCTAGTCTTCTATCTTGCAACATACATATGTCTCTCACAATTGTAAAGCTAGACTCATGTAACTGTATAAACATATATAATGTGTTTTATTCTTTTATTATTTCAATTTTTTCTTATTATTAGTGTAAGGGTTCTTTTAGAATAAATGAATAAATAATAAATAATTATGGAGAAATAAAATAAGCAAATTAGTTAGGAATATAGAACAGAAAGAAACGATGGTTGAATGAAGAAGAAGGCTAATTAAGTTCAGAATGTTAGCAGGATGAATACGCATAAGGTAATATGAATTATTCTCTTTAAGAGCACAACTATCCATCTTATTTATAACCCTCTGATGAAGTTATTAGGATTAGAACGGGACTCTAAGAGATATAATTGGATCTGAAAAGGTAATCCTCAGGATCAAGAGATAAGATCTACAAATTAACCATTCTCTGAAGAATCAGTGTTCTATTCCGACTTAACTAGGTCGGCCATCGGGCACCCTGTGAATACCCGACCTATTCGGGTCAAGTACTTGACCCACTTGGGTCAAGTGACTCGGGGATCGCTGGAGTGACTCGAGTGGGTGGGTCTTATGGTTCGACAAATCTTTTCTTTAGCCATCAAGGCACATATCTCTCAACGTTCCGTGCAGAATTGTACTACCATTGTTTTCATTTGTCTATAGGGCAATCTTTTGATTCTTATAGGAATTTATGCTAATTTTGTCTGTGCTATATATATTTAGCTTTGTTTTGTCTGTGCTAAATCACATAGTCTGTGCTATGTTAAGTAGCCAAGTAGTAAGAGCTTCACAGCATGTGCTGTTTTCACAATTTGTGTCGTGGCAATAATACAATTTGTGCTGTCTTTATGATATGTGCCATGGTAAGGTCACAGTCTGTGTTATGCTTCACAGTCTGTGCTGTGAAATGTCTTCATTCGTAGTCTGAGCTACGCTTCATAGTTTGTGTCATGGATTTATCATATGTTTTAATGCGATGAATAGTTATGTTAGGAACCTGAGCTACTTGGAGTCCCACTAACTCGGGCCCCTTTGAGCAGGGATAGTCTAATACTTTCTTGTAACTCATGCATCTTTGTGGTAGGCATTTTCTTCCAGGTCTCTTAATTGGCTTAACTCGGCTGTAGTGACCCAGTCCGAGCTACACTAAGATCCCATTGGCTCAGATTATGTGTACTTCGATATGCATCAGTCGAACTACTCTTGACTTTGATAGCCTGGGCAAGACACTTCTTCGCCTGCGAGTTCAACAATGAATTTCACATGTTTTGAGTTGATCGAGCTACTTGAACCACCCGAGCCACTCAAAACACTTGAGTCACTCGTGAGTGGTTTAGGCGACAAATCTCTTTTTAAGGCTTTTGATTGCTTCTCTCCTACTTTGATAGCCTGAGTTAGTCTTCTAACTCGAATCACTTGCTTGAGTTCTTTAACCTGCTTGACCCATGTATGTCACTCAACCTACTTAGATTACGTTGGTTCACACAAACAGTCTCTTCAGCTGAATTAATGTGACTCAAGTCACCAATAAGAGCTCCGCTCTCATGGCCTTAAGCTAACCCCGTCCAGGTATTTTAATTTCCCCGTTCTCCTGCGATTTTGTTGAAAATGTGCTTTTACCATTTCATGTACACAGTAACTTGAACCATTCATTCGAGCTTGTCATCCAAATCATTTTAGTCTTCTACCATTAGTAATTAGTAGTGTTGGAGGATTTTAATATCATAATGTCATTAAAAGAAAAATAGTAAAGTGCTACGTGATTTAAGGGAGAGTGGAGACGATCAGAAAGGAAAAAAAGAAAGAACATGGGCGGGATGATAGAAAAGGTTTAAGTAGACTTCGAAGAAGAGAAAAGAGTAAAATAGTGATACTAAATTTTTTTTGATGATAAAAGGATATTTTGTCAAATTTAATATATTTCTACAATGTAATTCTATTTACATCTACAAAGTTGCTAAATAATCCTTTTTTTCATGTGAAACTATCATTAGGGACAGACTCTGATCGTAATTGTTTCAAGTCCCACACTATCACCACCATCTTCCTCACATTCGACAAACCTTCTATTTTCGTCGACAGCCATTGCCCAACCCTCTTCGTCCTTCATTGCCACTTGTTCTCTTCCATCATTCCCTCACTATTACCCTCTCTGTATCTAAGGTGTTGCTCTCTCTCTCTCTCACCCCCCCCGCCCCCCCCCCCCCCCCCCCCCCCCACTCTTTCTTTCTCTCTTACCATTGTTGCTCCTCACCCTTATCTCTTTTTCCTTTTATTTAAAATTCTAAAAAGTTGATTTGAGAGAGAGAGAGAGAGAGGTTATGGCCAATAGTGGACGTTTTTCAAAGACGGAGAGAGCCCATTTGAGGGGGAGAGAGGGAGTGTGTAGTAATAGAGGGAGATAGAGTAGCAAATAGAGAAGATAAGGGAAGGGGTGGTGATGAGGGTGACAATAGATGAGAATGAGGTGGCAAGGGAGGTTAGGGAGGTATAGAAGAGATCAAGAGAATTGTTGGAGATGTCGAGATATGGTAGATGGAAGAAACTGGATGATTGTTGATAGCACTGTAATATCAACTGAAAGTAAAGAAAATAGTGGTGAGAGAGTGAAACTTGAAGGGAATTGTTAATAAAATTTTGCAGCTAATCATAACTTTACAAAGCAATAAAAGTTTTATTTAACAACTTTATAGGTGTAAATAGAATCACTCAATGTCTAAAAATCCTGCAAAAATATTGAAAGTAAAATATTTGTCATGTGACTATAAATCTTAAGGGCACAATTCATTTTTCAAAAGATAGTAGAAATTTTCTTCTTTTCTTTTTTTTTATTATTAACGCTTCATTTGTTTTGGAAGAAAATATTTTTTATTAAAAAAAATAATTGTGACTTTAAAAATGATTGTGTTAGTGATTGTGATAGTATTAATATCGGTAAAAATAGTAAAAGTGGTGATGACAATGGTTGTAGTAGTGGTAGGGAAGGGGTTGTGATAGTAGTGATAATGATAAAGTGGTGTCAGCATCAGAGTGGGTAGTGATAGCGGTAGTGGAGTGGCAAGGTGGTGGAAATGGTTTGTAGCGACAGAGGCGGTAGAAGGTGATTGGGGTAATGATGAAGATAGCGGAGTGATGATGGTGTGTGGCAGTGACGGTGGTTGTAGGATAGGAGTAAGTGATAGTGACAATGGTGGCAGTGGTAGTAGTGGAGGTGGTAGTGACAACTGGGTGGTGGTGGTTGCAATGGTGATTATGGCTTTAAATCCTTTGATAGTAGTGGTGAGCTAATAATGGAGTGACAGTGACGATGGTGGCAGTGATACTAGTGGAGGTGGTGGTGGCAACTAAGTGGTGGTGGTTGCAATGGTGATTAAGGTTTTGAATCATTTGATAGTAGTGGTAGGCTAATGGTGGCGACAACGACAATAGCGGTGACGGTGGAAAATAGTGGTTGTGGCGGGGCCGTGGTGGAAGAGAGGTAATGGTGGTAGTGATTGGTGGTTGCAATGGCAATGACGGTGGTTGTGTTGTAAGTAGTGGGTGTGATGTTGGTGGGATGGCCATACTAAAAAATGTTTTTTATCATAAAAAATATAATTTCCACCCAAGCCTCATTTATTTTGATATAAAATATTTTACAATAAAAAATATTTTTATGTAAAATGACTTTATAGAAAATAAATTTTTTTTTTATTTTTCTGTATTTAGTTTGTACTTGAAAAATATTCTTTTTAAAAAAACTAACAAGCTTTTTAATAAAAATACCCAACTTTTTTAATACCATTCATTGTCCCAACCATTCCCACCACCACCACCACCACCATCATCCCACCTACCACCACCATCACCACCATCCTCCCTAAATCAATTCATGCCACGACAACCACTATCCTTTACCACCGCTACCATCAATACCACCATCGTTGAGAAGGAAATATTGCTTTGAAAAAAGCACAAGGACCTATTCAAAGAGAACTTCACCAAGTATTAGATGAAATTGGCTTTGTGCCACATTAGCATATTGAGTTATACTTATTCCTTGTTGACAAGCCAGAGAAAATACTCTCCCAAGAAAATTTTGAAAATAATGATGTTAGATCCACAACAACATTTTTAACTCTCTAAAATGTTTTGTTTGAAGGAAATAATTTAGAAATAGAAGAATGTGTGAAGCATATTATGAGTTTTTATTTTAAATTTAAACTCTTAGTAGTTTTATTTTATGGTAATTAACTTTTTAGAACTTTTACAGAGATTATGTGGATATTTTTTTCTTTGGGCTCACAAGTAGTTTAATTTAAGAACTCGTCTCAACTAATAAAAATGTTATTTTTGTAAAATAATTACTATTTTTTTTTCTTTTCTCTTATGTAATGTATTCAACCAAGCGAAATTATGTTTTTCTTTTTGTATTAATTCAAATAAAAATGAGAAAAAGTCCTCCGAGTGACTTAGGGCATGTTTGGGTTACCTTTTAAATTAGTTTTTTTTTTTGTAAAAAAGATGACTTTTAAATTGCATTGTTTGATTTAAAAAAAATTAACTAATTTTTTTTTCAATCTCTTAATTTAAGAAAAAAAAGTTAATACATATCCCAAATATCTTAATTTTTTTAAAACAAAATTATTAAAATAACCTAATATAAAAAGTTAACCCTACTTATAAAAACAAAAAAAATCGTGCTAATATTCTAAATATTATAATTTTAAAAAAAATAAATATATTTTAAACATTTTAATAAAAAACAAAAAAATAAAAAGTTACTTTAAAAATTTATTCCAAATTATCTAATTTTTTTTATTTCTATTTAAAAAATAAAAAATAAAATCTCATAAATACCAAACTTTTTAAACATTCCACACATGCGCTTATTTCTTTTTCTCTCGTTGCTTCTCAAATGGGTTGCTAATGTATTTGCCAGAAATGTTAAGGGTAGTTATAATTTGCCCCAAAATATTTGAATATTTGCATCTATCAGTGTCGCGTGCGACGCTCTTCATCACCGATTCAGCGTCGGCGTCTCTGATTTGTGGAGTGAAGAAAGCTCAATCAAAGCTTAAATAGTGTACGGATCACAGTCGGAGAATGTCTTCACTAACGTGCACAAAATTGACGTTGGGTACTGTAGCTGCAATTCTAATACAAGTAATCGGTCTCTCACTCTTCGTTCTAGGGTTTTTCCCCGTCAAACCAGCTCTCTCCGGCGTCAGGTACCCACTTTCCATTTCTCCCCCGTTTGGTTCCGAGGAAGAATTCCTGTCAAAGAAAAAGATGCTTTCTTTAACATCTTGTCTCGTCGTAGTTCCCTTTCAAACTGATTGTTTTTATCCTCTTTTGATTAATGTAGTGGTCCGGAGAGTTTCCGGCCACCTGGGTGTGATTCATTTGAAGACCAGAATGTGTCAAATCTGCGTCCGGATCATCTCAAATCGTTGTATCGGGTGAGTTTTTGTCTCCTAATGGTTGCAGTATCAAATTACATTCTAGTGGTTGATGGGTTATGGTTTGATGGAATTATATGAGAATGGGCTTACTTTCTGGAGTGTTGGGCATTTTCGATCAGCTTACTATTGGGAGTTGTGTTTGTTTAGTGTATTTATGGTTGCAAAATGTGGATGAATTTCTATTCTTGGCATTTGTATATTGCTGGTACTTTAGAGTTCTTCATGGATTTCATGGCCATTACTGCTGGAAAGCTGCCAGAGAATTTAGGGAGGAAGAGAACATGGGGAGTAAAAAACGGATATTATATGGTTTTCCCTACTGCAGCATGTTCGCCAGAAAGGTGGATGTCATTGGGATGATGTTTTGATTTGCTAGGGCAAAGAGGCCATTATTTTTGGGTTATTTTTAAGTAAAAAAAGCTGGGAGGCTAAGGGTTGCAAATTCTTGATGGTACAGCTTCTTGAGCTCAATGTTTCTTAACATCTTTAATGCCTCGAACCCTTTACCCAAGTTTACTGAGGTTCTTGTTTGTTGTTAAACGTGGAAAGACATATCAGAGAATTTTACAACTAACCCCTTTCCCAAATATTTATCTATGATGGCGTATTATTTCCATTTCCTTAAATTTCAAAATTAGAGACTACAAGAGCTATCACTTGGGTGAATGGGAGGGCTGTCAAGCATGAGGATCTGGGTGCAAGTTTGAGGGCCTAAGACAAGAACAAAAGAAGAAGAAAAGAGGAAAAATCACAAATCGATTATTATACTGGTAGCCTCTATACTTTGCATCCCTTCCAGTACCTTGCAAGTTGAGAGTTGAGACCAGTGCTGGGTGATGAATGTGTGCTTTCTTTGTTGTTAAAAGTGAAAAATATTCTGATGCTCAAAGCTAAATTTTGTTATACTTACTATATCAATGAAAGAAAATCGGCCTGGTCTGTTATTGTTAAGGCTTCTAATGTTTACTGGTCTTTAATAGGGTGTTTGTCATGCAGGAGCTATATGAGGTCCCTCCTGCATTTGACCGATTAATCTTGATGGTGTGTGGTTTGATTTTCTTGTCCTTAATAATATCCTCAATACACAAGCTTTTGGTGACTAATAATGATACTCTCAGTTTTAGTTTTTTATAGAGGATAAGCTTCAATTTGTCGTGACATAGGTTATTGATGGTCTTCCAGCAGAGTTTGTGCTTGGAAGGGATGGTCGTCGGTCTCCGTCCTTGGATTTTGTGGAAGCTATGCCATATACAGAGTCATTATTGGCTAGAGGATTGGCAGTTGGGTATCATGCAAAGGCTGCACCTCCAACAGTTACAATGCCTCGCTTGAAGGTGATGGACTGTGTCATTTTTCTGACCATGCTCAAATAATTCAGTCCGAGGCATGGTTGTCCCTCATCTCATTATTTTTTTATGGCAGGCTATGATGTCAGGGGCAATTGGTGGATTCTTGGATGTGGCATTCAATTTTAACACACAAGCTCTTTTGGATGACAATCTTATACGTTAGTTTGTAAAATTGTGTTGAATTATATTGTAGGTAATCTAACATTTGGTAAGTTTGAATGTAATAAGTATTCAATATGTTGTATTGCAGGTCAGTTCTTTAATATTGGTTGGAAAATGGTGATGTTTGGTGATGAAACATGGCTCAAGTTGTTTCCAGGATTATTCACAAGGCATGATGGAGTTAGTAGTTTCTATGTAAGTTGCCACTGCATTTTCATGCATTGTTTCTATACTAAATAATCTTCATGGTTTCTCTTTTCCCCCTTTTAATGTTTCATTACATTTTGGTAAACAGAAAAGAAATTGTGAATTTTTTCTTTGGTGCCTCTGGAATTGTCACTGTTTTGTTAAGGCATTTACACCTTTTATTTTTTCTCTCTTCCACCAAAGAGTTGGTATACTTTTATGTTGCCATGTATGTTGCCGCATTTACTTCTGAGGTATTTGTCATAAGATTTTACTTAATGTCTCTTGATGGATATAAACTAGCATATAAAAGAAACACGGTGTTGATGTATGACTATTTAGGCATGATAATAAAGCTTTTTGTTTCAATTTGGGAGGTAGAGTTAATTCCTCGAACCTTTGTCCAAATACCAGGTCTATTGCATTGAGGTAAACCCCCTTGCATTCTTGACATGTTTCACTGTGCATCCCCTCTGGATATTACTGTGGTATGAGATGTTTCATGAATGGTTAGCTATGAGGTTAGTTGGACTTGGGGTTGCAGTGGTTTCACCGCACTTGAAGAACATCTTTATATGCTATGGTGTGCTTAACCCACTTCTAATCTATCAAGTTTTTCATGTTTTATGGAAGATCCTACTAATTTCTATTCTTCATCCATTCTAGTAGTTAGTATGCTACATCCAATATAGATGCTAAATAAAGCGATGCATATGACACAAGGTATGATAAAATAAAGAGATGCATATAGTAAACTTTACTACAAGAGTACAAATTTAAGAAAATCAGAATTTTCCTCAATTGCTACTTCAAGTGTTATTTATGATGAATTGATAGCATGGGGTACTTCTAAAAAGATTTTTACACTACCATTAGATAATGCTCCAAGTAATGATGCATCTGAACAACAGTTAAAATGAAGGCTTGATTACTTTCTTGTTCTATTCAATTTTGAGATATTTCATTTACATTGTTGTGCAAATATCTTAAATTATATGTGCAAGATGGTTTATTTATATTAGTTCAGTTAATTGAAAAAGTAAAAAATATTGTAAGTAACATTAATTCTTCTCCACAAAGTGCGAATTATATAAAACCTTTGTGAGCATTATGGTAGAGAAGAATAATTATTAAAATAGACATTTCTGTTAGGTGGAATTCTACTTAGGAAACTTTAATGTTTAGAGGCATACATCAAGCCTGATGAAATTGTTATGGGTTGGTGTGCAGTGTGTGAATCCTTGTCAATTTTTCTTGCATTTTAGATAATTGATCATTTGTATGGTAGGTTGGGGCTTGAAGGTTGTTAGCTAATTTAAAGAAACTGCTCATGCTTCTTCAAACCTTAATTATATGATGTTTGTGGTGAATTCTTGCGATAGGTTAAGGATACCGTGGAAGTGGATTACAATGTTACTCGACACTTGCGTGATGAGCTTAACAGGACTGACTGGAATCTTCTGGTGATTTATATATTGTTCTACTTGTCCGTAATTTACTTTCAGATCTGCTTTTGCCACAGAGCATGAACTGTATTTCACTTTGTAATCTAAGCAAACTCATGCTCTTCTTGAACCATACTTATTGGAATTTAAGTAGGAGCCTAGGGTTTTAGTTTATTCAGGTGTTAATTAATGGTTTGATTTTTATTCATATGACAGATGTACCTCTTTACAACCTGGAGTTATGTGTTTTGTGCTTGTATGATTTTTGGTTTATGCCCAAAAGTTTAAGACTGTGGTATTCTCAATGTAAATCTCTTTTTTAAATAAGAACGAATTTTGGGAGAGGGAAAAAAAAACTTTGCAAAAGGAGGAAGGATGAGGAATAACTCCAAGAAGAGCTCCCCGATTCAAACAAAGGAGGGGGCAAGGTAGGTGAGGTGGGTAACATCTATTCTTTGGCATCGATTTTGGGGTGCAGGTTTGGTTTCTTCCATTCATCCTATTTGGGTTTGCCTTTGAGGTCCTCTTTTAAATCTAAAGGCGGCGTGAAACTCAATTGCTATGAAATTTCAAGAGACTGACTAGATGATAGAAATACTATTATTTAAAAAGGGGGAGGATAACCCTTATCAAGAGCGCTTCATCTAGCTGCCTGCTTAGTTTATGTCTCTTTTCGTCATCCGTGCTTTAGTGGTGAAGAAACTTGAAAAGTTGCAAATGAATTTTTTATGGGGTGGCCGGGGATAAGAGTTTAAATATCATATATTTGAGTAGGAGATAGTGTGTTCCCTTATTAGAGAAGGAGGCTTGGAAGATTGAGGATTTTAATCAAGCCATGTTAGGTAAGTGGCTGTGGAGATTTGCTTGTGAAAGGGACAGATAGTTGAGGTGGTTGGTCGTGTCCAAATATGGGAGTAGGTGGGGGACTAGACCTCTCTCGAGGTGTTAAGAGAGGTTAGGATGATTTTGTGGGGCACTCGAGTTTGATTGCGGTGGATGGAAGGCGAATTAAGTTTTGCCCCTAGGTTTGGTGCAAGGGGATAAATTGTAGAATGATTTTCTAGCTATTTCCTGTATGGATGTGGATTGAAATGCGTCGGTGATAGACTATTTTCGAATGGAGGGAGATAAAGAGGTGTGGGACATCCATCTGTGTAAGGGAGTTTTACGAACTAGAGTTGGATGATTGGTTGGCTGTTTTGGAGAGATTATATGGGTTGCCAAATATTGGGGCCAATGATAACATGATGAGAGAGAGTTTGGGTTCTTGGGGTTATTTTAGGTGAAATCGTATTATAAGGCTTTATGTGGATTTCATGTTTTTTCTTTTCCTGGACGGTTATTTAGGAGACTTTGGCTTCGTCCAAATTGGCTTTCTTCGTCTAATGTGTGGCACAAAACAAGATTGGGGTATTGAAAGTCATTCATAGTTATCCGGAATTCCCGTGTGGAAGTGCTCTCGGTGTTGCATGCGTAAAAAGGATGAGGAGCAAGTGGAGCATCTTCTTTTGCACTGTTCGACGGCTTCGAACCCATGGACATTGGTTTTTCCTTTGTTTGGTGTGGTTTGGATTTTTCCTCGTAGTGTGGTAAAGCTTTTTCACTGTTGGAAAGGATTGAAAGTAGGGAAGAGGCGGAGGAAGATTTGGAGATTTATTCCATTGTGTTAAATTGTTGACATTTTGATGGCATAGAGTGCTCCTTACGCAAGCTTAGGAGCTCTGTTATTAGTATTTTGTTTTGCTGGGAGATGGAGGGGGGTTATCTTTCTCTTGATGGTTTTGTATATTTTGTAGAGATGGAGGGGGATTATCCTTCTCTTCATAGTTTTGTATATTTTGTAGTCTTTTTTATCTTACACGGATTTGTATAGGGACTTTTTGTTGGTGGCCGCTTTTGTATAGGGGTGGCATTCCTTTATGCCTCTTCTGTCACACCGAGAAAGGAGGTGAAGAACAATAAAGAGAACTACCATGAAAATTGCCCTGAACCCTAGTTAACTCCTCATCTCTACAAAGTCGAAGCCCTGCATTTTGGCAAGAAATTTTCCTTCAACCATTAGCTGAGCTGAGGACTAAAGTGTCTATACCTCTATAGAGAAAAACAAATCTAATGTTTTTTGTGCTGCCCCCATAACCTCTGGATTGTGGCTGTACCCACTGTACTAAATTCCAGAATCTCCCTCAACTAAATAATGATGGAGTTCCAATACGGATGTTTCTTGAAGGCCTATTGCAAGAGCTAGGATGTCCGGTTAAGAGCAATACCATTTCCAACTGGTCTACATATTTGTTATTTTACCGTATTTCATTTTCTGTCATCACATAATTTTCATAGATGTTGTCATTCCAGGTTCTTCATTATCTTGGTTTGGATCATGTTGGGCATATTGGGGGCCGCAATAGGTAATAGTTTTATTGTTTGTGAGTCCTTGATTATTTATGTACTTTTGTTGATATCATTCAACTATTTCAGTGTCTTGATGGGCCCCAAACTTAAGGAGATGGATGATGTGGTCAAGATGATCCACTTGAATACTAAACAGTCTGAAGACGACGATCAAGGGCCGACACTCGTGGTTTGTGCTACTTTCTTCTAGTAGTTTGATGTTGGTGGCTTCTAAGTAAAGACTTCTTATACAAGTAGTTGTGAACTTACCTTTTGGCAAACCAGTGTGTGGTGTTAATATACACTGGAAGTTGACAAGATCATATGAACACGTTTTAGAGGAGTTGATGATTAGACTTTGTTTGAATAATGATGCCATCAAGGGTGTTATGACCTCCAGATCCATGATAATGGATAAAGGAGACTAACTTCAATAGTTACTAATGCTATGAAGATCAGATGATTATTGCCAATTTTCCACTTGAACTCTACTATTTTAGATTCTTAACATAAACCTTTTTACCCCATTGTTCTGGGAAGTATACGTTGCCTGTGTGTCTTCATGGCGGTGTATGCCCATGCCAACATGATTGTGCTAACGGCACCATCTCATGTTAGAACAGCGAATTAGTGATGATAAAATCAAATGTAATACTGGAAATGGAATGTACGTTTATCTGAAAATGAAGAAAGTAATGCTAGAATGTATGCATTTCATAATTCTCCTTGGTAGTATATGAAATCATAACCTACCTTTGGGTTACATAACTTACATTACTGCATGATACAATCTATGATCATGGATAACCCTCCTTTTAAGCTGCTGTGTATTCCTTCTATCCCCTTTCCTTCTTCTTTTTGTATCTTTCCTTATTCTATCAAACTACTCCTCAGCCTTTTCTAATATACATGGGCTTTTGATCAATGAGCTAGGATTAAGGCATTGAGACCTGTTTTACAATTCAAAAAATGAATATAGGGCGAGATTGTCCTTCTTTTTGGGTCTCAGTGTCTCTTTTCAAGGGGAGTCCTTTATTTTGGATTTTTAGAGATTGGAGAGTTGTTTGTAACTCATGATGTCATTTTTTTTTCCCGGTGAAGTTCTCCCCTTGTCTCTTTTGTATCTTTTGCTTTTCATAATAAATTTCTCTTTGTCGTCAATCAAAAAAAATTTTGGGCGACCATTCAGTGTTGTGCTTCTTAAAAATTAAAATTTCATTTTTTGTGCAAATCAAAGTAATCATAGAGGCTTAGAAGTTGCTAGAATGGAACGTCTTTGGAATGGTGTAACTTTATATTGTTAGTGTCCTCCTCCTTTTGGAGATGTTTTGACTTCTGTTTTCTCATATTGGTTTCCATTTCCATCCTGAGCAGGGGATAGTGCCTGGTCAATGATATTCCAGTAATATGGTCATTAAGTGTGAATTCATTTTAGTATCAGCACAAGCCTAGCTTCGCATTGGATTGTCTGTTCATACTTAAAAGTTTGTATGCTGCCATTTTGTTTTGGATAATCACTGCATTTTACAACTTGATGCTTACTTATGCACTCATCCATTCAAGAAATAGAATGTAGTAAGTATTAACATAGTGTTATTTTATGAATATCATTTGTAGATGGTAGTTAGCGATCATGGCATGACTAATAATGGTAATCATGGGGGATCTTCATATGAGGAAACTGACTCCTTGGTGCTTTTTGTTGGTCTGAAACATGAAACATATGATTTCCCAGTGGTAGCCCATAGCACGGTTGACCAGGTACTTAAATTCTTACATTCTATGTTTCTGTTTACCATCATGCAAGAATTAACTACTGGTATGCTGTAGTAAAGTGTCGTTTGCAGTGTATTTACTTTGAGATAAGATTAAATTATTGTCTTCGGCTTTTTGAATAGTAAGAATTGACTTGGGCTTCTTGAATACTAAGAATTCTCAATTTTGAAATTCCCAGATGTGGGGATCTATACAGGAAATGACATTAGTGACAGGACAAATTATTGCCAAAATCCATGGAATATACAAACAAGGATTCTCTTCGCGCATTGCACCACTTTGATAAAATAGTCGAGAGAATTATGCATTTTAAAACTAATCAGTAATTACATGGGAAAATAGAATAATCTAATGCTAAACTAACATGCTGTTTCTCATAGAGTTTTTACCCTCTTTTTGTCTTTATTGGAAAACAATGTTCTGCTGTTATGCTGGAGTACTTTAAACCTGATTAAAAGATGAAAGAGAAACATTGCAGTTCCATGGGATCACAACTATGTTAGAATGGCAAAATATTAACGTAAAAAATGTGCCAGAGCTATTTTAGAGACTATGATTTACTAGAAAATATTTTTCTTCCCTAGTTCTATTGAGCATTATCATATTGGGTTATTGCTGGTGTCCTCTTGAAGAAGAATCCATCTGAATGACAATTCTGCCTCAACCACATTACGTTCTTATTGTCTTTTTACATTTTCTTTGATTATTTTTATGTAGCTAGCTTTGGTGGCCAGCAGATGAACTTGAATGGGCACTGGGAAGGTTGTCTTTTCATTGTTTGCGGTTTGTTTTGTTGATCCAGGTTGACATTGCTCCTACACTAGCTCTTCTATTTGGAGTACCGATTCCTAAAAACAATGTTGGAATCTTGATTTCAGAAACTTTTGGTTCTTTAACTGGTGGGTTTTGAAAATTCTCTTTACTCTTTAGCCTTTAGTTGTTAATTTTATATGTAACATGACTGTTTTAGGGATAACAATGGAGAAACTTTCATAGTGTTTCTTATAGAAAAACTCATGTTTTGCTTGTTCTTAATTAGTACTGTATCTTCTTAGATGTTCAATTTCAGAACAGCAGTTCTGGGGTTTGCCAAAACTGTCATTAGGTTCCACTTTGAAATATTCATTGTCAAATGATGCTGTATACTGTTTCTAGATAGCATCTCTTTAGTCAAGCCAGCGTGGCATGAACTGTGTTAGTTTGTGGAATTTATAAATTGTTTTACATATTCTAAGGGTGTTAATAAACACTTAGTGTATGGGCATTTCACATAGAATCAGAGCAGGATATTTGAAACTGGAAAGTGCTCCTACATTATTTTGAGATTGTAGAATATTTGGTCAAAGTCTAAAGCCTATCAATGCTTCATGTTACATGATGGCATGATGCAGGCCTAAGAAGCAGGCAAAGGCCAGTCTAAAGTGGCCCATGAAAGCATAGTCATCTTTACTGTTTGTCACATCGAGTCTATAAGCAAGGGAATTACGTCACTAGCTTTTTTTCAGTCCGGTGCAGTTAAGTAGTAGTCCTCTACAGAAACGACGCATGGAGTCTTTTAAGTGTTTTTTCCTATTTATTTCTTTTGTATTATGTAAGTACTAAGTATTAAGCAATCTCATTTGGTTGCCAAGGAAAAGATTTAAAGCTTAGTAATTACAAAACATTTGGGTTCTATATTATTTGTTGCTGCCCGTTATATATACCTGATAAGTGAATAGAGTCAATAGACTGTCATGTAATTTATCATTCCTGGGTGATTGATTTCCCTTTGGCAATTTTGTATAAGGCTTGAACATGACGAGACATTACCCACTTAGAGCAATGAGTTCTACTTACCTGAGTGAAAACTCTCAGGTTAACCCTTTAATTGATAGTATATTTTTGTCTTCCTTGTAGGTGCAAGAAAGTCTTATTGCCATTGTGTTGTTTTCAATACAGAATTAGCCAATTCTAGGCATCAGGATTCTATCTACATCAGCACCAAACTTTTATTATCTAGAAACATGGTATGCACAAGAATCTTGGTGAAAGATGAAGAAGGGCAATTAAAGTGTAGAAAATTATGCAAGCATTAAAATTGCTAATTCAGACTTTATAGGTCTGGATAAGAATACGTTGCTCAGTAATAGTTAGTTTCTGATTTTACTATTCTAAAAATATAAGAACATAGAGGAAAGATGAGAAAGATGCTGTCATCATTATTACTTTTAGATACTTTAGTTGACTTGTCTTTATTGGAATTCAGACAGGCTTAGTACTTGTTCGTCTTTTTGCTTATATCCTATGTGACCTATACAATTCTTGATTTTTCCCTGCTCATCTTACTTGATTATTACAGATGACCAACGACTCAGGACATTGGAGTTGAATTCCTGGCAGTTACTCAGATTACTTGAAGTACAGTTACCTGGTTTGTCTTGTCAAAGTTTCTCACCTTATGTACTGAGGGATGATCAGTTGCCTGCAATCAGTAGATGCAATGATAGCCATGAGGAGATGCTTTGTTGCTTATTTGTAAATGCTGCAGTTCTGCACAAATCCTGGAAGTCTAAAAGAGTCTCCGGGTAGTTCATATTTGACTCTGTTAATTATTAAAATTTATATAGTTTCATTTATTTAGAGAGATGCTGAAGCCTTGCTTCTTTGTAATGCCTATAGGTCTAATAATAGATACGACTATAGCAATACTGTTCTGGCATATGATGATTTTCTAAGAGCTGCAAGCAAGTGGTTATCTCGCAGAACAACTTATGTATGTATCTCCTCTTTCTCTCTCTTTTTTTTTTTTCCTATTATATTTTTGGTTACAAGGGAGGCCGAAGCTTGGGGGAGTGGGGTGGGAGTCGAACCTCCGTTGGTAAGTGGAGGCATGCAAGAGCCCGACCACTGGGCTAGCCCAACTACTTTGTGTCTCCTCTTTCAAAAGTTATTAGGTAGATTCTTTTCTGTTGAAGGGCAGAGGCTGTGGTGTATTTATTATTTGTGTACACTTTAATTTCTTAAATTTTCACTCTTTTTTTTATCATATTACAGAAACCTGCTGGCCTACTTGCTTCTGGAGTTGCTGCAATGGTCCTCTCATGCATGGTATTCACAGCTCTTCTTTTTTGTCTGGATCAAGAAGTTTACCGATGCAAAACTCATCGTCTTTCTGACACAAAGAACAATGTGGATAACTGGAAGTTTGATGAGGCTTATGTTCTGGCTATCATTTTCATCATTGTTATAAGTATGGGATCTAGTTCTATGATTGAGGAAGAACAATATATATGGCATTTCTTGACATCCACATTTTATTTGGTACTACTACGCAAAGCAATACGGTCCCTTAGAGAAGAAACTAGACAAAGCTTGGTTACCTTGATCGAAGGACAGAATAGAAGCTGTATTCAAATATGCTGCATCATTCTAATACTCATTACTGGGAGAATTATGAGAGGCTGGCATCAGGGTGGTGTTAACTGGGCTCATCTTCCTGACATTTCAAAGTGGCTCGAACATGAAGGAAGAGATTATGTAAAACCCATCCAGCTGGTTTCATGGGTTTTTGCAATGAGCTTAGGCTTATATTCTCTTTTGTTGTTACAGTCAAAGAAATATTTTGTTATGGTGATTGGAGCTACCTTTTTATTCCTGGGGGTGTTGGTTCTGCAACAAATCATAAAACATCAGGACACTGAATTTGCAGCATCCAGTTATGCTGCTATCTCAATGACTCAAATAGTTTATGCACTTCTAGGGATTCTCACACTTGGGGCTGTTTCTGCCTTACCTTGGCTTATGCCTGTTCTGAATCCGACGATCTTTTCAAGCCATGATATTCACTTGTCAAATAACTTTCTTGCTGACATTAAAAGAAAGTTTCTGCTGATAGGATTTAGAGATTTTACGTATGTTGTTGGGTGGGCATACGCACACTGCTGGTGTCTTCTACAGCTGTTGCTACAACGACCAACAAATGCAATGCCTGTATTATTGCTTCTTGTGCAAATTCTAGCCAGCATCTACTATTGTTCTAACAGTGGCCTGCATCTTAAGCAGTGGGTTGAGGTAAGTCGCAACATATCCATTCCCAGTAGTTTTGGTTTTTCCATGTTAACGTCAAAACAATTTTCAAAGAAACTTGGACTTTTCTACTCAAATATAGGGTCTGGCTTCAAGGTGGAAAAAGTTCAATATTTGAGCTTGGTTTAAGGTTGACGGCATGCTTGCAAAGTGGAGAGGAACAGAGAGCATTTTGCTTTAGTAGAAAATGAAATAGAGAAAGGAGGGGTTAATTCAAATAAAGATCCACTGAAGGCTTTCTTGCCAAGGTCTTCAACTAACATATATTTTCATCTTGTCTTTTGATGCTTATGTTCAGCAATGATTTAAGGCCTGAGAAATTTACATAATCTAGGGTCCTTTAAAAGTTAAAATATTTATAACCTCAAGAATTTGGTAATATTAGGGAACAGTCGACTTCCTAAAGTTTCTCTTATACCAATAACTAACAACCATATATTGCTTTTTTGGTTATAGTTTCAAACTATGTTACCAAGAGCACAGATTGTTATGGTACGAGGAACAGGAATGCGAACGTGGTACGCTACATGCCCTAAATTGTTGTACGATAAGGGCACGTTTCTATAATTACAATATTAAAATGTACTTATTTAAAAAAAAAAACATCTCATAAAATATAATATTATTTTTTTAATTATTCATGTAAAACACATTTTTAACAAGCATTATAAGTAGTTTTCTTGCATATTGTCTTACCAAAATTTCACTTCTCTAGTTTTAAATTTAGTATGTTTAATTTTTTTGACACAAAATATTAAGAAAATAAATAATAAAATCTTGGAGGATTGCTTTTGAATGTTAAATTCACCATTTTGGAATGAAGGTATACAATGTTTCGAAATGCGGATTCCAAAACTTAAATTGCTAGGGTGGTAGTGTTTTTTAGTAACACAGGTTTAAAGATAGCTCAATTGTGTGATCCCATACCCAGTTAAAAATATTCCTGGGCACGGCAAGATCTGAGAACCAATTAGGGAACCCTATAATTAGAGATGCACGGCAAAAATGTTATGGCTCCTGGACTGCTAGAGAAGTTCATTAAGGTTGCTCTCTCTCTCTCTCTGCTGTAAAAGCAAAATACATTACAACTGAACCAGATCGAGATGATCAATAGAAGTTTTGACATATAATGGCCTAAAAGTGCTGTCCATGGGAGTTCTCTGTCAGACTTACCGTGCGATACTTTAGCTAGATGAATATTGCAGCCTTCATTTTCTACAAATAATGTCCTTTTACTTCCAAGTTTTCCTTTGCTCAGTGTCCTATGAACAGCGATATCAAGAGCGGGGTTGTCAAAAGATTTGTTAATACTTTGAACCTAAATACTCTAAGATGGTGTTTGGCAAAGCTACTGCAAGTAGTTTATAGATTATAGCTTGTAGTAGAAGTTGTGAGTATTCGGTAAAGATTGTAGCTTGTAACTGAAATAGAAGAAAAAATAGTTATAAATTGTAGCAGAAATTGTGACTGTTTAGAAAAACTTATAGCTTATAGCTAAAATTAGTAGCAGAAAGCTAAAAGCCACTAACAGTTGCATTCCCAAACCAATTTTTATTGCGTCACCATTTTTAATGCCCTTTTGCAATAGTTTATTTTTACTTGGCAAACATATTGGGTGCAATTAGTAAAAGCTTAAGCTGTCAAGCATGGCACAGTTGCAAATATGAGGACAGCTACTTCCTGGAAATACAGCTGGAACAACCCCATGGTTGACGGGATCTGCAATAGTTATGGTGTTTGTGACGTGATATTCATGGCTAGATGGTTGCATTTAGTAATAACCTTAAGCAGCCAAGTATGGAAAAATTGCAAATATGAGGGCAGCTACTGTCTGCAAGTACAGCTGGAACAACCCCATGGTTGATGGGACCCGCACTTGTTATTGTGTTTGTGATGTGATATTCATGGCTAGATGGTTGGAGCTCTGAATTTTAAGGAAATTCTGGTAGCTAAATAGTTTGTACAAACTGCAAGTCAAATCTTTATCTAAAGCATGGGTTGTAGAACCTTTTCAAGTTTGGTTTACATTGTAATGCAAGTAAATTGTGGGATGTTTGGTGCGTTCTCTCTTGCCCTGGTAGTTTCTCATCCAATAAGGACACAACAATATGTCTTTAAGTTTCTAGTTGCCAAATTGTAACTCTGAGTAGGATGTGCTAGTTTAAAGATTCTTTCTACCTTATCCCTTACTGCTCTTGACAGAAATGGTTGGTCTAAAGGTAGATTAGCATATTTTTCTTATTCTATGTACTTATTTGTAAAAGAAATGTGGTATGTGGTTGTGTACTGCTTATATGCTAGCAGTTCACCTGCTTTTTGTTTTTTTCGGTTTTCCTTGTGGTAAGTAAATAAGATTCTATAGAAGGGCATTAAAGGAATACCACCCGTATATAAAGGGGAAACCTCAAATAAAGGGGTTAACCCAGTCAACCATAGCAAAAACAAAATGTGTACATCTCATTCATCTGGGACTTTTTGGTTTTCTTTAGTTCCTAAACACCCTTAAATGAATTAGAGTTTGGAAATTGTGGTGCCAAAGTTATTGACACGTGCGCGCACATACCCATGCATAAGGGCATACATATTTATGCACATAGGACTCTTACTCTAGATATAGTTTTTTTTACAAGCTTCAGTGACGGATGATGATGAGTTGTAAGCCTCAAATGGTTATGGTGAGGCACTGGAGATTGCTACTTTTGATTGTGTTCTCTTTGGTAGCTTATATTGGATATCTTCTAAATTTTATTTAGACAGATATGTTTGTGCTTGGCATTGGCTTGGGCCCGTGCTGGGTTGATTAGGATAAGCATGTACCATGCCATTTATCTCACTTTTTGACAGTAGTAGTGTAGTGAGGCACTAACTCTGGCCGTTTTTTATTTTAGGTTGCTGCACTATACTATCTGGGAATGGCAGGCCATTTTGCTCTTGGTAACACCAACACTCTTGCTACTATTGATGTTGCTGGAGCTTTCATTGTACTTCCTTCTAACCTGGCATTGTTAATTAACTGTGATTTGTCGTGCTCAAACCTTCCTGTCTTTCCTTCATTTGAAAATCTTCCTGACACTTACCTAATTTTCCCATGATTGTTTCAATTGCCAGGGCATTTCAAGTCACTCAACATTGCTTTCTGGTATCTTAATGTTCATTATCACCTATGCATCACCTATGTTGGCTTTTCTTAGCATGGTGATGTATATGTCCATCAAGGAGATGTACCCTGCTGTGAACCCACCGGATGAAGATATTTGGCATTTTCTGATGACAACTGTTAGCTTTCCTTGTCTGGTTCCACTGGGCTTGAATTCCGTTCTTTTGGTTGCATACACCATTGTTTTGCTGCTAATGAGGAATCATTTATTTGTTTGGAGTGTCTTCTCTCCAAAGTAAGTCTTAATCCGATGAAAATCGTACTGATGAAAATCGTACTAAAAATTGCATTTAGGGTTAACCAGCATGTCACATCCTGTACTTGGTGAGGGGCAATTGATGTGTCAAATATTACATACTGTATGGCATCCTCTGAACGTGAGATTGATTATAATCCTTGCAAGCTTGATGTTGGACCAACAAAAGACTGATGTTGGAACTCCAGTCCTCTTGTCTTCTTTTTCATCCTTTCATTGTATTTTTTTTCTTTTTAACATTTTTCTTTTTTTCTTTTTCTTTCTTTTGGGGGGGGGGGTTGTTGTTAAGGGAGAGGCAGCCAGCTAGCCCAAACACAACCCACAAAATTATAGCGAGTTTCCTCAGAAATCAAGATAATCTTATTTCTGTAAACAGCATGCCCTAATTTGCAAGGAGATTGGCTGCTTCGGTGCCATCATGGAGTAGAAATTAACCACTTTGACCTTAATGGAAACCTTAAAAAATTATTTTGAATTTTTTAAAACAATTATTTTGAATTTTCAAGGATTCAGTGTTTGTGACCAAAGCAATACTCGAATTGGAGTACAAAACAGTGACTTATCTGTGCAGTCTTTTGCTGTGGTTCTTTTCCTTCCAAATTATTCCCTTTGACTGATCAATTTTTCAAGATAGTTTTATTAAATAATTTTTTTTACTGAATTACGACTTCCTCCATTTCTTTTTCCAGAGAGAAGATGAGGGTTGAAACTAATCTAAATACATTCTGGTGCTCCTTTCCACAATAGTTGTAGTGACTAATGCAAAAGTTCCTAACGATGTATAGCGTTTTTCCATCTCATGTTTGAATTTACTTATTCCTGGTAGCACTAATTGCATTAAGTTCTTCCCTCAGGTATCTGTATGTATGTGCTGCAACTGCTTGTGTCTACATTGGAGTATCTGTTGTGTCTTTAACCGCAGTTTATGCGTTTTTGGTGTCTGCCCTGCGGAGTAGAACATTACAGTGCTCCATCAGAGATGACTCAAGAGTGTCCATGGTTCTCCAATAAGAACCACTTCTATCCTTGCACACAAGTGCATGCATACCAACTATTTCTTTCAGGCTTTATTTAGCCCTGAGAAAGTTTTGTAGGAGAATCAGTATGGAGAAAGTGGAATGGAAATGGTAAGCAGCTTTACACGCATCTATTTGATAATTGTTTATTTAGCTATAATATAATTGGTTATCATAAAGCGGCATTTGAACAAAGGTGCCTTTTTTATTCTTCCTCCCCACCCCATAAAATCTCTCTCGCAGTATAGTAACACACTCTTTTCAATTATTCTTATAAACATTTCCCGACTTCCTATGCTTGGTTTTCTGAAATAATCAAGTGTAGGAAAGGAAAATGCTTGCATCATTCACATTGTTAGACATTTTTTATTTCTGTCTTTATTTCTGAGAATGATATTTACATATAGTCCAGTAATTTTGTTTTCACTCTCCGTAGGTTAGATTTGGTCAAATTACCTTTTCACTCCAGCTGGAAAATCTTGAGTTGAGCTCTAAACTAAGCTGTTGACTGTTGTGCTCTTAATCTCCTCTATAATTCAAGTTTTTGTATGTTTATACTTGATAATGATGTCATGTCCAGTTTTAGAGTGCTGTTTGATTTCATAAGATGCTTGCAAAGGTTTTAAAAAGCTGTTGTGTTTAACAATGGTGGTGATGCAGTTTTGGGGTAGAATGACTGTAGTGTAACAGTGGCAGCAATCAGAGATGTGAATTGTTTTCTTCCTTTTTTTTTCTTCTTTTTTTCTTTTTTCTTTTGTACAACTTCATGAAAACTTAGGGATTCATTTTGTTTAATTTATAATCACATTTCTTGAGGTTTAAAATGATTTTTAGTGGGTTGTGTATATTGGAACATGATCTTTCCGATGCTTTAAACTTTACAATATTTTCAAGTGGTTACGAAGAGTGGTTCGACAGATTTTTTGTAAGCAATCAACTATTTCATTATTAGTATATTATCATTATGTTGTGTATTTAGTAGTTTGACTTATAGGATAGTAATTATTTTTTCTTTTTAAATGGCATTTACAGTGTGGTGTTATGTTTCAAACTTTCAAGTCTCATCTAATAAGCAGGATAAGTAAATATATAATGAAAAGATAATTATAAATATTAGAAATATAACTTTTCATTTTATTTATTAAACAAACTAAAACTATATCATACATGTTTTCAAGTTACATGGTTAACAAACATACAATTTAAAAGAGAGAACTATATAAGAATTGTGTTCAAGATTTAATGTTTTGCAAATAAATACAAAATCGTAGTTTAAAGGAGAAAAATGAACACATGCTAACTTCCATGTTTACATAATAGCCGTGGCGGTTGTAACGGTGCTGTAGTGGCCCATTATGGGCGTTATGTAATGGTTGCGGCCGTTACACGTGTGAAATTCAATCTGTTCACTGTAGTGGTTGTAACGTGTAGCCATAATGGCCTATACCTTTACGTCATTGTGTTACCTAATGGTTGCAACCCGTTTTTAAAACTATGACTGGTACAACCAGTCAGCGACTGGCATGTTCTCTCACATGCTTGCTTAGCCCTTATGGGATGACTAGAAAAATTACAAAACCTAGGTCTGCTCTAGATCTCCATCCAATATGTCAAAAAGGGGTTTAACAAGTTTATTCTTTTGCATTACGAGACATTTAAGAATATAGTATCATTGGCTTAACACATCAATCACCCTGAAGTGGATTGCAAATTAACAAAACCAATGAAAAGTTTAGATATTACTGATTTGATGATCCAACTGATGGATATCAAGAATCCTATGTTGAGAATTAACTGCTGAAGTTTCACGATGATCCACCTTCGTTATGCCATTCGATCAAAGTGGGAATGCGGGCTAGTTTTATTGTTCACCCTGTTTGTTTCATTGATGAACAGTATAATTAATAGCTGTCGAGTTACACAAGAGTCATCCGATTGCACGATGATCGAATCAGAGAGGTTTTTACTGCTTTCTCTTCTCTCCAGCACTCTCGGACTGATCATCTTGCTGCAACAAAGCAAGCTTAGGAATGGATCTAAGTGAAATTTAGGTCTTTGTCTGGTTGGAAGATTCTTCTTTCTTTTTTCTTCTTCAATGAAAGAGAGTAAAGGTGTGTGGAAAACTCATCTGGAAACGTTTCTGTTCCATTAGCATAGCTAATTTGGAATAGGATGACTCAACGACTGGAAAAATAAGTCCCTTGTCTTCATTGAATTGGACTTCGCTGTGTCCTGAGTCAATCGAAAAGCTTATTGATTTGCTTCATCCCATTTCATTTGGGCGAGAGGGAGGCTAGGTAGGCTGTGGGTAACCTGAGCTATACATTTGTTCGTTGGTTGATTCTCGAAATAACCTCTTGAGGGAAACAATGGTCCTTGAATTCCGACCTTTCCAAATCCTTGCAGGGGTCATGGCCCCCCTTGGCTACCCCATGTGTTTTGTCGAGCTTTTAATAGTGTATAAAATATTCTACATCCTAAGCTTCCAAATTGAATAATTCGACAATGTCAATTTTATCACCCCACGCAAAATAGTCTCATCTATAGTAATCAACTAAAATAATAAATAGGTGTATAGGTTGAAGATTGAAGACAAAAGCTCAAGTCAAAAGTATAAAGCGAAGACTGGTGGTGAATAATATTATACCTTTGGCTACATTTTCCTATTTCATTATTAAATGCAACCAAACAAGGTCTTCAGCGAGTAATATTATACCTTGGCTTCGTTTTCATATTTCATTATTAAGTGCAAATTCTATACAATGTTTTATTATTGTACATTGATTTATATGTTGTGATGTCGTAGGTATCGGTATGTTACAAATCATATGTTTCGAATCTACTGGTGTAATCCTTAGCTACGCCCCAAGAACTAGGGAACAATAAAAATTCTAGTAGCCCTATCATTGAGATATCTTATTATCTTCATATGTTTTTCACCATTGTTACACCTTCGTCGGCTGTATTTTTGAATTCCAGTAATCAACCAGATATCCCATATGATTATTGTCGTCGGGTTGGCATTATCTGTTCATTGATCTTGTATGATCCACCTTATTGTTGAGCCCCTTATTTCAGTAAATGTATATTGTTCCAATATGAGCTCTTCAAAAACTCTCCATTCTGATATCCATGACAATGAATGATCTTTGGTTTAATATTATTGACTTGGATTTTAGCTCATACTTCTCCTTGTATGTTTTTCAGATGACGAGGCATGAGAGGTAGATTAAGCCTTTTTGCTTGTGCTCTTTTGTAATAGAATGTTTCGGATCATTGTATTTATGGAGAGATGTACTATTATTTTGAGATGAGCTTTTAAGATGTACCATGAGATGTGTACGATAATGAGTATACTTTGATACTAATAATGATATATGAAGTCCGCCATATTCACAGCTTATTTTCCCAGCAAAACAAGAGGATTATTGGTGTTGCACAGTTAGACCTTTGATAGTTAATGATTATTCATTCGTTCTGTCACATGTATCCCCCCCCCCCTCCCCTTCTCTCTCTCTCTCTCCCCTTATGTTTTTTCACTTCGCAGTTCAGGTGGTCTTGCTGTTTTTGATTCTGACCTAGTTTAAATTTGGAAGCTGCTCAAATTCTGCAAACTTTCTTTGTGTTAGGTGTGTGGAGCCTAGTTTGGGGTACGACCATGACTCGACCACTCATTTTACAGGTGCTATAGTTTAAATGAGATTTTTAGTGGGACTTTAGTCCATGGAGCAGAAGATTGGACCAATAGACCTGATCTGGAACACTCTTGTTCCAGAGAAATCTTGGAATCCTATTACTTTATGACCTGGTTTGTGTAAATGTATTTTCATTACTATTGGCTAGGATTTTGTACTCTTGTTCGTATTGTCTTCTTTCATAGTAAAATTGTTGCAATTTGTAGACGTAACTTTATTTTGGGTGAACTACAAAAAATTAAAAATTGTGTTTTGACCGGAGCTGGTTTTGGACATGCTGGGGGTGGTGAGGTTAGTGGAAGGAA
The DNA here is from genome assembly GCA_034768845.1 of Heliamphora exappendiculata. Taxonomy (NCBI): domain Eukaryota; kingdom Viridiplantae; phylum Streptophyta; class Magnoliopsida; order Ericales; family Sarraceniaceae; genus Heliamphora; species Heliamphora exappendiculata. The sequence goes on along the minus strand of JAOTRH010000001.1, from coordinate 13,345,475 downwards.
AGGTGGTGATGGCGGAGATGGCAGCCAGACAAAAGGACGAAGAGTATCTTGTGAGTGTCAAGTGGTGGTGGTGGTGGTGGTGGTGGTGGTGGGGGTGGGAAAGGAGTGGGGGATGCTATGGCGGGCATTGAAGGTGGTTCTGGACAGGGCCACTGTGGGGAGAGGGCAAAGCTTAATGCTTAAGCTTTACGAGGGAATAAACATATAATCCTGTCTGCCTGTTTGAATACTGAGTTTGCGGATTTGGTATTTGGAAAGCGCCAAACTGATGTTTGGGGGAATGGTACGTATATGTCGCGGTGCATGAAAGTATGTTGTTTGTCACAGTGTAGTGATCATAAAATCAATATTACGAATCACTTGGAAAAGTTTATATTTTCATTTTAAGACTATTTTTAACTCTCTGGTGCGCACCGTAACGGGCTATATGTAGGGGTGTACAAGAACTGTGCTTAAGACTATTTTCTGACTTTGCCATGTGCACCATAGCTGGCTAAATAGAGAGGTGTAAACAGGGGTGTAAACGAATTGAATTGTTTATGAACAGTTTGGGCGTGGCTTGGTTCGGGTTGTATTTGTTTAGTAGACAAGATGTTTAAGAAAATTAATCAGGCTCATTTATTAAACGAGTTTGACCTATAAAAGCTTGGCTCGACTTGCATAAGTACGGGAATGGTTCATTTAATAATTCGGTTCAACTTGATACAGGCTCGCCAAGCTCAAAGTATTATAAATATTTTTAAGGAAATTTGGGTTTCTATTTAATTTTATTTATTTTAAAAGATTAGTTCGAAGTATTATAAATACTTTTAAGGAATTGTGGATTTCTATTTAATTTTATCTATTTTAAAAGATTCGAATACAAACTTGAGTTTGAATTAGGATTTCTATTTAATTTGATTCATTTTTAAAAAATTCGAATATAAGCTCGAGTTTATACTCACGCCTTTTAAAATGGGTCAAATTGGATAGAAGGCTAAATTTTATAAAAAGTATTTATACTTGGATAGCAGCCCTAAATTTCATAAAAGCACTTATATATACTTCAAGCTTGAGCCAAGCTCAAACAATGTAAAAAATATATAAGTTCGTGAAAGCTCGGTTGAGCTTGTTTGCACCTTATATGTGCTTCTATTGAACTGTTTAACTTGTGATTTTTGGTTTTTTTAATTTTGACTTTTGGTTATGAAAATTCTAGACGCATGAAATAGTTATTTCAATTTTGATTTTGAGTTATTTTAATTTTAATATTTAATTATTTCAAATTCAGACTCAGTAAATGCATATGGTATCTAACTAAATAGTAATTGCACAACATAATATATCAATAGGCTTTATCATCTATCTTCACCTGGTCTTTTGGGATCTGATCTACCTCACATTAATTGGGTGTCATTTCAAAGAACACGCATAAGATCCGATTAATTAAACATGGTTTCGGATTACGTACTGCGTTGGGACTACAATTCTTACGTTTGAATGCAATTAGTAATGAAAAAGATGAAATAAAAAAAAACTTAAAAAAGAATGGTATTAGTAATTTCTTACATAAATAAATATATATCCAAATTCTTGGTGTAAGATATCCCATCCAACCTCACCTAAAAGTATTTGTTTGTTTTCGCTCAGTTTACAATCGTTTTCTCAGTTTTTTTTTTTTTTGGGAACTCTAAAAGTGGAATTGAAAGTGTTTTCCATATACATTTTCCGTATTTGATGTGAGATGTCAGCATCTCTATCTGGATGCAGGCATAATTCTGACTCTAATACCATGTAAAATATGCATCCAGTCAAAAGTATTATTTGCTTTATACATCCTATAGTTGCCTTCACAATTTTATCCTTTAAGCTGATCAACAGTGGGGGATCGTTTGGTATGTTGTATGAAATTGAATAGAATTAGAGGAATAAATTATACGGTGGATTTCACATATTTTTTTTTAATATTAAGAAATTATGGAATGAATTATGTATTAAGTGAAAAATTTGATTCATATTTGGTTAGAATGAAATAAAAAATAAGATAAGAATTTTAGAATTATTTTTAATTATTAAATAAAGAGAGACTATAATATGGAGTCTGATACTAATAATACTAAGATGATATGATATTATTAACACTATGAATGAATTATTAGTAACTCTTTTATTTATTAAATTATTAGTCATAATTCTGTTGTACAAATACAGAATTAGTTAATTGAGGAGACAAAATTTAAAATGTGGACTTCACATATTTTCTAATCTAATTCGGTCCAAAGTGATTAACATGCCCTTGGGATATGGTTGATCCAGCCAGATGGTGACTCATTGTTGTGCCACCTTAGTCCTCTTAGATCGAATCTCTAGTTTTACGTAGGCATTTCTCGCATCTCACCACTCAACCAATCACACACTCTATTAGGTTGATCAAATATTTGAATTGCCAGGATTCCAGTTGAGAAGTTGAACTAACAAGTACTTCTCCATACTTATCCAGCTACATCTCATCCACCTCGTAGAAAACCTTCATCACTTTCTCCCTATAAATTACCCATCAAAACCTTCTTCCATCAACTCAAACCATAAACACAATTTCCTCATCCTCAACAGAAAGAAAAAAATGTCGGCTTTTCATGGCTGTCTGCTTCTCTCTCTGCTCACTGCCCTCGCTCTCTCCGGCATCCAAATGACTATGGCGGCCCGCCACCTCTTGCAGACGCAGCCTCCAATTCCGTCGCTGCCTAAAGTCATACTACCTCCATTGCCGACGGTGCCCACAGTCACATTGCCACCATTGCCGACCACCCTGCCTACCGCAGTGCCGCCTTTGCCCAGCACCCAGATCCCAACATTGCCAACCTTACCCACCTTCCCAAAGGTGACGCTTCCCCCGCTGCCAGCTGTCACTTCACTGCCCAATTTCCCGACGGCAATCCCTTCGATCCCTACGACAATCCCCGCAATCCCTTTCCTCCCACCGCCACCATCAACCACCAGCCCCTGATCAGATGTCATCATTCCACTTCCACGATATTCTCTTCACCATCTCTTCCACTTGGTTGTTATGAGCTTGTCCATTTACTGTGTCTGCCTGTTTGGAATCTTTTAGTATAAGTTGATTGTGCTAGCATTTTAGGAGGCCTGAGTTCATTAATGTATTTGTTGGCTATGTCAGGTTTGTGAAGTTATCTTATATGTCAGGGTTTGTGAAGTTATCTTATATGTCAGGGTTTGTGAAGTTATATCTTTCATGCAATATTACAGTTATTTTATTTTCAATTTTTACTCCTTTTGGTTTGTTTGTCTTGTTTTATTTTCTTGCAAGTAGCCTGTAGCCGATATGCAAATCATTTGCTTACATTTATGAGCTTCAATACTGATAATTGTTGATTGTGATGTGACAAGCATATGTCGGCATAGAAGTGTTGTCTCTTATAATAAAACTTAGCAGTAAGAAGAACGGTTTGAATCTATCTTATTTTTTCCGATTATCAACTTACTTAGTAAATATAATTACAAGATAAATGGTTCGAAATGATGTCCCAAGCCATGCGGGAGGTTTCTGAATGCTGTTGCTAATTTGTCAGATGTTAAAGAGTATTTAGATTTCGTATTAAGAGTACAATCAGAATTGTGTTGTGGAGTAAAAGGACTCAGTTTTACGTTTTCTTGAAGCCCATTTTCTTTCTCTCTTTCTCCTCGATCCCCAAATTTTCAGTTCCTCATCTCTTCTTTTCTTTCCCTCAAATCCCAAGTTTTCACTCCTGCCACGTTTACTTTAGAAAATTTTGGTCTCGTACAAAAAAAAGAAGCTTTAATTATGTGACTAACTTTTTTTGATTTTATTAGCAGATGAGAAGTTGTCAGAATAGGGTTATCTCATAAGTCAGGTCTCTTTGAACTTCAGAATAAAAAAAAGAAAGAAAAACAAACAAAGATTGACCAGTGACGTGTAGAAGTAAATTGATCAAGTTTTGTCTTGAAGTATAACTAATTGACATGAACTTAACCTAATTGCCATTACCACAGTTTTTTATCATCGAATGTTTGTTGCAGTTGAAATTTTTTTTTTTTGATCGGCAAATACACACGCTCATAACTCTCACACTTTGCAGTTAGTAAAATTTAAACTCCTAACTTCTCATTTGAGAGGATAATACTTATACTATTGGACCAAAAATCACTTGGTTGTTGCATAACTTAAAATAAAAATTATATCATTAAAAAACTGAGTTTGAAAACGTCAATACGTAGCTTCTTACCAATGAGTTATTTTAAATTGCTTTAAGCCTATAAGCAAAAAACATGAACCGAGACAAATATTTCAACACAAATTTTCAATTTAAAAAAAGGTAAAAACTGCTCCCAATAAACTGGAACAAACAGAACCCTTTACATATGAAACCACAATGGTGCACATCCCCACCTGCTCATTGACCAAGATCACAAATGATGTATCCAAATCCAATGAATCAAGGCAAATTCTGTCCTGACCTCTAATTTCTTTTTTTTTCTTCAAAAAATCATTTTTTTTTTCAGTTTGACATCATAAAAAGCTCACTGTATTTAAAAAAAAAAAATCCAAGTAAAAGCCTGGTCACATTCGGAACAATTTAACTTTTTTTAAATAAAATAACTATAATACTTTCAATAAAAATATGAAGTTAGTTCACCCTCAGAAATAAGAACAGTATATTAGAGTGCCGTGCAAAAAAAAATTATTAGAGTACTTTTTAACAAAAAATAATAAAAGAAGCCAAACGGGTAAACGAGCGCTACGTTAACCAGCGGTAAGAGAAGATGAGCAAGCAATCCTTCTGCTGGCCTTCATAGGAGTAGGGGTGCGTGCAAGAAACTACCTTAAATAAATTATCCCAAGAACACTAATTGTTTTCTCTCTTTTGTTTTTCACAAGAAAAAAAAGACTAAAAAATTAAGTTTTTTAGACATTCTAAATATGTAATATTATTATATCACAAAAATCCATTAGATATTTTTCTCTCTATTTGTTTCGATAGAAAATATTTCTTAAAAAATAATTTTTACATTTTTTGAAAAACATTTTTTACATTTTTTGATATTTGTTGGCAATTAAAAGTTGACATCAAATGTTTTCCGGATCAACAAAAAAAAAATTAAATTTATAAAAAATATTTTTTATTTTTTAAAGATTGAAAATATTTTTCTAGATATAATGGTAATATTTGGTAATGTTGAAACTAATAGTTTGTAAATTGTATCTTGTAGCACAAATTGTAAGTAAAAATTATAGTTTGGAACTGAAATAGAAAAAAAATTAATAATAGTTTCTAACAAAAATTATAGGTATTTAAAAAGATTATAACTTATAGTTAAAATTAGTAACAAAAAATTAAAAATTACTACTAATTAATAACTTTGTCAAATACCTCCAACGAGGCATACTAATACAACAACACCAACGACCCAACCACATCGTTGTTACCACCTCCTACCACCATTGCTGCTCCCACCACCCTAGCTACTAGCATCGATGTGTTACCGTTCTACTATACTACCATCATCACAACCACAACCTTTGCCCGTATGCCCTGACTACTTCCACCATGCCTACAATTGTCTACCACTCCAGCAACCATACATAGTACTATTACAACTACTAGTGTTATTATTTTCAGAGTTGCAACCACTACAAGAAATATTTTTCACAAAAAATACTTTTTAAAATTTTTTTGGTAAACATTTTTTTTTTCGGCAAAATAAAAGTTTTCTTGAAACAAATGAATCATTAGAAACATAGGCAAATCAAACAGAAAAGATGTTCTAAATTCAATTGACAACATATTTCCTTTCCCTTCATCTCAATTGACAATACCCATAGGCAAGTTTCCGTTTGACATTCATCAATGATGGTGGTAGTTTATCTCTCCTTAAAGAAAACAACCAAATTAGACAGGTTGAATTAAATTGACTACATATGCTTCATGAGCAAGCTAAATGTACAACTTCTTTGAACAATTGGCGCAGCGGAATAAAGGTAGGGACAGCTATAGCTCGCAATATATAATAAGACTCAACCGGGCAACATGTTTAGCAAGATAATATGTTTTGTGCAAGTGAACAATGAGATTGGTCTTATAGAAAAACAATCATATTTCCTTTTAAGCATTTGGCTCGAACACTTTAAAATTTTTTTAAAAAAATATTTTGCATTATTAAAAAATTAGTATAAATATGATATCGTATTAATTAGTGTCCAGGTGCGGTGTCACTATTCCATGACAAACCTCCAAAATAAAAAACTTAATTATTTAGATTTGAATATCAGTTCCATTAAAATTCAATAAGCACTGTATTTGTATAGCGTCCAAAATGGACACTTGTAGGCGTTCGGACGATATTAAATGGAGTCTAAAAGTTTGGCTCAAGAGGATGGTGGCGTTGGTGATGGGACTAGAATCCCATAAAACAATAATATAACGGTGTATATGAATCAAATAAAACACAACACAGAACACACAACAATATACAAAAAAAATTGTCTATGCTATTTCGTCTAGACGGGCCTCTGGATGGAACCCTAGTCCTCCCAAACTATAAAAACTAAAAATCGATACATCCAACAAAGTGGAATATAGATTATACCTGTGAAATCTCTCTAATTTGATTTTATTTCATCACTTGAACTTAAAAGTTTCAAGAGCAACACACGAATTGACGATCTTGTCTCTAACTTAAATCTTTTTTCGTATTCCCGACACTAAAACACGAACAAAACGTGAATTTTAATCATTTGTACTCAAAATCCTAGCTATTGCTGCCCTGCTATTCTCCAAATTTTCACAAGTGTGTAAAAATCATAATAATCTATTAACTAGTGTCAAAGAGTTATAATGGTATATATATATGTTATATCAGGAATCTAAGGAGTAAATAAGATTTCAAGTTTCTAATGTAATTATAAAAATTCAATTCAACTCATAATTAATTTTCTAAGACACAAATTACAATTCATACCATTAAAAAATTATAATTGCACTTCCAGACTCATTTTAAAAAATTAACTTTCGCGCTCTTTTTATTAAATGCTTATCATTCTCTTCACGTTAAGATTAAAGATACCAGTTGATTAAATTAAATTACTGACAATTATATTTAATTAATTTCTTTCAAAAAAATTTAAGATCTCATACTTAACTTATTTAATATGTCGGGTTATAAATTATGTCTAATAATTTATATACATGTAAAAAATCACCAGGCTTGTTAACTCGTAAAAAATCACTGTTAATAGTACGCAGTTTTACTTTGCATTTGTATGAAGTTGTTACACGTTTTAAACCTGTAACATTCAGGTTACACGGCATAACTCTACTATTGTGCCAAAACACCCACAATTTATGAGTGCTAGACTACGACCCACAATTTATGTAAAAATGAATGAAACGTTAAGCACATGTAGTATTGCTCCATCTGAAAATATTCGACCAACTTGGCAGGAAAAAATGGGGATTAACCAACTCTCTAGTTGTCTTCTCCACTTTTGTCTATTTTGAGCAAGGTAGATATATTTCAATTGTATTTTGATGATCAAAATCGTTTATTTTATAATTTCTATTGTTTTGATCGTCTATTTAAAAAATAAAATTAGTCAAATATTATTATATACCCAAACAAATAAAAAGTATATAAAAGATTAGTTGATAAAAAGGCCTCACATATTTTTAAAAGTAAATATTATTTGATTGGACATTTAATAATATTAGATGAATTTAAATTTTTACATATGTAATCTAATAAAAACAAGATGAATAGTCCAATCAACAAAGTTGACCAAAGTGGGGTACAAAAATGTAGAGGACCTTAAACCGGAAAGCGGGTTGGCTTTAATTTGTATCAACACGGAAACTGAATTTTCATATTTTTTAAATATATTTCTCAAGTAAGAATTGGGTAGGAAAGGTAGATAGTTAACAATCATTACATAAGGAATATATATATATATATATATTCTTTATATAACTAAAATATATAAAAAAATAGTTATAAATTACAGTAAAAGTTATTAGTATTTAAAAAATAATAAGTCGAAGTTATAGTTGGAATTATATCGTTCTCTGTAATTAAGACAGATCTATTAAAATACTGTACTACAGCTCTTCTGATGGCGTGTCTAATTCTATCTAAAATTGTGTAAAAATTTATATTCTATAATGACTCATAATTTGGTATTCTGTGTGTAAGTTAAACTCTATACACAAGATTAATTACTATGTAAAATAAAAGACACCCATAAACAATATTAAATAAATAATATAACGCAAATATTGCTCATACAGATTCTCATTAAATCAAAAAAATAAATTTTATTAGTAAACAAAATCAAAATCAAGATATATTATACAAATTATGATTTTTAGTATACAATTCTAACATATAAACATGTAAACGACCCAAAATAGTGAGTTCTTTGGAGGATTTTGTCTAGACGGGGCCAAAGGCGCCTAGACGGAGGTGGAGGCAGAAACCTTCTACGTAAGATATAGTGTTCGGATGAAGATAAAAACGTCCAGACCATACGTTGCGCTGAGGCGCACATATTATGACTTTTTATGTATTTTTTGAAACTTATTTATATTCGGTTAAACTTAAACCATTTGTAAGAAACTCTAAACATAAGTGAGGGTTAGTTGGGGGCCAAAGAATGGGTGAAAAATTATAATATGTATTGGTTATAGTGTGTGAATTGATATTTTTCACACCTATGAATGTAAATATTTTGTCGAATCACGCATATTTTTGTATTTGCATGATTGTTTGTATTTTTTTATCATTTAGCGTAGGTTAAAGTCAACAGTGTATCTATTGCAAATCAGTATATATAAGTTGATTGCAGTGAGGACAACTTATTATTACATAATGGAACCAAGTAACAATATTTTTTTTTTCTCTATTTTAAACTGGTTAAGGTGGCATTTTGTAGGATGACACCTACCACAGTCTATTAGGTTCTTTAAATATTTGAATTTGGAGGGAGTCTTAGTTAAGAAGTTGAACTAACAGTTACTTCTCCACACTTTCCCAGCTACATCTCATCCAACTCATAGAAACCTTCACCACTTTCTCCCTATAAATTGCCCATCAAAACCTTCTTCCATCAACTCAAACCATAAACACAATTTCCTCATCCTCATCAGAAAGCAAAAAATGTCGGCTTTTCATGGCTGTCTGCTTTTCTCTATGCTCACAGCGCTCGCTCTTTCCGGCATCCAAATGACTATGGCGGCTCGCCACCTCCTGCAGACGCAGCCTGCAATTCCGTCGCTGCCTAAAGTCACGCTACCTCCATTGCCGACGGTGCCCAAAGTCACATTGCCACCATTTCCAACTACCACTTTTCCGACGCTGCCAATCACCCTGCCGACCGCACTGCCGCCTTTGCCCAGCACCCCAATCCCAACCTTGCCAAGCGTACCCACCTTCCCAAAGGTGACGCTTCCTCCGCTGCCAGCTACCACTTCACTGCCCAATATCCCGACGACAATTCCTTCGATCCCAACCATTCCAACGACGATCCCCGCAATCCCTTTCCTCTCGCCACCACCATCAACCACCAGCCCCTGATCACATGTCATCATTTCACTTCCATCATATTCTAGTCACCATCTCTTCCACTTGGTTGTTATGAGCTTGTCCATTTACTGTGTTTTCCTGTTTGGAATCTTTTAGTATAAGTTGATTGTGCTAGCATTTTAGGAGACTTGAGTTCACTAATGTATTTGTTGGCTATGTCAGGGTTTGTGAAGTTATATCTTTCATGATGCAATATTACAGTCATTTTATTTTCAATTTTTACTCTTTTGGATCGTTTTTCTTTTTTCTTTTTCCCTTCTTCTTGGAAGTGGCCCATATGAGAATTCATCATTAGCTTATTACATTTATGAGCTTCAGTACTGGTAATTGATGAATGTGATGACAATGGAAATGCATGCCAAGCATATGACAGCATAGAAGTGCTGTCTCTTATAAGTTATAATGGTAAAACTTAGCAGTACGATGAACCGTTTGAATTTATATCTTATTTTTTCTGATAATCAACCATATTAGATAGATTGAATTAAATTGACTACATATGTTTCATGAGCAAGCTAAATGTACAACTTGTTTGAACAATTGGCGCAGAGGAATAAAGGTAGGGAAAGCTGCATCTCGCAATAGTAAGACTCAATCTGGCAACACGTTCACCAACACAATATGTTTTGCGCGGACAGTAGGATTGGTCCCACAGGAAAACAACCTTATTTTCTTTTAAGCATTTGGCTATGCCTTGAGGTATTAAAAAAATGTTTAGAAATATTAAAAAATTAGTATAAATATGATATCCTATTAATTGATGTCGAGCTGCGGTGTCACTATTCCATGACAAACCTCCAAAATAACAAATTTCATTATTTAGATCTAAATATCAGATCCGATCAAATTCAATAACCACTGTTTTTGTATACGGTGAAATTGGCCCAAATTTACTACAGGAGGCTAGCGTCCAAACGGACCCTTGTAGGCTTTCCGACGACGATTTTAAACGGAGGCCAAAAGTTTGGCTCAAGTGGATGGTGGTGTTGGTGAAGGGATCAAAATTTCAAAAAATAATAATAGTGCATATAAATCGAATTCAACACAACGCAAACCACAAATAGTATACAAAAAACTGTTTATATTGTTTGGACGGGCCTCCAGACGACGTCTAGACAGACGAAACCCTAGTCTCCTGAACTACAAAAATTGAAATTCAGTACACCTAACAAGACAGAATATAAATTATATCAGCGAGATCCTTCTTATTTGATCTCGTTTAAGCACTTAAACTTTAGAGTTTCAAGAGCAACATACGAACCGACGATCTTGTCTCCAATTTAAATCTTTTGTCGTATTTCTAAACATCGAAACACGAGCAAAGTATGGGCTTTAATCTTTCGTACTCGAAACCCTAGCTATGATTGCCCTGTTATTCTCCGAATTTTTGCAAGTGTATAAAAATCCTAATAATAAAGCAACTAGCGCCAAAGGGTTATAATGGTGTATATATAGATTATGACATGAACCTAAAGAGTAAATAAGATTCGGGCTTTTAATGTAATTAGAAAAATCTAATTCAATTCAGAACTAATTTTTTAAAATATAAATTACAATTCATACTACTAAAAAATCGTAATTACACTCCTAACCTTATTCTAAAAATTAACTTTTAAACTCATGTTATTAAATACTTATCATTCTCTTAACGTTAAAATTACAGATACCGGTCGATTAAATTAAATTATTGATAATTATATTTAATTGACCTCTTCTAAAATTTCTTAAAACTTCATGTTTAACTTATTTGATATATATGTCTGATTATAAATTGTGTCTAATAATTTATATATATGTAAAAAATTATCGGGCTTATTGACCTGTAAGAAATCGCATCATTTTATGAATCAAAATAACGAACATTAAATATGTGTTTAATAATTATTTTAAAATTAAAAGTATAAACACTCATAATAATTATTGGTTGTAAATTATTTTATATAGCCAATATAAAAATAATTACAGTAACGCGATTCTGTTTAATGTATACAAAATGTATTAATACAGTAAGTCAAAACTATGATTGGAATTAAACTGTTCCTGTAATCAATATAGATTTGCTAAAATATTTTGTTACAGCCCTACCGATAATGTATCTAATTACATTTAAAATCGTGTAAAAATTTATATTATACAAGAATTAATAATTTGATATTTTATGTATAAATTAAACTCTGTACACTAAATTAATTAGTAAATAAAATAAAAAATATACGTGCATAATATTAAATAAATAATATAACGCAAATATTAACTTGTGAAACTAACTGATAATATTTTAAACTGGTTAAGGTGGCATTTATGCGGATAACACCTCCCACAGTCTGTTAGGTTCTTTAAATATTTGAATTTGGCGGGAGTCTTAGTTATGAAGTTGAACTAACAGTTACTTCTCCACACTTTCCCAGCTACATCTCATCCAACTCATAGAAACCTTCGCAACTTTTCTCCCTATAAATTCCCCATCAAAAGCTTTTTCCTTCAACTCAAAAGTCAAAACCTAAACACAATTTCTTCATCCTCAACGGGACAACAGAAAGAAAACAATGTTGGCTTTTCATGGTTGTCTGCTTCTCTGTCTGCTCACCGTGCTTGCTCTCTCCGGCATCCAAATGACTATGGCGGCCCGCCACCTCCTGCAGGTACCGCCTGCAATTCCGTTGCTGCCTACCACACTACCTCCATTGCAGGCGGTGCCGACGGTGCCCAAAACCACATTGCCACCATTGCCGACCACCCCCTTTCCGAAGCCCGCCGCATTGCCGCCTTTGCCCACCACCCAGATCCCAACCTTGCCAACCATGCCCGTGGTCCCAAAGTTGACGCTTCCGCCGCTGCCAGCCACTTCACTGCCCAATACCCCGACGACAAACCCTTTTATCCCAACCATTCCAACGACGATGCCGGCAATCCCTTTGCTCTCACCGCCACCGTCGGCCACCCGCCCCTGAGACGTCACCGTTTCACTCCCATGACATTATCTTCACCATCTATTCGACTTGGTCGTTATGAGCTAGTTTGATTGTCCGTCTACCGTGTTTGGCGTCTTTTACTATACTTTGATTGTGCTATCATTTTAGGAGGCTTGAGTGGATTAATGTATTTGTTGGCTATGTCAGGATTTGTGAAGTTATATCTTTAATGCATTAAAAATACTATTTACATATAAAAATTACCATAAAACTACATGATCTAGATTCAACTTTTATGGGTATGTAACATTGTTGTTCATGCATTGAAGTCCTTTCATTTTTAATTAATTTTTACGCTTCTTCGATTGTTTGTCTTTGTTTTTTTTGGCAGTAGCCCATATGAGAATTCTTCATATGCTTATTTCATTTATGAGCTTCACTGGTAATGGTTGATTGTGATGACAATGGCAATTCCAAAAGCACATTACAGCATACAATGGCAAGTTTCCCTTTGACATTCAACAAATGATGGTGGTAGTTTATCTCATTAAAGAAAAAAGCCCTACAAGATAGATTGAATTAAATTAATTGACTACATATACTTCAATTAAATGTGCATCAGCGACAACTTTTTCCAATAAATAAAGTTAAGTAAAGCTGTAACTCGCAACCGTAATACTCAAATATTAGGCAATACGTTAAATAAAACACCTCATTATGAACTATTAAGAATTGGGTATAAAGATATCTTTATAGCGTCAACGCGCAGTATCACCATATAACAATAAACCTCCAAATGATGAATTTTACTATTTAGATGTAACTATCAAATTGGTTCATTTTTCTGTTTAAAAAAAAGAGAGAGATGTAACTATTAAATCCAATAAAATTTGATAACTATGGCATTTGAATAGTTAAGTTCACTGTGTTAATGACAATTTATCATTACATAATGGTATCAAGTGAATATTTTTTTCACCGCATTGATTAAACCGGTTAAGGTGGCATTTTGTAGGGATGACACTAATTTGTTATATAGAGTTCAAATTAAGAATATACCCTTCAGAATTTTGGGATGAATGGGGAAGAAAACGTGGCAAATGAATAGCGGTCAAGGAACCCTATAGGTAGGTCGGATGAACTTAAAACGTGACGTAAATTTGGAGGTCTCAAATTCGAGAATGAGCAACTTCTCTTTTCTGCCACACTGTGCTTGTGGAGGGATGCACTATGGAGTTGGTGGGATTAGTTTGACAAAAAAATGACTGGAATATCCCCAACTTAAAAAAAGAAAAAGAAAACAAGAATAGCTATCAAGTTGTAGCAAATGAATATGGTTTTGAATTCAAGAAGGGAGTCGAAAACAGTAGAAGGATTGGCAGCTATTTAGTAGTTTTTTTTATTCCTTTCTAAAAAGCTCTCTACAAAAATAAGATCTAACACCACCTAAAGCAATAATTGACATTCTTATCAGAGGTTAGGTTGGATACAAATTTAATATGATGTTAGATCCATTCTACTCGCTCTAGAAAAAAAAAAAAAAGAATCTACCCACGATGATGGACTCCAAAAAAAGTGTACATAGTAATAGAACACAAAAATAAGAGATTACACGTGATACATCTCAAAGGTGACTACATGTGAGGAAAAGTGTTAGAACATACAACCCCATATTGCTGGGGATACAGAATAATCAATTACTTAATATAATGGTGGGATCACTTCACGTAATTGCTCAAGTTTCTAAGTATAGTACAAAATTTCACTAATTTTGCATATTATAAATAGGCATTAGAAGCAATTGTCAAACTCCAAACAGAGTTCAAGATGAACATGGTGGTGGTGTCTGTGTTGGGTTCTAATTGCTCTCGGGTTGCACCCTTTCAATTAATTTCTAGATCTGCTGTTAACAAAAGGGTTCCAAGATCTAAATCTTGGCCTTACATGTGGCTGACATCCAGCCATGCATATTTAAAACATATTAAAAGACATAGATGGTGTTTGGGAATGCTATGCTAGTAGCTTATAAATTGTATATTTTAACAGAAGTTATGAGTGCTTGGTAAAAATTGTAATTTGTTGAATTTACTGATCACAAATTATGAATGGAATATTTTCTCTCACATAGAAATATGAGAGGGAGCACTATATTTATAGATATACATGATTACAAAATACAGATAAGATTATATAACAAATAATATTTAAAATTTAAATCATAATATCTCAACAGCCCCCCTCAAGATGTAGAATTCAATGATTGAATTTGCAGCTTCTCTCGAATGTGATGAAAAGAGGGGGAAGGCAAAGCCTTGGTAAGAATATCGACAATCTGATCTTTGGAAGAGATGAATTGAACTTGAATCTCTTTGTGTTGCACTTTGTCACGAACAAAATGAAAATCAATCTCAACATGTTTAGTGCGAGCATGGAAGACAGGGTTGGCAGACAAATAAGTGGCACCAAGATTGTTACACCAAAAAATAGGTGGTTGAGAGGGTGGGAGACCAAGTTCAGTTAACAATGACCGTAGTCAGGAGATTTCAGTAGTAGCATCAGCAAGAGCCTTATATTCAGACTCAGTGGACGATCGCGCAACAGTGCGTTGTTTTCTTGATGATCAAGAGATTAAATTGGTTTCTAAATAAATCGCATAACCACCAGTGGATTTACGATCATCCATACAACCGGCCCAGTCGACATCAGAAAAAACCTGCAGTTGTGAGGAGAGAGATTTGCGAAGTTAGAGACCAAAAGTAGACGTCTGTTTTGGGTAGCGAAGAATCCTTTTTACAACTTGCCAATGTGTAACGGTGGGAGAGTGCATATATTGGCACACCCGATTGACTGTAAATGCGATGTCAGGGCGGGTGAGGGAAAGATATTGGAGAGAGCCAACAATCTGCCGATATAAAGAGGGATCATTAAATGGAGGCCCATCGGCAATAGTAAGCATTAATGTAGTGGAGAGAGGTGTGTTGACTGGCTTTGAATGACCCATCCCAGATTTTTGAAGAATATCGAAAATGTATTTGTGTTGGGACAAAAAGAGGCCGGTGGATGTAGAGTGAACTTCGACCCCCAGAAAATAATGAATGTGGCCAAGATCTTTGATGGCAAATTCCTCATCAAGAGAAGAGATAATACGTTGAATATGAGATAAAGAAGAGCCAGCAATGATGATATCATTAACGTAAATCATAACGTATATACTGACATCAGTGTGATGATAAATAAATAACGAGAAATCAGATCGAGAGGCACAGAAATGAATGGATTGAAGAAAAGTGGTGAGACAAGAGAACCAAGCTCGGGGTGCTTGCTTGAGACCGTAAATAGACTTGTGAAGTTTGCACACATAGTCAGGATGGTCTAAATCAACAAATCCGGGGGATTGATGCATTTAAACTTCTTCATTTAAGATCCCATGAAGAAATGCATTATGAACATCCAATTGGCGAATAGACCAGCCTCGAGAGACAGCAAGGGATAGGACAGTTCGAATCGTAGTGGGTTTGACAACATGACTGAAAGTTTCAAAATAGTCAATACCTTCTTGTTGATGAAAACCTTTTGCTACCAAACGGGATTTGTAACGTTCGATGGATCCGTCTGCACGACGTTTGATCCGATAAACTCATTTACACTCAAAGATATTAGAACGAGGAGGAGGGGGTTGATGACTCCAAGTTCCATTACGAATATAGGTGTTAATTTCAGCAGACATGGCTTGACGCCATAAAAGGTTTTTGTTGGCAAGGGTAAAGCAGGTTGGTTCAGTAGGAGAAACAGTTGAGGAATCGGATGTCGATGTTGAAGATGGGTGGGTGAGAAAAGCAGTCAGATATTTTGACAAGTGGCGGAGAACCATTGGATGGGTTCGATTAGAGGAACATGAGAATTAAGTGAGGGGTTAATGTTTAAATTAACAAAAAGATCAAGACCGTTAGAATTATAAATGGGGGGCAAAGTAGTTGGAATAGAAGAGGATATGGAAGAGTGATGCAAAGTTGGAGTGAGAGGAGGGGTGAAAGTGTAATTATGTGAATGTAAGGTGGGTTTGTTATGTAAAAGATGTAAAGAAGAAGATGGAGGAGATGAAGTCGGCAAAACAGGGGATGGAAAAGATAAATGAGAAGCTGAGGAGATTGATGAAATTGAGGATGATTGGGGTTGGGTTGTGCACGGATTGGACCGTGGAGGACGCGGTGGTCGGCGATTGGAGCGGATGGGTGCCGAGAGTGAAGGAGAAGGTGACAGAGAGGGAAATAAGCTATGATTGGGTGCCGCAGAAGGATGAGGTTGGGATGTGAGGGACTGAGTTTCCTGAAGAGGGAGAGTTGTGGGAATGGAATGGGATAACGAGGATAGGGACGGGAGCGAGATACGCAGAGGAGATGATGAAGACGGCCGAACCAGTGGGGATTTAATCTGGGACTGAGTTGGACGTATTTGAGATGAAGAATATGTTGACGAAATTATAGGGAGTTGAGATAAGGGATCAGGTGAAGGGTTTGAAGATGAGGGCCGAACCATTTGGGATAGAGGGCGCGGATGAGGTGGATGAATTGGAGAGGAGAAAGTTGCTGACTGAAGTATAGGAATTTGAGTTGAGTTACCAGGGGAAGAAGATGAGATTTGGGGCTGAAATTGTGGGAGCAAATCGGTTAGATTCGGTGTAGGTGGGGAAGATAGAGGTTGAGATAAGGTAAATCCTGCTTGTGGCAAATTGGGAATGAATGGAACCAAATTTTGAGGATGATTCATGCGGGTGAGACTTGCCGAAGTGTGTGGCCGAGTTTGGGGGATGGGTGCCGAAGTTGATGGAGGAGATAGGATCGGTGGATTCGGGTGGGAGATAGGGGAAGAGAGGGGTAGGTGTGAAGAATGAACTTGGAGAGAAAAGGTGGCAAAGGGGGAAGAAGTATCTGATGAGGGAGGTGGTGAAGGGATACATTAAGATTAGAAAAGGAAAATTTACTTTCATCACAACGATGTGTCGGGCTATATAAATTCTATTAGACGTGTTAGATCTAGACAATTCAAGAGGGGGTGAATTGGGTCTTTTCTATTTTAAAGGAAATTTAAAGCTTTTTTTTTTTAAACCTTTTAATATTGCAATATGAAAAGGTATGCAAGAATATATAATCAATACAACTATTAAAAGATGAGGGATAGAGAGAAAGAACCAGATACTAGGGATTTCTAGTGGTTCGGTTTTATCCTAGCCTACATCCACTTCTCAAGATCTCCCTTGAGTATTTTCACTATCCAGAATACTTTCGGGCGTATTCTAAGTCTTTACAAGCTTCAAACTTCTACTTGAGCTATCTGAATATTTACGGGCACATTCACAAGTCTGTTACAGCTTCAAGCTTCTACTTGAGCTATCTGAATGTTTACGGGAGCTATCTGAATGTTTACGGGCACATTCACAAGCCTGTTACAGTTTTAAGAAGATATTCTGAAAATAAGCCCATGTTTTCTTCTAATCTCTATTGAACTCTTCTTTGATGAGTTTCACTCACTCACTCAAAAGCTAACAGGGTGACTCACCCTTGATTACAATAAGAGATATGTAATGAATAAAGAACACTCACTCTCTTCACAAGATAGATTTACAATAAATGAGATGGTAAAGAGAGATGAGGAACAAGAACATGAGTTGCAGCAATAAATATGAGCTTGATGGATTTGAGCAATAGAATA
>JAOTRH010000001.1:13307476-13322827 GCA_034768845.1 Heliamphora exappendiculata | reverse complement strand
GGGTTCGACGATCGAATTTGTTTATTTTATTATTTTAATATATAGATTATTTGTACAAAAACCTGAATATTATTAGGATGATTATGGAGTTAAGATGGGTTTGACGATCGAATTTGTTTATTTTATTGTTTTAATATATAAATTATTTGTACAAAAACCTAAATATTATTGGGCTGATTATGGAATTAAGATGGGTCCGACGATCGAATTTGTTTATTTTATTATTTTAATATATAGATTATTTGTACAAAAACCTGAATATTATTGGGATGATTATGGAGTTAAGATGGGTTCGACGATCGAATTTGTTTATTTTATTATTTTAATATATAGATTATTTGTACAAAAACCTGAATATTATTAGGCTGATTATGGAGTTAAGATGGGTCCGACGATCGAATTTGTTTATTTTATTGTTTTAATATATAGATTATTTGTACAAAAACCTGAATATTATTGGGCTGATTATGGAGTTAAGATAGGTCACTTTGATCAACTTAATTCTTTTTCTAAAATAATTTATATAATAAAAATAATAAAATGAATTGATCTGACCATCAAAGAGGCCCAACAAAACTGATCCAATTTTTTTTTTTAAGGACCGGTGAGAAACTGCTACCATTCCAAAGCATAGCAACAGCCACCTTGTTTGATGATAAGTGTTGGAGATGGAATTCAATTGTTAATTCTTTGGATTCTTTATATTTTGTTTGATTGCTTTAAAATGCGTTAGGACTAATAGTCTCATTGGACTTGTAATTCCACCGAAATGGAGCCAATACTAATACCCACAAAATTTAGGGATTAGCAATTCAATTCACTTGAATTGGTAATAAAATACAGGGATGGTAATTTTTTTTTGTCCCATCCCGATCCTGTTCCGTTTTTGTCTCGTTTTGTATAATTTTTTTTATTTTTGATAACAAACGAAATGGGAACAGTATTTGCTCTTTTAGTCTCGTTTTTTTTTGTCCCACCCCTGATTACATAAAATAAATATTTTTAAATATTAATATATGTGTAAAATATAATTTTATAAATATAATAAGTTCAAAATATTAAAATATTATATTTATTTCTTTTTTTTATATTTTGTATATTTAGTTATATTAATTTATCAACTATTATTTTTTATTTATTTTATTATTTATAATTTTTATAATATTATTCTTTTAAACCTTAAAAATTATACCCGAAATATCTCTGTACCCGTCCCGTTCTCTACAATTTTTTCGATATTTTCTTACGTCCCAGCCCCAATCAAATAGGGGATGAGGATGGGAGAACTAATTCTCGACCCTATCCCACCCCATTGCCATTCCTAATAAAATGATCATTACTTTTATATTTTCTTATAATTGCAATATATTTAAATATATATATATATTTTTTATTTAATTTAGAGATAAAATTAAAAACGAAAAATTGATGAACAGTTTAATTTATAGGCCGTTTACTATTTTTTATTCAGTATAAGAACTTTTAACGAATAAGGTTCATCCACATAAATTTTTCTGTCTTATTGAAAGCACGTATAAAGAATACAGATAAATTTATCTGTACCCTTTTAAAATGAATATTTCAACCAAATGTTCAAAAAAATAAATTTTAACGCACAAGGTTCGTCAACAAAAATTTTAACGCGCAAGATTCAATTGCGCGATTTTTTTCGAAAATATCATACAAATAGATAAATTTATCTATTTTGCATAACAAACAGATAAATTTATCGATTTAATATTCATCTTTTTAATATGCACACAAATAAATTTGTCTGTTTGCTTATAATGCAAACAAATAAATTTATCTGTGTTCTTTACACGTGCTTTTAATAAAAATCATATAAATTTATATGTGTTCTTTATACATGTTTTGAAAATACACAAATAAATTTATCTGTTCTATGATATTTTTGTTTAAAAAGGATCTTGTGCGTTAAAATTTTTATGAGGATGGATCTTACTCGTTAAAAAATGTTATGCTTGATGAAAAATAGTCAACGGTCTATAAATTAGACTCTTCACCAATTTTTCGTTTTAAAATATATATAAAAAATACAGATAAATTTATTTGTCTTTTATTGAAAGCACATGTAAAGAATATAGATAAATTTATTTATTTTATTGAAAGTACGTATAAAGAATACAGATAAATTTATATATCTTTTATTAAAAGTATGTGTAAATAACATAAATAAATCTATCTGTCTTATTAAAAATACGTATAAAAAATACAGATAAATTTATTTATTTGTATATTAAATAAATGAATATCAAACAGATAAATTTATCTGTTTTGCTATCTATTTGTTATTTCAAACAAATAAATTTATCTGTTTTGCTATTTGTTTATTATGCAAAACAGATAAATTTATTTATTTACAGGGTATTTTTAAAAGAAATTATGTAATTGAACATTTGCGCGTTAAAATTTATTTTTTTGAACCTTTGCGGAAAGCCTCAATTAAAAAAATTATAAATTTCATACAATTTTATGTGTAAAAATTAAATAAGTTATAATTTAATTTATTGTCTAATTTGATGTAAATCAAACATAAAAAAAAAAATTTAAAAAAAATTAAATCGACCTCATTACTAATTCAATCTCAATCACATCTCATTATTAATTCCATTTAACTTAAAATGATTATCAAACAATTATGAGTAGGAATAGGAATGATCTGAAATGATCAAGATTCATCTTTTGCTTCTTTATTTTTTTTTTTTTGTCTTTTTCTTTTCTTTTTGATCAACCAAGTTGTCCACTCCCCCATCTTCATCCCTAGTACATATTTATGTTTGGGAGGAGTGGACACGTAAAAAGAATCTGATTTCATTCCAATGTTTGTTGCATTCTAAGAAGCTGAATGTGATTTTTTAATTATATTCTCAAGATGGAACCAGATTAATTGCCATACTTAAAAAAGTGGGAATCTCATTCCTGCACCTCCCCCGCCCCTTGGGGAATTTGGTCTCATGGAGAAAAGTTGTCACCAACCGAGGCACAACCCTCTAAGGCCTTGTTTATTTTCAAGAATTAAGAGGAAGATTAAACTATTAAATAAAATTGGCCTATTAAAATTTTTTTTTGTCTCCTTAGTATTATGAATTATACGATTGTATTGCGAGAATCGAACTAACAGTTCAATAAATAAATAATTAACATTCATTCATTTATAATATTAATAATATCCGAATCTCTTTAATATTATTAGTATCGTACTCTAAATTATATTTTTTTTTATCTAACGATTAAAAATAACTCTACAACTTTAATCTCATTCTTTATTCTACTTTAACCAAATACGAACCAAATTTCTTAATGTATACGTAATCCTATCCATAATCCCATAATATATAAAAAATATATATATAACTCCCACTATTACTAAACTATCGTATTCTATCTAGTTCTATTCGAAATAACAAACAAATTCTAATAGAATTCCGTTCTCAAGTTGAAAACCAACTTTAGAGTGGGAAGTTGAACAGTATTGCAAACACCCATGTCCCATTGCTCAAAAAGTCGATAAAAATTCTGGAAGCCAAATTAAACATTTTATTGGAAAGAATGGCAGTCAAAAAATGACTTTTGGAAAAACTCATTTAATTACACTTTCTGAGAATGGCAAACAAGAAAAGGAGAAAAAAGCAAAAACAAAAGACCGCCATGCAGGCCATGGCTATCTCATCACAACAAGCTGAGTTGCTCTACCTAACTAAGACTGACCGAACTTTTCTCAAAGCTCTGCTATGCCGAATGGTAAGGTTGCATCCTTTTGATTGTGCAAACATTCTCTAGATTTTCTCATCGATTCAAAACTCATACTCTATCCGAGAGCTGTTAGTAATTATCCATGTTAATAACCCAATCGACTCTTAGAATTTAGAAATTATTGCAGCTTTTCAACGCAAAGATCATATCTAAAGGAAGCAGCATTTAGATCAAGCCTTCTTTCCTTGATGTATGGAAAAATGGACACAAAAAAAATAGAATGAACCATCTCTCTAATCTCTGATATATATATCGGTGATTCAAACTTTAGTAGTAGTAATTGTTGTTGTGATTGACAGCATCATTACAGAGCATTGATAGCACTGCCATTATAGATCGGGGTGGCTCGAGGTCTTTCTCCTGCAGTGCATTCCCAAGCAACTGCTGCATTTGTGATGCAAATGTGTCATCTAATATCTGCAAATTCAACCGATAACTCTCAGATTGTGGGATAAAGAAGCAAATAGTATTCACCAAATCCATAATCAGTCAGACTGATAGTGGCGAAAAACAGTCAGGTGGCCACCCAAATTGTCAGCATTTTACATTTATGGCATTTAAATGCCGCTTGCATTCACACTGCCACAGTTGAATGCTTCAAATGACAAATGTTGGCCACAATCTCATTCAATGTCGGCTAGAAGATATGTATATTGTACTTTTGATCGATGAGGCTCAATTATAAAAGCTCGGGAGAGCTTGTTGTAGATAGCAGCTCGAAATTGAGAGCGAGAGAGAAGGCTGTGGGTGTTAGCAAAAGGATATCACAGAGCAGAGAAGGGAGCATAGCTTCAAGGGGTGATTTGAAATATTTGTCTTACATTTGTAATAGCTATTATTTATAGTTTCCCATCTTTTTTCCCCCTTTTGGGGGTGCATATTAATATACTGCACGTTTTCAACGTGTGCATGGGTTTCAAAAACCCCAACAAGTGCCATCAACATTGAGGTTAGTGCACAGATAAATAATTTCTATCTCGTCCATAAAGGACTTCTATAATGATGGAGAAGTAGTACTCGAAGTTGCTTTAGGTGGAGGATTGGCTTGGGTGTTGAAGTTTGGTTGTTTGTTTCACATATATGCGCTAAAAAATAAAAATAAAAAACTATAGCATACGACTACCAATACATTAGGATAGAAGGGCATGAATATTTAAGAACAGATGATCCTTGGTCAAAGAAACAAATAGTTATTACAAAATGGTAGTAGCACCACCACTTATAGATATTCGTCGCAACATATAAATTATAATGTCTTGGTAGTAATTGGGACAGGGTCATTAATTAAGGTGAGCAAGGGGACAACTTATGTCTAAGTCACCTAGTGATGATTATACTCGGTCTAATTTACAAAATATGTTATTATCACTATATTTACTATCTAAGTAGCATGGACACGGACACTTAACACGATACGGACATGCCGATACGTTAATTTTTAAAAAATGTAGAATACAACACGTTTGGAGCACATTAAAGAAATATGTTTTTAGATATTTATTATATGTCAAATATATAAATAATTTATTAAACTGTAATTAAAAATATACAATATATCATTAATAAAATTAAAAATTCTTATATTTTCTTTTATAATTGTTCCAAAACATATTTAGCGTGCATGGTTTGCATTTGAAGAATGCAAACATTGTTACTTTGAAGAAATTTATCACATAGGACATATTTGGAGAGTTCGAGAAGTGTTATTAAAGTATCCGTCAAGTGTCCAGAAGTGAATAACATTATAAATTTAATTTTTTAACTAAGACACGTTTAAAAAGTGTCAAATAAAAATTTAAGAGTGTTTAAAGAGTATTCAAATAGTGTCGTGTCTAATAAGGGTGTCCGACATGAGATGCCACCTTCTCAGAAGTGTCCATGCTTTTTAGTTCAGCACAAACGAGGTATTCCAAAATATAAATAATGCTATTTAACTTTCTCCATTATGGAAATGTTTATACTGTTTGAGCTATTCCTAAAACTCTATTTGGCGCTACCGTGCAATCATAAGGAATAAAATTATTATAAGAAATCTTCTCATAATATTTTTTGAAAACCATTTTTGAATAATAGATTTTTCAAAAATGCAACCAAACGATGCCTAGAGTTTATGTGCTTTGTGGAAATTCCAACCATAAATGGTTTCAAAAACTCAAAATATAAAAGCATGTGTTATGAAAATCAAGATGATATGCTAACATTTCTGTACTTTTTTAACATTAAGATCGTTGGTGTATCGTTCTTATACTTTTTTCAATCACGTATCATATTGTAAATATCATAAAATATGTAACATATTTAAAACTAGATAGAGAAATAAGTAAATTTTTTAAAATACAAATAGTCGAATACCTTACAAGAACAAAAAATTAAGGAATGCTATTATGTTAATTAATAACATTATGAAAGTAAGGTTCTAAAAAGTGACAACATGCATCAATAAATATCTAATATATGAAATACAACAAAGTAAATGCATTATTATAACCCAATTTAAATTTACTATAAAAAAATATTTTTCATTCTTAATAGCAGTAGAAACTGCTCTTTGTATTGTTTTTAACATGTCATTAGGTTTTAATAAGCCATGTACAATTTGTAAGTTCTCAACTAGGTTGTTCATATGGGAGAAAACTACATAGTTGTAAATATCCACAAACAATGTCATAAGATGCTTAATACTAACCGAGTGGACATTTATGAAGCTGACAAAAACCATAGAAAAATTGCTCTCAATATTGTAGTAATGCAACACTTCCCCTCAATATTTATTTACAAGGTTAAGTTCCACTAAAAAATTAAATATTCGCATACGGTATATATATCGCATCATGTATCATATGTATTGTAATACATTTAACACGTGTATTTGTCGATTGAAAAAAAGATACATAAAACATAATCAAAACAATGTAAACATTTATCCCAATCAATTAAGGTTGCATACATGAATCCTTTTACACCATTTTTCTCTGTTAAGGATTATATTTTCAGTTATTTTCAATAAATTTATATCTTTTCTTAATATAGCATCTTATGTCAATTTAAATCTTTTCCTCCCCCTAATATTTCTATTACCAGTGATTTTGTCGCTTTTCTTTATTACTGTATCAACTGGTCTACGTTTTATATGTTCAAACCACCTTAATCTATTTTCTCTAAACTTAATTAGTCATCAATTGGTGTGAGCGCTACCATTTCACGAATCTTTTTATTTCTAATTTTATTTTGTCTAGTCTTACCACGCATCCACCTTAACATTCTCATTACAGCAACATTCATCTTATTTATGTGATCGTTCTTAGCAGCTCAACATTCTGCCCCATATAAAATCATTGGTCTACTAGTTATTCTATAAAATTTTTCTTAGAACACCGAAACATCTCTCTACTTGAGCCAACCAACTTTGATTCTATGGATTACATCATTTGCAATCTCTTGCAACCAACTTTGATTCATACATTTAACATAAACTATGAAAATGCAATAAGTATTGATTTACCTCTTTAATACATCGAACCATAATATATGAACGTTGAATCGTGAAATATTGATAATAGAATAACCATCTTATAAAAGGAGGAACCAACTTCCCAAATAATAGCAGGGTGCTTACAGACACTGCAGTTCGCGAGCCTTTGTAACAGGAACTGTTCTCTTTTCTATTCTCCAAAAACCTCAGCAAATCCTATGACAAAGAGGAAGAAATTACATTGCAGATGAAAGCAGGAAGGTTACAAGTTTGTAAACATGCCAACAGTTGAAGCTAACCTGTCCCATCCGATCCCAGAAACCTCGGCATACTATTATGAACAACTGAGTTTCAAAGACAGTATGGAGATTATCAATTGTCTTTACCAGGAGATCCTTCAAAGGCTGCATTCTTCTCCGTATATCTGATTCTACTGCAGTTTCTATTGAGTCTTGGATTATCTGCTTCAATTTCGTTGCGCTCTGCACCCTTGTCTATATTATGGGAAGACGAGTCAGGAACCAATTTCAGAACTAATACATAATTTCAAAGTATAATCCAAATAGAACAAAGGAAAGGACATGGGTTGCAATATACAAGGTGACATATTTATTGTGAAAGAGGCAACTGACTATCCATAATGAATTCCCATTTGTGAATCATTTTTTTCTTTAAAATTAATACATAAGGGGGATATTTCTTTGGATGGGAGACCACATCTGGGCCAATATTACTTACAAATTTTCTACTAGTTACCACCATACTGATCTCTCCAAGAAAATAGATACAAACAGAAAATCAAAATGACTGGTATATAGATGATTGCTCCCGTGAAATTCTTGTATAAGACAAATTTCAGGCTTCTCAACCAGGTAATGAGGTTCCAGAGGAAGTGCACAAGGTGGAAATTTTTCTAGTTATTTGATGACGCAGATTTCTAGCTTTAGTAACCAATATAAGCAACCTCAAGAACAAAATACCAATCCACTAAACACGAATCATGCATATAATAGTCGTGGTGAGTTATGTACACCATTACTTTTGCTTATAAAGAAAAGGGAAAGGAGAAATTATGCAGTTAAAATCATAGTCCACTTGAACTTGGTGACTTATCTTCTACAACTTGTAAATATATCATCTGTTGAGAACCAAAAAAATAAATTGTTAAAGATCATTTATAATTGATATTTCTTTCTTAAGATGCAAAAGCATATTCTAGTAGTCATTTGTGTCAATTACTTCCTTTTCTACTTACTACAGATGATCAATTAGTCCAAATTCTACAAGAGGTAATTGTAGTTGGGACATTTCAGTAACTGATAAACTCACCAATGTAAAAGATTTTGAAAGAAAAAACTTAAAACAAAAGATATTATCATACTCTGAAGAAAACTCACGTTTTCTGGAAGTTTCTCCACTATTGCTTGCAGATAATTCCTAAATTTGGTTCGCAGCATTACTGTAACTTCACTGACATACTCTCCTGAGTCCGCATTTCCACCGTCAATGGTGGAAGAACCCCATGACTTCAACTGGACTTCTATCTTGGGTCACAGAACATCCAGCATCCATTTCAAAGAATTCAACATAATTCCCAGCTGAAAAATCAGGTGTAAGCTATTGTTGCCTGTACTAAAGGAAAGTATCAGTTCCAAAGAACTTTACTAAAATTCAGAGTATCTTACCTCCTCAGGGACAATATAAATGCATACAGTGCCTTTGGCAATTTTCTGGACGTATTTGAGACCAAATTTAATGGGTGCTAGATTCTCCTTCAGTGGGGATAAAACATCAACGTACTGCTTGTCCAAACTTTCCACAATAGCCTTTTCAACATCTGCTACAGCCTTTTGATAGATACAGAACCAAAGAAGAAAAAGGTTTTTAAACTCAACTTCAAATCTTTGATAAAGATTACAAAAAAAGAAAAAAAAAACTTTACTGCTATGAAACCAAGGGTTAAACTGGCCAAAAGCCTAGCAGATCAGATAGCTACATCATCAATATTAAGCATTATTCCTAATATCCAAAGAACAAATAAAGTTATTAAACTTGTGAAACCAGAGCTTGACTGGTATGAAACCAAGAGTTAAACTGGTCAAAAAGCCTAGCAGATCGAATAGTTACATCATCAACATTTAGCATTAATCATAAAAAAAAATTCAATATCTGCAATAGCCTTTTGATAGGGTACAGAAGCAAAGAAGAAACAAGGTTCTTAAACTTGTGTAACTCAGAGAAATATTGATAAGGGAAAAAAAAAAAAAAGAGCTTTACCGCTATGAAACCAAGATTTAAACATGTCCCAAGCCTGGCAAAGGAATAGTTATACCATCAACATTAAACATTATTCCAAAAATCTTGACTGGATGGTGGGAAACTTCCTATCCAATAAACTTTG
Source organism: Heliamphora exappendiculata (assembly GCA_034768845.1). NCBI lineage: Eukaryota > Viridiplantae > Streptophyta > Magnoliopsida > Ericales > Sarraceniaceae > Heliamphora > Heliamphora exappendiculata. Next base: position 13,313,180 of record JAOTRH010000001.1, on the reverse strand, counting down.
TGCCTAAGGAATCGCTTAGGTTGGTCTGTCTACCCATTCTGTTGAAGTCATATCATTCCTTCAATTTTTTCTTCATTTTCCACTTCTAACCTATGAAGCACGTACCCCGAAAATGGTGACGTACATACACTGGGTATGCACCAGGTATGGGTACGACACCGGTACGGATCGGGTACTCCAAGAAAGTACCGAATACTTTTCAATTGTTGAGTACAGCACCGGTACGCTTTGGGTACAGCATCGATGCATTTTGGGTATCGTGCCTCGATTTTTAAATGTGGTCCCCAGTTCGAGTTTTTAAAAAACAAATTTAAAGATCATTACATAAATACAACACAAATGAGTTTGGTTTATTCAAGTCATAAACTTGAAAAATAGGGAGTCCCTAAGTAATATTGAGCTTGGGAGTGTCAGGTCACCTTTTAAAATCATTTCCAAAGCAAACAATGCAAAATTTGAAAAGTAGGTTTTAAATTTGAAAAAGGCAAAAAAACGCCGGAAAAATAGTTTTTATTTAAAAAGGCGTATTGATTAGACCGATTAAGAAAGTAGACATTGTTGTCTTGGTTTTTGAATGGACCCACCGGAAACTGAAGTTTTGATCCGAAAAAGTTTTTTTTTTTTTTTGCTTTTTTTTTGTTTTTTCCACCACTGCCCTTTCGGGTTTTCACCGGTGCTAGCGCTGCAATTGTTGCGCTATGGTCCAATCTTTTAACTTATTTTCTTATAATATTAAGAAATATTTTTCTATAATAATAAAAAAAATCAAACTTTTCACCAATTTTCTAATCATAACAAGAAAGACTTATATTTTCTATATTAAAAGAAAATCATCTTTTAACTTATTTTCTTATGATATTAAGAAACACCATTTTTTCTATAATAATAGAAAAATCAAACTTTTCACCTATTTTCTTATAATGATAAAAAAAAACTCAAATTTTCTATATTAATAGAAAAATAAATCTTTCCAACATATTTTCTTATAATATCATGAAAAATTACACATTTTCCTTATTTAATAGAAAAATAATCATTTTCACCTATTTTCTTATAATATTAAGAAAAACTATATTTTTTTATATTAAATAGAAAAATAAATAAATTTTCCAAACTTTTTCTTACATAATAAGAAAATGCTATTTTTCTAAATCAAATCGATTTACCCATACATCTATCTGCTTGTCATTGTAGGCATAGACACACCTAATCGTGCATTTAAGCACGAACTACGAGTTTTCTAATTCCTATTTTAAGATACGTAGACAACTCAAACAAGTCCGGCCACATCATCCATATAAGCGTACACCATCGGCAAGAATACGCAACATATGTAAGAATGTACATTATCCATAAGAATATACAAGCCTACACCCATCAAGCATATTAAAGTAAGTGGATATCTCGCATCTTCCTCTCCTACGACCTTCTATCTTCTTCTACCCTTTCTAATCTACATAAAAATCTTTGAAACAACATATTGGCCAAAAACACCTTTTTCGGATGCATAAAAGTTGAAAAAAATTTATTAAACAAAAAGATTACTATTAAAGGGAATTGGTACTGAAAGGACGATATTGGGTGCCTAATACCTTCCCATTTCGCAACAGTGAATCCTCAAACCTTTCTCTCGTTTTATTCGCAGACCAAAACAAAAGTCATCTCAAAATCAAATCCGGACGATACACATTTTTAAATAAAAACTATTTTTCAGCATCTTTTTGCCTTTTCTAAATTTAAAACTTAATTTTCAAACCTTGCATTGCTTACTTTAGAAATGGTTTTAAATAGTAACTTGATACACCAAAACTCAATGTTAAATGGCGACTCCCATTTTTTAAGTTTATGACCTAAATAAATTAAACTCATTTGTATTGCATTTATGCAATGATCTTTTGTAGACCCGTTTTTCTAAAAACACAAACTGGGGACCACAACCAAAAATCGGGCGCGACAGCTGGCAACTCCACTGGGGACATTTAAAGGATTCCGGCCGTTTTTATTCCCTTTTATTAATTGTCTTTAATAAATTAACTTCAAGTTCTATGCATCTTCTCTTTTTACTTTTCAACATGTGTTTTAGACTTCTTGATGAGTTTGTTCGTGCAATACTTTCCAAAATACGCCAGGAAAAAATAAAAATGCACGACAAAAGTAAACGCATAGGGACAAAAACAAATTTTAATTTATTTACCACTTTTAGTACTTTTTCAAACTGTATGGAAACCCTTTCAAAAAAAATTCTTAAAAAATCACACACCTCACAATCATGTTGCCCTACAATTCCAATTAATCCTTAGGGTGTCCAATGTAGATAGATGTTTCCGTTTACGTTCAGCTCTTCCAGTCCCGGTAGCATCCTTCATCGAAAGGACTTCCGAGGCCCCCGGGGCTCCCACTCAAATTACCACCCTAAGAAGGTCTAATACGTGGGGCTGGAGATTTCAAGATCTGAGAATCCTAAGCCTTATGCATTAACCGTGTTAACCTCATGCTACATATAGTAAAGCCTTAAGAGTCGTGTGGAACCCTGGTTTTATCGTCATGAGGACGCTAACTTTTCCAAAAGGGATGCCTGTATGTGTTTTTCTGTTTTAAATAATTGCTACACCAGATTATGGTCACAAAAGGCTTTGATTTGAGTCCTCCTGACTGGATCTCCTTGGTTTTTCCTCACAGGGTCATTAAATAGGATTGATCTCTCTTTATTTAGAATATTTTTCAAGACGGGAAAAAAATGAGGTGTCAACATATGACAGTGATACGTTTTAGGTATGCGAATGAGTATATTGGGACTAATATGATGCTTTAAAACTTAAAGTAGTAGAGTAAATAATATTTTCTCTCTTTTGATATTGAACGGGCCGAATTCAACTTAGGTCAGCCCATTTAGGGCCCAACGAGTTACTAGAGGAAGCCTATGAGACTGGCTAGGAGGGCCAGAACTGAGGTAACGGGGCCACACAAGGCCGAGCAAATATGGTCTAGCCGAAGTACAATCTAACATGGAAGGGATGATTGGGTCAACATGACGTCAAATGCGTGGTCGAGCTCCAAGCATTGATGAGAGTAGCTTGACCAAGCAAGAAACATTAATGGCAATTAGACCGAAACTGTATATTCACCATACAATAATCAGCTTAGATTATAGGGGCATGACCTACCCATTTGCAAGGTAACACCTGAGATGGGACCAGACCAGCATATCATGAGTTCTAGAGGAAAAGTACAACTTTCAGGCCCTATAATAGAGGGAGGGAGCACAAAGAATGAGGCATGAAAATACATTTCATTAGCCAAAATTCTATCCATTTGTTTTCATTACAGTTCACTCTCTAAGCCCACTTCTAACTTAATCGTCGGATTGGCTTTCGACATTCACCGCCGACCAGTTCACGTTTGAGTGTGTAAGTCACTCAAACCATCTGAAGGTCCATTCGGGCTGGATCCAACTCACGTTATTTTAATACTTTTACAGTTCAACCCCCGTACAAATATAAAGATAAATTTGAATATTAGAAAACATAATTTATATTCTTTAATTTAAAAAAATATTAATATTTTAAATTTTTGCAAGAAAATATATCTTATGATACTTTCTCTTAGAGTTCGCGACTGCAGAAAACAATTTTCAATTAGTACGATTTCCATAGCAATTGTCAGTCATCTAACAAGTATCGCCATTTGCAGTCCCAACTAGCAATTGTCAAAGACAGTTTTGGGATGATAATACTAATATGATCTAACATTTATTTATTTTTTCTCATAAGCTAAAAGTGCTTTTGTATTTAGTATATATGTAATGCAATGCTAAAAAGTATAAAAAATAAATAAATTTACCATCTTACCACAGGTATACCCGTACCCTATATTTTCAGATTTCATCATACCAACATACTATTAATAGAATAACATTAAACTCAATAAAGGCGTTAACCCCAATAAGGCACGCAACCGTTTTATTTATAGAACAACGAGACCACACAATAAGATATGGTGTACCCAACAACACCGAATAATAATAATAATAATAAAAATAATAATAAAACTATAATCATAATAAAGCTAACACCCCCCTCAAGCTAGCACATATATATCTAACATGCCCAGCTTGTTACATATGTATCGAACCCGAGGACCTAGAACAGACTTGGTAAAGATATCCGCCAACAGCTCTCCAGCACGAACCGCACCGAACACGATCACACCATTTTGATACGCATGCCGAATAAAATAGCAGTCCACCTTGATATGTTTAGTACGCTCGTGGAACACCAGATTCGTGGCAATATACACTGCAAATTTATTATCACACCAAAACTTTGTTAGGCCATTACAGGGATCGCCCAACTCACTAAGCAATTGACAAAACCACAAAATCTCAGATGTGGCTAAGGCCATGGCTCGGTTTTCTGCTTCTGCACTTGATCTCCAAACCACGTCCTGCTTCTTGCTCTTCCAAGATAAGATTACCACCGACAAATATAGAAAATCCAGAAGTGGACCGCCGATCAATGGGGCATCCCGCCCAGTCAGCATCAGAATACCCTTCCATCATAGAATGGCCGTGATCACTAAAATGCAACCTTTTACCGGGATTACTGTGAATATAGCGTAGAATTCTAACCACAGCATTCCAATGTGGGACCCGAGGTGCCGCCATGAATTGGCTCACCACACTCACAGGAATGGCTATGTCCGGTCTTGTAATTGTTGTCAGATAATTCAACTTCCCAACCGTTCACCTATATCTGTCGGGATGAGAAAAAATCTCACCTTCATCAGGGAGAAGTTTAACACTCGGGTCTATAGGTGACTCGACCCCCCTTGCGTGCAACAACCCTGCGTCAGCAAGAATATCCAGTACATACTTCTTCTGGGAGATAAAGATACTCTTCTTACCTCGTGCCATCTCAACTCCAAGAAAGTATTTCAATTCTCCTAAGTATTTAGTTTGGAACTGAGATTTCAAAAATTGCTTCAACGCAGAAATGCCCACTGCATCATCATCGATGATAACAATATCATCAACGTAAACAATCAATAGAATACAACCAACAGATGAGCGTCTATAGAACACCGTATGATCTTTGCCGGACTGCAGAAGACCAAACTGGTGCATAACCATACTAAAGCGACTAAACCACGCACGTGGAGACTGCTTCAAGCCATAAAGAGATCGATGGAGACGACAGACCAGCTGCGACACCCCCTGAGCAACAAAACCGGGAAGTTGCTCCATATAAACTTCCTCTTGCAAATCGCTATGAAAAAAAGCATTTTTCACGTCAAGCTGGTACAGAGGCCAATGGTGAGTAGCAGCCAAAGACATAAACAGGCGAACAGAGGCCATTTTGGCGACGGGAGAGAAGGTCTCAAAATAGTCAACCTCATATGTCTAAGCATACCCCTTGGCAACGAAACGGGCCTTCAACCCAGTAAGAGAACCATCAGGATTGACTTTGACCGTAAAGACCCATTTGCAACCAAGAGCCTGCTTGCCTTCCGGAAGAGAAACGAGGGACCAGGTAGAAGTGGATTCAAGAGCGTGCATTTCCTCCAACATAACGCCCTGCCAGCCAGGGTCAATTAAGGCCTCAGGAACAGTACGAGGAATAGTGGCCTGAGAGAGTGGCGATACAAGTCTGTAAAGAGACTGAGAGGCCCTTGTAGGAGGTAGTATAGAGAGGATGATCCCTGCAAG
>JAOTRH010000001.1:13266130-13307376 GCA_034768845.1 Heliamphora exappendiculata | reverse complement strand
TCATATTCAGCTAGGGTCATCTCTACGAGTTGCTTCTGAGAAGAGGAAGACGAGTCTACCTGGGGGTACTCGACAGTAGTATTAGCCACGGGGGACGGTCTTCCATATAATTTATAACACTGACTGCGAATATGACCTTGGATCCCATAATAGTGGCAAGAACAAGTCTCACGAGCCCCCCCACCCGATCGACCTCCATCACGGCCACAGCCACGAGTTCTATTGCCTCCTTGAGAAGCAATAAGAGCATACTAATCATTAGCATCAGAGAAAGGTCGGGTGTCGTCACGGCGCATCGAACGACTCACCAAACAAAAAGTCTCAGACAATGTAGGAATATCTGTCCCAGCAAGAATCTGAAAACGAGCCGTGTCATATTCAGGATCCAAACTGGCTAAGAAACACTCGACGAGAATCTACGTTCGTTGTTCTTGAAACTTGCTGATAGAACTGGTGAATGGAAGAAACCAATCAAATTCGTCGGCAAGCACTATAAATCCCATAAAGTGCTCCTTAAGAGGACGACCAGCCTGTTGCGAGCGGAAGAAGCCTCGCATCACATTATAAAGGCGCAATAAGTCATTTGTGGAGGCATAAATATCCTCTAGAGCCTCCCAGATTTCTTTCACTGTATCAGCACTTGCAACTAAAATCTTGACACTGCGGTTTATTGAATTCATGATCTGACTAAAGATACGAGCATCATCTCGGACCGAGGTACGATAGGCAGGGGAACTAGCAGCAGGAGCATTATCAAATAGATGGGAATCCAATTCCATACCTTGCAAGGATTTCAACACATTTTTTCTCCACAACAGATAAGCTGTAGCACTATCAAGCTTCTCATCAACAAGCCGGGTAGAAGAGGAGAACACCTCAGTTCTACCTAGTCGCCCGGTATCCATCAGAGACTCATTAGTCTCAGAAGTCCGGGTAGCAAACCCAGCTTCTCCTGTTGACATCCTTGATTAAAGATTAAAATCACAAAAGCTTTGCACAACTCCCAAGTAATCATAACATAGACAAATCACCAAACACCGGCTTCTCACAACTTCCAAATAATTAGAACATGAATATGGCAACACTAATCCTCACGAACATGAACAGTCATCAACACAGGTTCCTCACTGCATCACGAAGCGCCAACCAACACAGAACAGTAGATTCCATCATACAGTGATGCAGTGAGGACTAGAGAAGTAGTGACGAGGCTCGTTGGGGTTGCAACGAAGGTCGGCGAGCCTCCCTTGAGGTGCGACGAGGACTGGTGAAGCTGCCTGGGTGTGCGACGAAGGGCAAGGACCCTCTTTGGGGCGGCGACGAAGGGCAGCGACCCTCTTTGGGGCGGCGACGCTCCCTGGAGGTGCAACGAAGAGCGGCGACTCTTCCTAGAGATGCGACGAAGGTCAGCGACCCTCCCTGGAGGTTCGACGAGGCTTGCGGGTGGATCTGGCTAGGTTTCAGAGTGTCAATGGTGGCGGCTTGGTTCTGGGGCTTCAACGGTGGAGCGGCAACGCTCCCTGGAGATATGACGAGGCTTGCGGGTGGATCTGGCTAGGGTTTCAGAGTGTCAATGGTAGCGACGGTAGCTAGGATTAGGGTTAGGGTTAGGCTTAGGCTTAGGCTTAGGCTCTGATACCATATAAATAGAATAACATTAAACTCAATAAAAGCGTTAACCCCAATAGAACACACAACCATTTTATTTATACAATAACGAGACTACACAATAAAATATAGTGTGCCCAACCACACCGGATAATAATAATAATAATAATAATAATAAAGCTATAATCATAATAAAGTTAACACATACCTGTATTATACTTTACCCGCACCCGTGCTTTATAGCTTCTAACCCTTTGGGAGAAAAGAGATTATAGAAACAGAGAAAAACTCAAGGGACCATAACAAAGCAAAAACTCTATATTAAACATCGCAACAGAAACAAGAGGAGAGAGGAGGTATAACTTCTTTACAAGCCACAGTTTTTTTTTTTAAAGCTGGACTGGGGGTCTGGCTGTGACAAAAAGAGGATCTCGAATCAAAAATAGGATGTTAACAATTGGAAAGAAAAAGTAGAACATACCTTCTCCAAAATAGAAGTATACTCTGGCCAGCGGCAAGTAATGACACTATATTCATTCAACGTCTCCTTCAGCTGATCATACATATCATCAACAAAAGGAGTTGTGGAATGCTGTGTTCTGACACTGGATTTCTTCACCTGGAAGTAAACCATTTATAGTCAGTTGTCATTTGTCAAGCATAATTGCATAAAGAAACTACTTTTTTTTTCCAAAACTTTGTAGCACCACTTTTGTCCTATATAAATCATTATTGATATATCTGCTTATTTGATTTCTACCCATCAGGAGCCACTAAAACCTTTCTTTGCGGAAGCGATACAAGGCAATTCACTAAGTATTTTAGTTGTATATATACTGTAGCAGTTTATATTGGGTTAAACTGAGCCACAATCCAGTTGGTTCATCTTCAAGCAAAAGAAGACGACATTACTACTTGATTTAATTTTTCTGATATGCATGCCTAGAGTCTAATTCACGTATCTTCAATCGTAGTTCTAAATTCAACGACACAGTTGATATATATTATCCGAGGGAACATTGTTACACTACCATGCAATTACGACTTGTACCTTATCAAGTTTGCATGATTCAAGCAAAGCATGGCACTTATCTTGGATCCAGAGAGTAATATATAAGTGGAACAGCTCTTTTGCATCAACTCCACCTTTGACTGGACTGTGGAAAAGTTTGTGAGATGAGGGAACAACAGACGCTATGCAAAATCCAAATTCATCAAAACTATAGAAAGAGTTAGAATAGTACTTAATATTCCAGTAACCAAGATCCCTTTGGAAATCAGCTGTTGCAATAACTAGTTCTCTCACATGAGGTGAGGGCCCATTTGGTGGACATGCAAACAGGAATTCATGCAATCCACTGCAAAGCTCCAAGCTATATATGGAGGATGACAGATTCGGAAGTTCTACAAAACTGGAGAAAATCATCGAAGAACAGAGGTAGATGACATTGGCAATAAGAGTCAATCAGGATATGTCATAATTTTGGAGACAAAAATATGATTTAGCAACACAATCACAATGGTCACTATGTGTACAAAAATTACCTTCATTTGTTAGAGTTGAGTTCCATAATAAACGAAGGGAAATGTCAAAAAGATAAACACCACAAAACTCCCTCTAGCATAGGGTGCATGCCCTCATGCTCTGTTCCCTTTCATTTATCTTACACCAATGTTATGAGGAATTTTGTTTTCCTCAATAAAAAGTTCATCTGAGGAGCTCCATTGGAGGGGAGGGGGAGATTAATAAGTGAGCAAAATTCTCTGGCTTAATATTTATTTATGATGGTTGTGTATAAATGTCACAAAAGGGCCAATGAAGCTTATAAAATTGCACGGACCGTGATGTATACAAGTTAAACACAATATAATGGAATTTCAACGATACCAACAGGTAGAGCAGTTAGAGATCTAAGCTTCCTAGAATCACAAGTCCCCTTGATACATTGATAACAATTACACTCATAACATACCAAAAGGACAATTGACCAGAACAGAGAGAATAAGGAGACTGATGCTTCCTACATTTTGATGAATGCAGGATTCAGTCACGAAATGAGTTTCTGTCATCACCAAATGTACCAGTCAAATGTTGAGAATGTATTAGTAATTTATACAATTACATCATTTTTAGTTCTGAACAGTTTGAACTTTGAAATTTTGACTCGTACATAATGCACACATGAAATCACTAATATTAGTACGTTTGGGTGCATGATCAGCACATTTGGGAGCGAGAGTTAATCTCATCTTATGAGCAACGTTTCATGACTAAATCCCATTTTCAGCAAAACATGGGAATAAAAAATCCATTTTTAAGACTTTTCCCTCTCTATACATTAAGTCTTCCAGAAGAATATAATCTGTGGGACAATTATATTAAGAAACCATGTAATAATTTTACCCGGGTAGCACATGCTGATTGTGAATTTCTATATCAGTAAAAATCTCATTTTTTATACTCAGACAAAGAGATTTCATCTTCTGATAAGCCGTACAAAGAGTCATGGAATCCATCAGTGTACTCCCGTTATTATTGGAAACAAACTCATCTGTTTCCAACAAGTGCATTCTGGACCTCTTTTTGGCTGCAGTCTACAGAAGGAAGGACACTTCAGAAAGAAAATCTAAGCTTTGAGACCAAGCAAAAGCACAATCAGGCAATTTTTAGTTGCAATTACCTGAAAATATCTACAAAGTCTCAACTGTGCCTCAGAAGAAAGTATGTCGTGCAGAAGATTGTATAGCTTCAAAGCAGGTTGTATAGCAGGGGCTGCCAAACCAGTTGCAGGCCTGAAATCATCCGTCATGCCTGAATGTGATGATTCATCCAGGGATTTGTAGTTCTCAAAAACCAAAGCAAGAATATCCTTGATTCGATCAAGAACTTCCCCTAGGATGCGATTCTGCCATTGATCCATTGTCGCTAATAATGTTAGATAAAGGATGTAGCCGTCTACAAAACAAATACATTGTTTTAATACACACACTAGTATTTGTGCCCACGCGTTGCGTGTCTAATATTAGTTATTGTATAAAAATGCTAAAGAAAAGCCCATGTAATAAAAATAATTACTTGATAATTTATAAAAATAAAATGTGTCAATTACGGATTATGAAAGTTCAAGAATAATGAGGTTTCAAAATAAAATAAAAGAATAATAAAGAGGGAAAAGAGTAGGTAGTTGTAGTTCTATAACTACTCCCATAAATTTTTAAATTTTTAAATTTAAACTATTATAAGTGTAGTTTTGGAACAAAAATTATGGTCGACTTCAAGAGACCAAAGTGGAATGTTTCCTTCTAATAGAACTAGTGTTTGTACCCACGCAATGCGTATGAAATATTAGTTATTATATAAAAATACTAAAGAGAGGCCACGTAATAAAAATAATTACATGATGAATTATAAAAAAAAATGTGATAATTATGGAATATAGGAGTCCAAGAATAATAAGATTTCAAAATAAAATTAAAAAATAATAGAGAGGGAAAAGAATGTAAAGTTATATAACTACTCCCATAAATTTTTAAATTTTTAAATTTAAACTATTATAAGGGTAGTTTTGGAACAAAATTTACGGACAGCTTCAAGAGACCAAGGTGGGATGCTTCCTTTTAATAATTGTATAGACATTATATATATATATATATAAAGAAATATGAATAAGCGAGTTATTAACATTATATATACAGATACATTTGTTGGGGCAGGGAGAGAGGGAATACTGTTATCAAAACTTCAAATGCTGGAGGAAAGTTGCTTTCTGAAGACTGATGGAAGAAGGGGAAGGTGAACAGTAATGATGAATTGCTAAAAGTAGTGGTGAGTAGACAAAAACTTTTGATGCATCACAAACACAGAAATTGAAACCTGAGAAGTTGACAACCTTACACTCCTAATATCCTGTTCTAAGCCAACCTACTTTTTCAAAGATAACTAGATTCCAATGCGTTGAACCCCGCTGATCGCTATACAAGCAGCAATAGCAACAGGGAAAGGCGGGCAGGTTTTTAATTCCCCCATCCCCAATACCTGTTAATGCTACACTCCCCTGTCTCTGGCTCAAGCCCCAACAGGATACATTTTGTCTACCATCCCTGACCCTTAACAGGTACTAATTCTCCCTAATTCCCTAGCCTGACCTACTAAGAAACTTTACACGTCAACATTTTTTTCGCAGCACTCATTTGCATCCTAAACATAGAGGTGGGTGTGACGAGTATGCGATGTTGAGTTGAATGTGAAGAAAAAACCAGTTTTATGATAGATCGATCGATCGGTGGTGAGACCGATCGATCGGTAGTGTCTGCAGGCAAGAAACCGAGTGTAGTGAAAGACCGCTTGATAGACTACTTGATAGACTAATCGATCTGTCTTTAGACCGATCGATCGGTCTATGTGAGGGTCGCCTGTTGTAGGCTGCTAGGGTTACAGCAGCTGCATAAATTGTATTATTTTTCTTCTAATATTTTGTATTTCTCTCCCAAAATCTCTTCTTCCCTTGTAACCTTCAATCATAATAGTGAAGTGTGATTCCGTGGACGTAAGCACGATTTGTCGATCCACATAAACCTTGTGTTTGTGTGTGATTGACTCTCTTTCTCTATTCTTCGTTATTATTCCGTGATTTGTGTGATCGTTGTTAATCTTGAGTGTGATTAGTGATCGCGTTTCAATCCTCAACAACTGGTATCAGAGCTCCGGATTAAAAGGTTAACGAACACACATGACAGAAGAAGACAGATCGACAGGAATCGAGAAGTTCGATGGTTCGGACTTCAATTATTAAAGGATGCAAACAGAAAACTGTCTGTACGGAAATAAGCTACACTTGCCGCTCTTGGAATCCAAACCAGAGGGCATGAAGGATGAGGATTAGGCATTACTTGACAGACAGGTGCTGAAGGTTATCAGATTGACGTTGTCCCGATTAGTGGCGCACAACGTAATCAAAGAGAAGACTACAACAGACATAATGACGGCACTGTCAAGTATGAAAAAGCTACTCAACTTAAAGATGGCCAAAGGTACACCCGTTGCACAACATCTGAACAAATTTAATACTATCACGAATCAGTCGTTTTCAGTAGAAATCAATTTTGATGATAAAGTCAGGGCCTTGATTGTGTTGGCTTCGTTGCCAAATAGTTAAGATGCTATGAGGACAGCAGTAAGTAACTCTACCGGTAAGAATAAGCTGAAGTATGATGATATCAGAGATCTGATATTGAGCGATGAGGTCCACAAGAGAGATTCGGGAGAGGTATCTAATTTGGAGTCGAATGCCAGTACGGTTTTGAATGTTGAAGCACGGGGTAGCAGTAATGAAAGGAATTAAAACGGGGCCAAGTTCAGAAAAGGCAAGCTGAATGTTGGGATTGTGGCAAGACTGACCATATCAAGAAGAACTGTAGGGAGCAAAAGAAGAAGGCTGACAGTGAGTTAGCCAATGTTGTGACAGAGAACATCCAGGATGCCTTACTCTTATCGGTTGATAGCCCTATTGATTCTTGGGTGTTGGATTCAGGAGCATCCTTTTATACTACAGCACACCAAGAGATTATGAAAAATTATGTTACCAGTGACTTCAGCAAGGTATATTTAGCAGACGAAGAGGCTTTAGACATCGTGAGTACAGGCGACGTCAGAATCAGAGTGCCGAGCAGGTCAGTGTGGAAGATACAGAAGGTACAACACGTACCTAAGCTGATGAGAAATTTAATTTCAGTTGGGCAGTTAGATGTTGAAGATTATTCAGTGACCTTTGTTGATGGCACGTGGAAAGTCACCAAATGAGCTATGGTAGTGGCTCGAAAAACGAAGACAGGTACCCTGTACATAACTACTAGTACAAGAGATACAGTGGCATTGGCAGATAGCGGTTTAGACATGAGCTTATGGCATCAGAAGCTAGAACACATGAGCGAGAAAGGGATGAAAATTCTACAGTCAAATGGCAAGTTGCCGGGCTTAAAGTCTGTGGAATTTGATTTGTGTAAGAGTTGCATCTTCGGGAAGCAGAAGAAGGTAAAGTTTCTGAAAGGCGACAGGACACCAAAGCCAGACAGACTAGAGTTGGTACACATATCTGTGGGGTCCTTCCCCAATTGCATCTCTTGGAGGCTTGCAGTATTATATGATATTCATTGACGACTTCAGCTCTATTTTCTGAAGCACAAATTTGATGTGCTTGAAACTTTTAAGAAGTGGAAGGCCCTAATTGAGACTGAGACCGAATTGAAGCTGAAGTGTCTTAGGTCAGACAATAGAGATAAATACACAAACGGGAGATTCAGGGATTTCTGCGTAGCTAGTGAAATCAGGTGAGAGGAGATCATTTCAGGAATGCCACAGCAGAATGGCATGGCTGAGCGGATGGACCATACACTGAATGAGAGAGCCAAAAGCATGAGACTGCATTCTGGGCTACCCGACTGCTTTGGGGTTGATGCAGTGAATACAGCAGCCTATCTTCTAAATCGAAGACCGTCAGTACCATTGGAATTCAGAATTCCAGAGGAAGTATGGAGCAGAAAATAGGTAAATTTGTCGTTTCTAAAAATTTTTTGCTGCCTTCATATGTTCACATAGATGCTAATGCTAGGAGTAAATTGCAATCTAAATCTTAAGTCTGTTATTTTATTGGTTATGATGATGACGAGTTTGGCTACCGGTTTTGGGATGACAAAAGCCGAAAAATCATCAGAAGCAGGAATGCAGTGTTTAATGAACAGGTATTGTACAAAGACAGGTCAAAGGCAGAGACAGACAATGCATTACCGAAGACAAAAAAATCCAAGTTCATTAACTTAGATGATAATTTTGAGGAAGCTAAACAGAATGGGGATGAAGAAGACAAGGAGAATGTGAATCCACAGGTAGAACTCAGTACACCAGAGACAACAGTCAGGAGGTCTTCCAGGAGTATCAAACCACTACAGCGGCTTTCACCGTCCATGTTCTATATTCTGCTCACTGACAGTAGTGAGCCAGAAAGTTATGCAGAAGCGTTGTAAACCGAGAATTCGATGAAGTGGGAGTCAGCAATGAAAGATGAGATCGATTTCCTGCTGACAAACCAGACATGAGAGCTGGCTAGATTGCCAACTGGAAAGAAGGCTTTGCACAACAAGTGGGTTAACAGGGTGAAAGAGGAACATGACGGCAGCAGACGTTACAAGGTAAGATTGGTTGTCAAAGGATTTCAGCAGAAGGAATGAGTTGACTTCACTGAAATCTTCTCCTCGGTTGTGAAGTTAACAACAATCAGAACAGTGTTGCGAATTGTAGCTGTAGAAAATCTGTTTCTTGAGCAATTGGATGTCAAGACTGCGTTTCTTCACAGTGAATTAGAAGAAGACATATATATGCGCCAATCTAAGGGGTTTGCAGTGAAAGACAAAAAAGACATGGTTTGCAAGCTGAAAAGGAACTTATATGGTTTAAAACAAGCTCTAAGGCAATGGTACAAGAAGTTTAATAGTTTTATGCAAAGTACTGGGTTCACCAGGCTGGAGGCAGATCACTATTGCTATGTCAATGGGTTTAACAGCTCCTATATCATCTTGTTGTTGTGCGTGAATGATATACTCGTTGCTGGGCCATCTATCGAAGAGATCAACAAGCTAAAGAAGTTGTCAAAGCAATTTGCCATGAAGGATTTGGGTGCTGCCAAGCAAATCTTTGAGATGAGGATAGTCAGAAACAAAACTGAAGGGACCGTGAGACTATCTCAGGTAGAGTATGTGAAGAAGGTGCTGAGCAGATTCAACATGGATAGTGCGAAACCTGTCAGCACGCATTTAGCTAGCCATTTCAGGCTAACTAATAATCAATCTCCAAAGACAATGCAGGAGCAGGAGCACATGAGCAAGGTTCCTTATGCATCGGCCATTGATAGCCTGATGTATGCCATGGTCTGTGCCATACCAGATATCAAACATGCAGTGGGAGTAGTCAGCAGATACATGAGCAATCTAGGGAAACAGCATTAGGATGCTGTCAAATGGATTCTGAGATATTTGAAAGGGACTACAGAGACATCCTTGTGTTTCACGAGGACATGATTGAAACTGTAGGGCTATGTGGATGCTGACTTAGCTAACGAAATTGACAGTAAGAAGAGCACTACTAGGTTTATCTACACTTTGGGTGGCACAGCAGTGAGTTGGGCTTCAAAGCTGCAAAAGATCGTAGCACTTTCTACTACAGAGGCGGAGTGTGTTGCTGTGACAGAGGCTAGAAATGAGATGATATGGCTACAGGGCCTGATGGATAAGTTGGGTAAGAAGATTGACCGAGGGACGCTCTACAATGATAGCCAGAGTGCTATCTTTCTTGCCAAAAACCCGGCATTCCACTCCAAAACAAAGCACATACAGCTGAGGCATTATTTCATTCGCTCCTTGTTGGACAATGGTCAGTAGCATCTTGAGAATATTCGTGGAGCGAAAAATCCAGCCGACATTCTGACTAAAAGGGTCAACATTGACAAACTGAAATTGTGGTCGGCTTCAGTTGGTCTTCAGGGTTAGAAGACGGAAGGTTAGATCACACCGATTTGATTGGTTGTGCTGGTGGTTTCAAGGTGTTAGTGAGTTTGATGGGATATCTCAAGACTCAGAGTGGTTTTACTTCAAGTGAGAGAATAGTTGAGTTGAATGTGAAGAAAAAACTAGTTTTATGATAGACCGATCGATCAGTGGTGAAACCGATCGATCGGTGGTGTCTGCAGACGAGAAACCGAGAGTAATGAAAAACCGCTTGATAGACCGATTGATCCGTCTTTAGACCGATCGATCGGTCTATGCGAGGGTCGCCTGTTATAGGCTGCTAGGGTTGTTGCAGCCGCATAAGTTGTGTTATTTTTCTTCTAATATTTTGTATTCCTCTTCCAAGAACTCTTCTTCCCTTATAACCTTCAATCATAATAGTAAAGTGTGTGATCCCGTTAACGCAAGCACGACTTGCCAAACCACGTAAACCTTGTGTTTGTATGTGATTGACTCTCTTTCTCCCTTCTTCGTTATTATTCCGTGGTTTGTGTGATCGTTGTTGATCTTGGGTGGTATTAGTAATCGTGTTCTAATCCCCAACATGCCAACCACCCAGTCAAATTTTCAACCACAAACGTTGTGTTCCTTGCACTTCATAAACACTAGGACTTCATGTGTTCTTACTTTTAACTAATGTGGGATTCATAACAGAAGTGGTAGCCTTGTGCCAAGTTCTTTATTTGCAAGTCTTCTTTACTTTAAAAACAGGTGTTAACCAGTTAGCCTTCATTTTCCTAACCTCATTTATAACAAGTGAGGATATGGGTCAACCACAGGAGGCATTGGGATACTAGTCTTCAAAGCTAACATGTAACTTTGCCAAGCACAACCCTAAGGGATTGGCCTAGTGATCAAGGCTTGGGACTAGGGGGTTTGCTCCATCGTTGGTCTCAAGTTCAAAACCTCCTAGGTGTTATCAAGTATCAACTCTATGGGGCTTGTCCACACGAGGCTTTGCCTCATCTTTAATTGGGCTCCCGCTAATGGAAGGTGGGATTGGTCCCTCAGAAATTAGTGATGGTACATGTAAATTGGCCCAGACACCTTGAAATATTAAAAATAAAAAAACAACTTTGCCAAGCATAATATATAGAAAGTGTCAGCGCAGACGCACATCAAATAAATTACTGCATCAACAGCACCTAACTAGTAAACCAAAAAAAAAAACAAAAGCTGTAAAACAAACCTTTTATTCTCTTCAATGGATTACCCAGAGGATGCAAATTTTCTTTCAACAACAAAGGAAGTAAACTAGTTGCAACTTCAGTAAGACTTGGATAAATCCAATGTCTAAAAGTATGTAATTGCAAAATTAAGAATGATGAAAGATGTTTGGTGGCTTACTATAATAGCAGATTGCCATTTATTTAAGTTAGTTGGGAAGAATATGCTGTGGCACGTTGATTATGAAAATGAGTACGAATGCCGAACGTAAAAAATTCCTCCATGATCATATAGATTCTCAGTCACACAAGTGTAGCTCTCTGATACGATGTTGAAGGCATAAATAAATGCATTGGAATATCTAGGGAAAAAACTAAATGAAGAGTAAATTTAGCGATGAAAAGATACAAAGCGATGTGGGTAAGACTAACCTACAATTAGGTTGAAGAAAGCATCGTGTTCATACATGCAACAAAGAATGAAACTAATGCACGGTCACACAGACACTGATAAATCTAGGAAAAAGAAATTTGAAAAATAGGAGAAAATAGAGAATGATGTGATGCCATACGTATATATTGTGTCTAGACACAAGTGAGTATTGTGAATGATTTGTACGACAATAAAATGACAAGGCTTAAGCAAGCTGATCAAGGGAAAATATCTTATTCCAGCATATGAACACATACAAGAGCAAATAGCAATTGTCACATCGCTACTTTACTGTTTATGTACTGTTAGATGCCTCTATATAAAGTAGACATGCACATGCTTTGCGTTATAAGTAACATGTTTATTCATGTACAGGTGGTATATTCGTTTATATATTTTACATATATGAAAAGTTAAAGATTTTTAAACTAAACATGGTGTGGCGGGTATCCTTAAAACTGTCCCCACTCCGTCTCCCAAAGAGTTTTTGAATTCAACCCCAAAACTGTATGAAACCCTTGAAAAATTGGATTAAAACTGGCCATAAGGTCTAAGGGTGCGGGAAGGGGCAGGTCAAGTTTTCCATCCCTGTATTCAACTATAAACAAAGCAAAGTGACAGTTATTTCTGTATACAACAGACCCCTCCAAACTAATATACGTGGTATGTGGAACCACTAAAGACTATCATAAACCCCTAGCAGAAAAAAGAAACAAAATGGAAATTAATTCCAACCTCTTGATGACTCAATACGCCCTTAACACTGCCTTTAATAACAACAGGTACTAGCAACTTGTGCACCAAGGACAGACAGTCTACAGTGGGAGTTGCCACATCCATTATAAAAGAAAGGTATCTGCAAGACAATGTGAATTGTAACAAGTTTTCGACCAGTAATGTGAACTCAGAATTTTAGCCAATTATAGAGAGTTATTTGAAGGAAAAGAATCGCAAAGAATGAATCACAATAAATCCACAATTTAATATTCAAGAGAGCATCCAACCACATCCCAATACCTTAACTTAGTGTATGCCACAGAAACTCCATAGTAGGAAGCAAACTCGGTTACTAACCACTTCCAAGGACCATGCAGCAACAAATTCCTCTGCTTAAAATGGTGAACTTTCATTGCAACCTCTAATACCAAGTCATATGCCACAGTTTCTGCAACAGATCCACAATAGGGACAAAAAGGAATAAAGTTAGGAGCAGAAAGCTACTGTAGAAGACATTGTAAAAATGTTTCCAATATGATCATTGATTGTAATGAAACTAGGCTCAAACATCACTACCATTCAAATAATTCCCAATTTCAGAGTTCAATAAGTATTGACGATCATCAGTTCCAGTTAAGGTCCCATCAAATTTTAATTTATTAGCTAAAAGTCAGAACTTGAAATACTTACTATTATTATTAAACATTTATTATAAAATTTCCCAAAACCCCAGATTTTGCACCTGACCTTCTATATTCTCTATGAACTAATACAGCCTCTACTTATTGACTTAAAACATGAAGACAACAGTATAAAAGTATCGACAATAGTCAAATTCACTAATTTTCATCAAATGCTCATATACCAGATGAAAGATGCAACTTGAAATACGTAGAGTTTCACAATCATCATCGTGATTTTGGCTTTCCCAAAATGTTTTCCAACAAACCCAATTAAATGTTGTTTAATCTTTGATCTTACATTCTTTATATGAGCAACCTTTGGGTTTGTATCAATATGTTTAGGTTTCACCTGAATTTTACTTTATGCACTTTATTGTTTAGACTGGCAGATTTTACGGTTTTTCATTTGATTCCACTAGATAAGGGTATTTTGCTAATTTTGTAAAATCCTGGTTGGGTTAGAAGGGTCACCCATGGCCATGAGTTGTTTTATGGATCATTACTAATTCTTATATAGTTTTTATCAGGTCTAAAATATTCTAATTAGTCAATGGAACACCACCTGGCTTTGTTTGTTTTTCTTTTTTTCTTTTTTTTTTTTTGGTTTTTGTTTTAATGTATTTCCTAGGTGAGAATGTTGTCAGACATATTTTTTGTAACTCTTTATTTGATTTTAGCTGTTAGGGGTATCTAAGTAGTTTGCAAATTACTTGATGGGTTGTGTGGGTCAACTAATATTATTGGGTCTTATATCTAGTCAAAGTTTCTTATTTTTCAAATTTTGGAGTCATAGTCTTATTTGAATTGGAAGAACTCAGTAGCCAATAAATATCCATGTAATTCTACTTTTGGGACTCACAAACACTATTCACGAGATCCTGTTCACAGCATTTCAGAAGACCCCTTTTTAGCACCAAAAGCTTAACCTATTTCATTCGCCCACCTTCCCGACTTCTAATTAATTAGTACATAAACCCCTAAACAGAGGCTATGTATGTACAGAATTCCAGTAACAAATTCCAAAAATCCTACAACCTAAATCTTTTGAAAATTGAGCCCTAACGCGTGTTTTCCTTCTGGAAACCATGAAACCTCCCTCTACCATTTAGAACCTTAACTATTAAATCCATTCCTGCCCAAAAGTTTGTGAATTAGACAAGATTCCTTTGTATAGAGTAGCAAATAGTGGATCAATCAATTGAGATTTAAAAGCATAACCTTATACTAGTTAGACATTTTGAATATTGCTGTGTACCCATGACACGCCAAAGATAACATTAGAGATGTAATGTAGATAACATAAGGCAACAAGGTCAGTGATTAAATTCCTACGGGATACCATACAGATACAATGCAAGCATCAAGTTTCCTTGCTTGGAAGAAAGTAAGGGCATATAAAATTGCGGCCTCTAGGCCAGCATGTTATTCCATGCTTGGAAGCAAAGGTAAGCTCCTTGAATATCTCACATTCTCAAGTCAGTTTGATGATGCAAATATATATATCACATAAATAAAAATATCATGTACCTTAGGAGGAGTATTCTTGTCTAGACTAGTTGTGTAGTTTATGTACAACTGTATTCTTCCAACAAGTTCATGCTCTGGCTCCTGATACATGGACCACCAGCGAAACTTGTTGCCCTGCATTCAACAAATAGATAAATAGTAGAATAGCTAGTTGTCTTCATAATTCTGCCAGTTAATATTGAAACCAGGAAACATACTGGGTCTTCAGCAGTGGCGGCCACCTGAGCTACGACAAGACCACAATACTTGCCATTTGAATCATGGACTTCTATAATCAGATCATCTCCAAGACCATCTGGAAAGCTGTATTACAATTGCACATATATTATGCCATCCACCAATAGATAATAGAAAA
Organism: Heliamphora exappendiculata; assembly: GCA_034768845.1. NCBI lineage: Eukaryota > Viridiplantae > Streptophyta > Magnoliopsida > Ericales > Sarraceniaceae > Heliamphora > Heliamphora exappendiculata. The sequence goes on along the minus strand of JAOTRH010000001.1, from coordinate 13,292,331 downwards.
GCTAAAAACAAAGAGTATGCAACATACAATACATGGGTTTCACCAGATCCGGGCTGCAATCGAACCGCATCCTCTTCAGATGAACTTTTCAGCCTCAACAAACAAGAGTATGTTTCTGGCAACAAAAGAAATTATTCGCATAAGGAAAGAAAAATAACAAACCATAATAGCATCAAGAAATACATAAGCTGGAAAATAGCCATGATTAGGTCCATATCCAGTTAATGTGGGATGGTGAAATTTGTTTGATGAACTCTTCTAAGCCCAATGTAACCAAAGCATTGTGAAAACGAGCAATATCAAACTAAGAGACTAAACTTGGAAAGTGTTCAGATCAAGATCATCACCATAGTTTTCTCATGTTCTTTTCAAACAGGTTTTGGCTTATGGCTTGCTCCTTGAAAAGTAGTGCACCCAATGGCCCCAATCTCCAATCAGAATGAATGTATGACTGCAGGCCTTGAGAAACTCAAGAAGGGGCAAATCCAAAGATGAAAGGAGACTAAACTTGGGATGTGTTCAGATCAAGATCATCTCCATAGTCTTCTCATGTTCTGGCATATAAATTGGTCCTAAAAAATGAGTGCACCCAATGGCTCAGTTCAGATGTTGCATACTGAAGTTCGGTATAGTCTTCTATTATGTTTTTGTAGAATTGAAAGCTACTGGTTCATTACCCCCCCTCCCCCTTTTTGTGCTTCAGGCTACACATATCATTGGGGCTTATTTAAATGTCCACCTAAGAGGTAATTGATTACTAATATAAATTTCAAATTTTCATCTGATAGCAGATACATGACAATGAAGAATTATGAAAGATAAGCAGGTTATAAAGTATCTATGTTATATTGTTATTCCATTTCATTACAGAACATTTTAGAGATTTTCACGGCAGCGTGTGAAACTTTTGTGGGACTGTGAAATATAACCCAAACAAAAAATACAATGTCTAAAAGATTCCGTGCGATAATTGAAGTACTTCTTTTCAAACCTTGCACTACATCGTAAGATGATGAACTTTTGCATAAAGTAGTCACACCAGCTTTCAAAAGCTCAGACACCTCTTTTATATACTGGGTGCCAGCAAGAACATATGCCAAGCTTTGACGTGAAAAAGAACTGTTTGCAGTAACATGAGGGACCACGCGAACTCTACGAAGAGCTCCCCATCCAGATGATAGGCTCAATTTAACATTGGACATATGAAACCAAAGAGATTCCAATTTTACTACAGGAGGTTTTAGAGATGAAAAACTGCACCCTGCGGGCAGGTCCGTTGCCATTTTCACTTTTCGAACTGCACAATGACTAAGATTTTAGATTAGATGCTTGAATCTCCCTCAAGAAAAGCATCAGTACCACAACGGCGATACTCGTGATAAAAAGCAAAGTAGTACCTTGCACTTTCACTTTGCCAAAGGTTTTCTTAGGTTTTGTGGAAGCTCCCTCACTGTTTAAATCCATCAATGGTTTCCTGAGTAGTTCTTCTTCTGATTGCAGCACTACTTGTTGTAAACTATGTTTTACCAAAAAAAAGTTGTAAAGATAAATGACATTGGAAAGTAAAAATCTCAAATTTCAATTCTGAAGCATGTCTCAAATGTAGCAGAAAATCGAATAGAAAATTCTAGCATTTGCATGTTTAAGCAGATAACAGAAGGTTCAATAAAGGGAACATTATGATTCATACGTGAGAAACAGCAGTTCAGTTTTCAGTAACATGTTTAGTGCCACTGCCAGTGTAAGTGACACAGCGAGCTCAATACCAGTAACTAAAATATACTTAGATTCTTTAAGTTTAATAAATAAAATGCCACTAATCAGTTTTAAATTGTCTAGGAAACAAGATTAAAAGAACTACAAACCTGAATAATAACATGGTGCAAAAAAGGAATGAAAAATAAATTGATGTCAAACTCACCCAAACGTATTTCGCAACAGCCTGCATTCAATTTCTAAGAAGATGGGAGCTTCCTCACAACCCATGGACCACAAGTGGAGACATAGACGAACACATGCATCATAAGAAATCACAGCACACCATGGACCTAGACGACTGAATCCAATTTAAATTGGCAAATAAGAAGGTGAAGGAAGCAACAGATAAATTAACCAAAAAAATCAATTCACTCATATTTAATGTATCATGCTATCAGATGAGGTCCGCAATTATAGGCAAAAGACTAAAGCAAACCATGTGCCAGATTCTTGACTACTATTTCAACTACCTCGCATGGTATGTGGGACCATGGACTGGTAAAGAACTGGAAGATGCTTCTGCAACACCAGCCACCCTGTGAAGCATAATGAAGATGCAGAATATGCCATAAAATTCCCAATGGAATCTAAGGAAGCACGCTCAAAATTCACAGTTCACACCTATACCTTAGAGTGGCACCTGTGGGCGTGCTTCTGCTAGGATTTGGTTCATCTGTAGTTGCAGAACCATGTGAACTTCCAGGACAAGGTGTACCATGTGCTCTAAAAGAGGGAACTCGCTCAAAAACTTGATTAGTTTCCCGAACAGAGTCAGCAAATGGAGGTGCACTAAGGTTATCATCATGAAAAAGCTTCTTATTCTGCAATCTGCTGCCTCGTGAATCCTGTAACCAGTTATCCAGCAAAGAGCAGCAGAAGTGCATCAAACAATGAAATTAATAAATTAGGATGCAAAATAGAAGAAAACAACAATCTAATTGCTCTGCCTTAATCTTTTTTGTTAGGAAACCATTATCTATCCTGCAGTTTGGCAAGGAACATTGAAAAGTAATAGTAGAATTTGTGATAAACTGATAATGCATTGGAATTAATAAATGATTTGCGTAAACCATTTCAGGGGCCACCTCGCACTGATTCAGATGACAGCATAATAATTATTTAAGATTAGATTTCACACTGATCACAATAAGATTTGCTTACACCCAGAATCATCACACACTATCAAATTTTAAACTCAATTTCTGGCTAGCATGTAAGAGAAAGCCATCCAAAAAGTTAGAAAGAGTAATATTTAAAGCTAAACCAAGTTGGTTGTCCATTAACTTCATAGCTGCATAGCTTGCAATTATTGTGGACGCACATTGTAACAGCAATAAAGAAGTTAGTACTCGTCTAAGGCATAACAAGTAGAATGCATGATAAAACTTAAATTCTCCCTTTTAAAAGACCACAACACATTTCAGCAACACAGTATTTCAATAAGCGTGAATTTTAAAAATCCCCCAAAGCAAGCATTCAGTCACTTATTCTGTAAGAATGTGTAAATGAATCTAGATAGGGAAGAAAAAAAAAACATTTGAATTTTGTATCAAAACAAAGACAGCTGCGTCATGAAGTTTGCATACTTGTTAATATTCATTGGGAAGAATGTTAATAAACAAAATTTAGTAGCGGTATAAATGCATCTGCACATGTACTTGAGGCATCTTAATTGATTTACATGCTAACCCATATCAGGAACATGTTCTAATCTAGTTCTCAATACAGTATAAACCGAGCCAATCTCCCTCCAATATACCTTTAATTGGCTAGATAATTCATTCTTTTCTATTTAATCATTAACTCTCCAAAAAAATATGAAAACCTGTTTGGCTGTTGTCTTCATATTTGGCAGTGAATGAGCACTGGGATAGTAACCAATCGAAGTATTTGTTCCCCTTTTAGCTGCATAGCCATTGTTGCTCCTAAATAGAACATAGGACACTTCAGAGCTAGCAACTGAATCCGACGATTCATCATCCGTAAAACCATGTTGTATAACTGGATCCATACCACCTTGGCCTCCCAATTTTTCCAAACTATGGCCTTGTTTCCCCTCAATTCTACCCCAAGTCGCACTTATTTCAGCTTCAGCTGGACCACTAGCATAATTAGCATGTCTAAGCACAAAATTGGTGTGCATGGGACCAGACCTATTGGAAACTTTATTGTCTTGGGGTGATGAATCAAGGGAGTACAGCACACCATAACCCTCGTCATCAGAACCAGAGCTTATGTCCATGTCCAATCCTGATCCACTGCCATTGCCACCAATGGGGATAGCTCATGCCGAGACTATCCCTGATGGCAAGTGTTCACTCTGAAACTTAGCTGGAGATGGCATTCTGTACCGACAACCGTAATTCCTTGGACCAAATAGAGGATCAGATTGCAATTTCGGAGGAGTCAGAGAAGAGGAACTCTCTCTCTTCTTTGCACCACCCTCCTAATTTAATTTAAAAAATCCAAGTCATTAAAATTAACTCACAGTACCCTTAGAACATCAATATCAACAATTTTTTAAATTCTATAATGCCACAATGATATTAGGCTCACCTCTCGAACCCATCTACTGGCTTTACTATTAAGGTCTGCATCAAATATTGTCAATATGGGGTTTGGTCTTCTCCTACACAATCAAAATATCATTGAGAGTATAGATCAATATGAGTATCGAGACTGTTACAGAGTAACCAATTAAACGAAATTGCGTTTGATTCTTAAGAAAAAGAAAGGAAAAGAAAAGTTAGATTGTTACAATGGGATGCTGGGAAAACTTCACGGCTAAGAAAAACTTAGAATCTCATTACTGCAAGTGCATCAAATAATGTCAATAGGGTTCGGTCTTCTCCTAAACAACCAATATAGAGAATGTAAATCAATATGATTATCACGACTTTTACAGAGTAATAAACCATAAACGACATCCCGTTTGATTCTTAAGAAAAAGAAAGGAAAAGAAAAGTTAGATTATTACAATGGGATGCTGGGAAAACTTCACGGTTAAGAAAAACTTTCTCATTACAGTAAGTGCATCCAACATTGTCAATAGGGTTTCATCTTATCCTAGACAGTCAATATAGAGAGAGGAAAGCAACATGAGTATCAAAACTTTAAAAACAAAATCAATTAAACGACATTTTGATTCTCAAGAAAAAGGAAGGCAAAGAAAAGTTAGATTCTTACAATGGGTTTCATAAACGCTATTCACTTACTGTAATGAAATTCCAAGTTTTTCTTAACCTGAAGTTTCTCAGCAACCAAACAAAGTATCAAGATCGCACTCACTCACGTACTGAAAGATTCTTACAATGGGTTTCTTAAACGCAATGCAGTTACTGACTTACTGTAATGAGATTGGAAAGTTTTTCTTTTGTCTTGTAATTTCTTCATAAGTTTCTCAGCAAACCGAACAGAGTATCGAGATTGTACTCACATACTAAGTCAAGGTTCAGATAAGGAACGGCCGATGCTCGGCGACTAATCTGCTGTTGGAAAGTCAGAAAAAATGATAAAGCGAGTTGAGAAAGTATTGTGATTCAACGTATCGCAGAATTTCCAGAAGCGCACAAACGTAAATACAGAATGTAGTTGGATCACGATGATAGGGGAAGAGAATAGAAGTTGAAGACCGCACTTTTCTCTGCCGACTGCATTATATATATTCGAAATGAATAAAAATCAAAATAAATTGTTTGCGATTGAACTTGTGTTTCAACTAGTTTTTTTTTTTTTATAAGTTTGTTTTGTTTTTATGAAAAACAAATCAGTATTGTTCGAATAAGTATATTTTTTAAATTTTTTTTATTATAAAAAATAGAAAAATAAATTTTTTTTGATTAAAAACTAAAAAAAATCATATAAGATAAAAAAGAAAGCCAACTTAAGTAGATTTTTTGACTTTTTTATTTTTATTTTTTTATTTTTAGTAATTTTTTTTCAAATTTAGTTTTAACGAGTATACTTTTTATAATTCTCTCACCATAAGAAATCAAAAAAATTAAAAGAATTTAAACTAAAATATCAAAAAAAAATTTAAAAAACAAAAAATGTTTTGAAAAAAGTCACTTTGACTTTTTAGTGCAAACTTATACCCTACCTAGATATCGGCTATTTATTTTAAATTAAAATATTTTTATATTAATAATTTTTATAAAACAAATTATTGTACGAGTAAGAATTACCGTCTCATTGTGTTGATGTGACGTGATCTATTAAAATGTGTATCAAATATCAGCCTAGTTTGGTTAATTTGTTTATAAGCAAGTTTGATTAAATTGATAAAGTTGTTATTTTTGTTTTTATTAAATTTTTTTTAATATTTAGTTAAATTTTTATACTTTTTAGATTTCTCTCGTTCAGACGAGTCGAAAAAATAAAAATTTTTGATCAAAATATAAAAAAATTTAAAAAAAATAAAAATAAGCAAAAAATAGACAAAAATATCAAATCAGTAAATAGTAAGGTAAAATAAACAAATAAGTCAATAAGCAATGTATGCCAAACGGGCCGTCATGTAATAATCTCTTGTGGTATTTTTATCTAATTTCATGACAATAAATTTTATAATATAAATATAGTGATTCATTTTTTGTTGAGTAATTAAAAAAAAATAACTGATATAATGTAAATTATAATTATTTATTTATAAAAAATATTACATGATATTATCTACGAAATACTCTAAGGTTATATTTGTTTTGAAGGAAAGGATTATAGGGTATTTAATATCCCTCACTAATAATTATAGAATAGTATATTCAATACATTAATAATTTCTCATATTATTCCTTCTCATGTTTAATTATTTCATAGGACATGACAAATTAAAAAAACAAACTTTATAACCAAATGATAATAATACACAATCTAATTAAAATCTATTTTCATGTGCAATGCAGAACTTGCTGAGTGCTAATTGCTATTGTAAATCTCACCAACAGAAAAAAAAACAAAACAAAAAAAAAACAAACAAACAAACACGTCTCTTTTAAATTTGAAAATTACTAATTGCTAATTGCTAATTGCTAATTTCATCAACAACAAAAACTCGTCTAGCAATGACCAAGCAATAATACCCAACCTAATTAAAAAAATAAATAAAACAGTTTTTCTAAATAAAAAATAAACTGTTTTATGAATAAGAAATTAATAATAAAATGTTTTTCTAAACTAAAAATATAATGAATACTTTTTTTCCTTTCAAGTAATATTATTTTCTAAAAAAATAATTATTATTTTCTAAGAAATAATAATAAAATACTACTAATTGACATTTGATATTAATTTTTAACTTTGAATTATCAATCTCACCTTTCCTCTAAGATAGAATTATTCTATATTTATAAAATTTACAATTTATCATAGATAGTGTATTCAAACTCATTTATTGTAATTAAACATGAGACATAAAATTATTAATCTAATCTCATGATTGTATCACTCAAAACAATCATGCCTTGAGGCTTTGTTTGATGCCTTTATAAGAGTATAGATTGGAATGTAAATCTGATGATCTTTTAATATCTTGTTAGTTGCAACATACCGTGGTTAGATTTTGAATCCCACTAAAATAGTGAAGCAATTACTGTTAATTGAGTCCCATTGAATTGTTAATTCAGTCGTTACTTTCTCTCCCTATCAATCACATTCCATGTCACAATTCCTCTCTCTCTCTCTCTCTCTCTCTCCAATCAGTTCACTCATATGTGATCTCTAACTCTGGTATAGTATTTAGGATAAATTACAGAGAACTCTTGATCAAATATAATTATTTTTATATTTTTAAGTAAATTGTATTGACTTTTTTTATAATTAAACGTCATTAACAAAAAAAGGTTAAATGATAAAAATATTCTCAAATATTTATCTAAAATTTTAAAGAGATTTAACGTTCATTATCATGTTAACTAACAATTGTGCAAAGACAAGTTTGCCCTTAATATTTATATATTAGAATAAATATTAATTGTGTAAGTAGATAATTAAACAAATTAAACTCAATTACATATTAATTCATATTTAGTCATTTTATTTTTTATATAAAAATTAATTAAAAAAAAAAAGAAAGAAAGTGTACCACATAAAATAAATATCAATATCAATCATTATCCCTTAATATATATATTGAAGAGCTTTAGATATAATTTGAATTTTGATGTTATGAATTTTTTAGATGATTTAATGGCCTTTTAATACATTAAACTAGGAAACATATATTTTTTTATTCAAAATATTTCCACTTGAATTCAATCACTTTGAAAATGTGATTCTTACAAATACTTACTTATCACTAGTTTTTAAAAGCACTCAATTATACAATTTTAATAATTTAAGAGTAAAATATAAAGTAATATTAATAATTTAAAAATTAATTAATAATTTGTCAATTTTAAGGTACTTAATTAGAAACATGACTTTGTTAGTTTACTAATTAATGAAAATAAAAAAATAAACAAAAAGATAATAAAAATAAGAGTTAATTTTTTTCTGTTGGATTAATAAAATGTGAAATAATATATATCAATAAATAGTATTTTCACTTTTTATGTAGAAGAAGTCTATTAATTTTTTCATTATTTTTTTAAATAATCCTATAAAATCTCAAATACATTAATTTTTTTAAATAAAATGACAATAATATTCTTCACTAAAAAGCCGAATATACTCTCAAAAATAAAAATAACATGTCATTATTTTAAACACGGTAACTTAAAAACAAAAATAAAAAATATTTAAATATTTTATTTATCAAATGTCTTTTTATGTGAACGGAAACTATAAAGAGACACATAGCATTCAGTAGTTTCAGTTAAAATAGAAGCAATAACGAAAATAATCAAAAATTACATATCTTTAAGAGCAACCGTTCAACAAAAAGTAGAAAAGAATGTAAAATTACTCTAAATAAATTATTCCAGATTTTCTATTTTTTATTTTCTGTTAAATTAATTGAAACTCTTTAAGATTAAAAATCTTAAATATTTGAAAAAAAAGGCTATAACTCTGTTCTGCTTAAAATATCATTTGGTATCAACTGACACCAACTGTAAATGTGATACCAAAAATACCATATTGATACCCATATATTATTAAACCAAATAAAAAACTAATTTTTACTTAATTAACACTTATATATTTGTTGTTAATTATTTTCTTTTTATTTATTTATTAGTATATGATTAAACCAAATAAAAAAACTGATTTTTACTTAATTAACACATATATATTTTTTGTTAATTATTTTCTTTTTATTATTTATTCAAATTCAAGATTTAAACATAACAAAGACAGAAATATGGTAAAAAATATTAAATTTATCTAATTTTCATGTTAATTAGACCATCATAAAAACTAATGAACAAATTAGATTTGGTTGGCCCTCTTTGTGAATTTTTACTTCCAGACCAATTAGGCATTTTGATTTAACACTTAAATAAATTATAAATAAATTTAAATTTTATATTATAAGAAATTATAAAATAAATTAAAATTCATAAAAAAATTAAAACAATACATAAAAAAACCTCTAATCTTTAATCAACTTTTATCTCCCCTTTCAATAACACCTATAAATTAAGAAGCTTAACACTCAAAGTACCATATATAGAAGCAACAGTTGGACAATAGGTATAATTAGAATTAAAATTGATAGTATATTGGATGTTAGTCAGTTTGCACTGGTACATGGGCAAAATGAAAAAAAAAATTACATCTGATTGATGGCAGCAAAAGAACTTTAACGGTTTGATTTAGTATATAACGACATTTTAAATAGTAAGAGAAATTAGTATAATTTGTTCAAATGTGTAAAATTAATTGTATTTGACTAAAATCAAATGAAAGGTCAGTGTAAATTGCCCTAGTATTTAAAATAAGCTCATTCGTTCAATGAACATTTTACGATTATTTAAAAAAATATAAATTTTTTACTCAAAATTTTTAAAAATTATAAAAACAAAAATGAGTAAAATTTTATTTTTTTAAATTCATTATAAATTTGTCTATACACTAATTATATACACTAATTTTACCTCGTTGTTAATCACATCTAATTTACAATGGCACGAGGGTATTAGTGCTTAATAATTTGCCTATTTAATATATAATTAATTTTTAAAATTATATATATATATATATATATATATTGTAGGGGATAGAATCCCATATTGCCTAGTTAAAAATTCTCAACTCACTTTATAAAGTGTGCTGTATCCTCAACCTACTAAGAGATTTTTTTTAAGTGAGAGAACAAAATCGTGTATATCTAAGTGGTAAAAATTGAACAATACCTTGTGTGAATTTTAGCAAATAGGTTGTCTCTTCAATTGGCGCCGTTTGTAAAAACTCTAGTTCTACCACGTAGACTCACACGGTGCGAGAGTAATATAGGGGTAAAATTTTACATTGCCTAGTTAGGAGTTCTCAATTTATCTTATAAAGTGTTTTAGATTTTTAATCCACTAAAAAACTTTTTTTTGAGTAGAAAAATAAAATTATGTGTATTCAAATGATAAAAATCGAACAATACCTTAGTATAAATTCTAACAAAAAGAATGATTCATTTATATATATATATTAATTAGGCGCATCATATCTTGTAAATTTAAAAAAAAGATGTTAGGTGATTGATATGTACGAAAAGATGGGATTTGCACAGATTAACCGAGACTTGCACTCCTACGTGGCAAGCTGAGATAATGACTGATCGTTAAGCTGCGCTTCCGGGTGCACAGAACACGCACTTTCGCGCCCCACCTCTCTTTCTTTCTCATCGAAAGAAAAATTATACAATGTTTTATTTAATAATTTTTAAAGTAATATTCTATTTAAATTTCTAAATAATGAGTAATTTTGGTATTCAAATAGAATATTTGACACTTAGTGTTGATTTTAAATGTGATTGAATTATTAAATAATTATTCAAATTATTAGATGATGAGAAATTTTAATACGTAAATAATGTATTTGTCACGTAATACTAATTTTAAATGTAATTCGTTTATAGAGTCGAGCTTTTATGAACACCAACTTTAAATTGAAATTTTTAATTTAAAATTTTTTTAAATTAAAAAGATAAAAAATTTATTTAGTTAAAATATAAGTGGCTTTTAAACTAATGGCTTAAGTGATTTTAAGTCAAAAAAATAAAAAAATGTACTTAAAATTGTTTGATAAATTTTGTAAGTAAATTTTAAAAATATAATTTTTATTAAAAGTAGTTATGTATAATAGAAGTTATGATATTTTTTAAAAATATAAAAAAAATTATATAAAAATTGAAAAGAAAAAAATTTTTGAATTGAAAAGCAAGATTTTATACTTTTTGAATTTTTAAATAAAAATACAAAAAATTAACTTTTAAGAATTGCTAAACGAGGGCTCAATCACTTTTGTATTGATTGAATAGAATTTATTACTTTTTTTATTAGTGAATGGTATCATTTGATGTGTTACATGTTACCAATTGTAATGCCTTTCTTGTTGGGTAAAATTTTAATAAAAAAGTAATGAATTATAAAAAGTAAAACATTATTAGATACTTTTAAAATATTATATAATATTATTTATGTAGTATTTTTAATAAACGTAAATGTGTGATGTAAAGTAAGTAATCACCATGATTTTTCACCAACTCAATAAAAATATATTAACATTGTGTCACGCAAAGTATTTTTTATTACATTATTAAATAGAATACTATGTAAACAAAATATATATATTTTACTACATAATTAAATACGAACACCACATAAATAATATTACATAATACTCCAAAAGTAACAAATAATTACTCATAAGAGATGCCCTTTGAGGTCACCATTGTTGCTTTACACCAGTTCCTTAATATTATTGGAATCAACTTTAATTAATTAAAATGTGCACGAGAGGCATAGGACTTACCGGCTTGGTTTTAAATTGAAATGTTTAAAAACAAAGTTATTTTTAAGGATTTTTTAAAAAAAATTCGATATGAACTATTATATTTTAATTTTCTCTTAAAAGTTACTATAAAAGTAAATAAATTTTGATTAAGATTAAAAAAATTAAAAAGAATTTTTTAAAACAAAATATTACTTTTTTAACGAAAAAAAATGTTAACCCCGGCCGCCAACTAATCAGAAGAATAATAAGTAAACAATGTATGAATATTTATGAAAAATATATTATTATTTGTAAAAATAATAAGCATCACTTTTAAAATGTATCAATATTAAAATTATTTTTAATTTTATTAAATTGTTATTCAACGCCCAGCATAACTGTTAATGAATAGTAGTTTTTTTGTTTTTGATGAATTTTTTAAAACTCTAGTCAATTTTTTTGTTTAAAAACTTCACCAAATAAAAACAATCAAACAAGTAAAAAAATGATCAAAATGAGAAAAAAAAATATGCATAATATTTTTGTAAGGAAAAAAAGTTTTTCAAAGAGGTCAAACAACATTTTACTAAAGTTTAATGATAAAAAGAAGCTTAAAAAACATTAAGCCTTGTTTGGCATCTCTAAAAAGTTAGACTTTTTTTTGAAAAGAAACAACTAATCTTTAAGCTAGCATCTCCAAATAGTTTATTTTTTATTTTTTATTTTTTTCAAGAAAAAAAACTTATACTCATCCTAAACAATTTAAACTTTTTTTTTATAAAAAAATAGAATGATTTATGATACCCTTAATTAAAGGGTCCAATCTAGTCACAAAAACAAATCGAAAAAATATCATTACTCCTTAATACTATAACTTAAAAACAAAAATAAGAACATATTATGCATTTTAACAAAAAGTCAAAAAATAAAAAATTACTTAAAAAATTATCCCTAACAATTTATTTATTTATTTATTTTAAAATTTAATTTTTTTTATAGAAAGTACAAGGACAATAAAAAGGGAAAGAAATGAGAGAGAGAAAAGAGATTGGGAGAATTCGAACCGCTGACTGAGCGAGAAGTCTATAAGACTAAGACCACTGAACTGTCAAACTCTTCAAAATTTAAAATTTTTAAAAATTAAATTTTTTAGACATCTCAAACACAAACTTAGAGATATGATTCTTATGCCAGCATAACTCGAACCTGACCTACATGAAAACTATAATAAATCATAGAATCCGGAAGCCTCTTTGATTTGTACATTCCTAGCAGTTATAGCAATCGCTTGCCATATCTATTCACAAGTCTAAGGGGTACCCGATGAACAAGTTGATTACACTTACAAACAACTTTTAAATGAAAACTAGAAATTGCTTCCATAAGGATTTTGCTTTCATTTAAAAATATTTAATAAAAAAAAAGCTAAATGCACAAATGTTCATACACATACATCCACACCGAAACCACTCCTATGTAGTGGGCCTTAAGCCAGAGTCACCACATGTGAGTGGCCTTTGCCGCGGCATGTCCGAGCATTTGTGCAGGTAGAGGTAGAAATGTTCTAAAGCAAGGGATTTCGGCTTTAAATTGAATTTTAACCTTTTTGCTTAAAGTTTAAAAAACTCAAAAAATCTCATTTAATAATTCAAAAGCTTTTAACTTTTTTATATTTTTACATAATTTTTTTATATTTTTTACAAAAACATCATAATTTTATTACACATATCCCCTTTTTATAAAAATTATATTTTTAAAATCTACTCTTCAAAATCTATTAAACAAGATCTCCATTGAATACAAAATTATCTAAAAGCGAATTTTTTTGCCTTCTGACTTTTAAGTAACTTTAAGTCAACTATTTTAATTTATTGTCTTTTGACTTAAAATCACCTTTAGGGTCTACTAAACGAATTTTTTGTTTATTTGATTTTAAGCGACTATAAATAAAAAATCTGACTTAAAGTCAGGTTATATATCTACAGGGTGGCATGAAAAACAGCCAGTAGCCAACTAGAAAATTTATTCAAACTATACATCGCTCACTTCAAGCAACAAACCAAATACTGGAAGGTACAATGGGAATGGGTGCCTCCATGATGAGACCAGTGTCAACCACCATTTGAACCAAGAACCAGCTGCTTAATTTCTTCAATTTTTGCAAACAATTCATCTCTATTTTTCTGCAATGTTCAGATAAACCAGTCAGGTTGTTCTTTTATAATAGGGATTATAAAGTCCTGTAAAAGCACACAATTTATGAAGACAACCTTGTTTGGCTTAAAAATTAACTTTTGATCTATACTGTTTCTAATGTTTAAATAGCCCACTGACTTATTTGGGCTTATTCAGTTTTTTAATGAAATAATTATGATACCTTTAATGCAAGTTAATTTTATTTTCAAAAAGTAAAAGGAAAAAAACTTATCTACAGTTCAACAACTTAAATGTAAAAAAAGTACAAACATATTAAACATGTCCACAAAAAGCAAAGAAAACAAAAAAACTCCCTTAAACAAATTATCCCAAAGAATCTTTTTTTCTAAAAAAACCTAAACTTCTGTTCGAACTAACTTTTTTACTACAATTTTTTTTCGTCTTTAGTAAATTTTTTTTAACATTAGTTCAAATGAGTATACTTTTTAAATTTCTTTCATTATAAAAAAACGAAAAAATAAATTTTTTCTATCAAAACCTAAAAAAAGTTCATATAAGACAGAAAAAAGCCAACTTACCGGACTTTTTGCTTTTTTTTTAAATTTTTTTGTTTTTAGTAAATTTTTTTCAAAATTAACCATAATGGACATACTATTTAAAATCCTCTCATTACAAGGAAACAGAAAAGTAAAAAATTTAAACCAAAATATAAAAAAAAATCATATAAGACAAAAAAATAAAAGCTCCAAAGAACAGTCACGGGACTTTTTAGTCCATACATGGGCTAAGCCTCAAGAAAGCTTGACATCCCAAACAGGTTCTACCTTAAAGATTAGATAGCAGGTGCTGAACCAGAGGGTGTAGGCAAGACCCGCAAGTTCCATCAATTTAGGAAACTGGTTTCATAGAATTAAATAAAATAAGTCAGTTAAGGAATATAAATAAATTTCACAATTCCAAGGAACTCAATATATCATTGGAAAGGAAAACAAATACAAACCAAAGGAATAGAATCAATGGCACCAACAACGACTGTTGCCAACCACAGAGCAATCAGGGAACCGCCTCCAAATAAGAGAATTGGATAGGCATCTTCATAATCCAACTGCAACCATCAAGCAAAAATTATAAATATTTGTTATAGTTGAAACTTATTACTCTAAGTAATAAAAGTTGTATTTGTTAATTTAAAATCAAAAGTGATAAGTGAAAAGTTATAGTAGCATCTGTTTGAATTTTTAAACTTTATGTTGAACTATAAGTTAAGAGCGGTAAAATAAGTTTTTACAAACACTTTCACTAGAGCAGCTTATTAAATATAATCCATAGGGTATAAAAGTTTGTTAAAGTTGAAACTTATAACCCCAAGCAGTAGAAGTTTCATTTGTTGATTTAAAATCAAAAACTATAAGTAAAAAGTTATAATTACATCTATTTGAGCTTTTTGAACTTTTTGTTGATTTATAAGTTAAGAGCTATAAAATAAGTTTTGGCAAACACTGTCACTACCAAGATTTGCTTATAAAATATAATCCATAAGTATCAATTTCGTATCTACATGGGTTGGCAAAGGACCTAAACGGAAAGGAACTCATTCACTTTTGTCGCTATTTTTCTACTTTCGTTTTCCTGATACCTGATAATAACCTAACCCATTATTGATTCCTTCACCAGCATACCACCATAGCATACTCGGAAGGTTCAGAGAAAGCGGTTATCATGAACATAAAATGCTTAATATCTAATTTGATATACATATTCATAAATCCTCATTGTACTGTTTGTACATAACCTGAGATGCAAGAAAATGTATAAACAAGTTAAAGATCAATAAGTATTGCCATAAAAGATGGCAATGTTATAAACATATTAATAAATCATTTATTTATACATTTAAAGCGGAGGAAATCAGCTGCCAGATTCACTAGAAACAGTCCATAAAGAAACTACAAATGTAAGTTGAACACTCCTCCAAACTTTCAAAGAGGAAAAAAACAATTAATTTTTCCCAGATAAATACCAACAAAAAAGAAACTGTTCTTTTATGGTTTTCATCAAGTTTTTTTTTTTTTTTTTTGATAAGTAAGCAAAAAATGTACAGATAGGGCATTAAAGAAATAGCACTCATATACAAAAGCTCCCACAAATAATCACATCTACAAAAAGGGATTATTCCAAAGATAAAAACTCTATAAAGTCAACCGTATTAAAAATAATTTGTGTTCTCTCTCAAAAAACCAGTTATTCAAATTACTGAGAACATTTTTTAGAAAAACACCTTTCAATCCACACAATGTGAATTCCACCCCATCAAAATACTCGAAGTGATTTTTCCCTTATCAGTTCCCAAATTGCAAGACTCGGTGACTTTTCCGCTCTCTGCCAGATCAGGCTACATTTCAGCAATAGTGATTTTTTATTATTATTTTAAATTACTCGGGGTTAAGGCACTTCACAGCCTAGTTGTTGGGATAATTATTACAAGTCAAAAATCACAATGAGCAAGCCAACTCAACCACAACTCAATCATCCTTCGATGTAGTAGTACTGTAAGCAGAAGCAATGCTGAGAATAAAGAGGAGAAGAATAAATATGAAAAATCAACTTGGCTTCCACTTTGATATTGTACCATAAAGCTTCAGTTGCTGTTAATAGGACTCGCAAACAAAGAGTTCTCATAATATTGAAACTGTAGCAAAACAAATGGTTATAAAGACAAGCAATTTCCATCACCACATGAAAATTAAATATATTATAGGAAGTAAAGACAAAATCATATTGATAATAAAATGGTACTAAGAACTACGAATCTACGATTGCAGTAGGAAATCAAGGTGCCTTGAAGTGTGACAAATCAACCACTGGAGATTTAAAGTATATTTTTTATTTTTATTATTATTTATTTTATTTTATTTTATTTTTGTTTTAAAGGGGGGGGGGGGTTGTGGAAGCAAAATAGAGAGTTGAAATAGAAAATCACTGATCAGCAAATATGGATAGAAATTAAATGCTGCTCAGGTTGCTCAGTATCAACATAGTTGTCTACGTTCCATGAAGCTTTTATACAAGAACTTTCAATAAGTTTAACAATCATCACAGCAACAGCATCTTCCGCATAAACATGAAAAAACAAACACTAAAGATGAGATTTTATTTATTTTTAAATGACTTAAATACAAACAAGACAAATAAAAAAGGAAATTTAAAAAAAAACAATACATCAAAAAGGATATAATATTCAATTCCAACACTGAAAAAAGAAAATATAAAACACAGACATACCAAATGTACTTTAAGGTTGATTCCAGAAGTTTGGAAAGAACAAAAGGATTCTTAAAGATGAAAAGTTTAGAAAACAGAAACAAAAAGAGTGAGAGAAAGGGAAAGCATCTCTCCAGTGAGAAGAAAATTACCAAAAAAATAGAAGTGAAAATCAGGGCCAAGAATAGAATATTGGAGGATTCAAACGGGAAAAATAGACACCATGAAATAGTTCTAGAATCACTCTTTTCCTCGGGCCCAAAAACAGAAAGATCATTCCTCGGTAATATGATCAAATAATAAGCAGATTTCAGCTTTGGTCATATGGAAAATGGCCATGCATGCATCACTGCATAGAAAATCAGATTTTGCAAAACTATGAAGAAAAATAAAAGGCAGAGTACAATGGGGGTTGAGAAAAATGAAAATTTGAAAAAGAAATGCACTGATGAAAAGGCAGAAACAGCCCAAAGATTGGGCAACTCCAGTAACCTAAGATACGTGGCTATCTCATAATTATCAAGCACTAACATGTATTTTTAACTAGTTTTAGGCATATATCATGCGACTTTATTTTGCATTTGAATTTACCCATGGTGGGAAAAGACTAAAGAGTTACAAATAAACCAGATGAAGAGGCAGGGGTGTGGAAGCAAATGGAACAGAATAGAACAAGAAAGAAAGATATCAACTTGCACTTCAATCACAAAACATCAACAAGTGAAAGTAACTAATCAAATCTGCAAGTCGCTCCAGCAAGCTTCATGGTCCTCCAAAATTAAGAACCAAATAACACTTGCAATAGAACCCAAAAAAAAAAAAAAGAGTTTAGCATAGTTAACATGCATCGCTCCAGAAAGTGGCGAAGTCAAGAATAATGCCTAATCTGCAATATAAGCATAGAAAAACTCAACTCTGCGTTTAGTTCTTTAGTAATATAAAACAATTCTTAGTTCTTATTTCAATCTTATCCACTCTTCTGAGTCCCTATCACACCCGCTACTCATATTGCCATTCTGATCATGCATGTGCAAATATGGGAACTTCCTACCACAAATACTAAAGAATGTCATGTGAAGAAAACCATATCAAGCGATTGCATGTGCAAATCTGGGAACTTTCTACCACAAATATAATAGCAAAGCAATTAGTAATAAACCTTTATATCAAGGTTGTCTAGGAATTCAAATGCTTGCGCTTGCCCATCCATGGAAGAATCTTCATTAGGTTCTTTGTTTCGCACAATTTCAGCATACGAGTTCTTTTCAACTTGCTGAACACCTTCCACGGTTATTACTCCAGGTTCTTCTCCACCATGGCTTGGGCCAGTTGACATTTCTTCAGATGTTGTTGCTCTTAGAGATGAATTGGTGTAATATAGCAACCCTGAGAAAATGAAAGGGTTCACTATTAAAGGAGTTGAGATTTTCAGATCCTCGCATCATTTCTATAATTTAGAAGCAAAAGAGATTGTATCAGTTTCCAAAATATAAGGCAAAAACTTGGAGGGACTGCCAAGAAAATAACATTGCAGCCAGAAGTTTAGAGGCTCTTAAACAAACCCAAATTTAATCTCGTACACGATATAGGAGATTGCTACTCCATTCCCAATGTGAAAAATATCCCATGTGTTTTTTTTTTTTTTGATATCTCAGGGTGTCGGGCCAGTTACGTGCACCTTGGCTAATCCTTAAGAGACCAATTCCACCGCTCACTTGTGAGAGTCCCAATTAAAGCAGAGACAAAGTCTCGTATGGACTAGTACCAAAGAATTGATACAAACACACAAGTTTCGAACTTGTGTATTTGTATCTCATATGTGTAGAAATCCAATATCCAATCTAAAAACTTAAGCGATTAAGTAGAAAGATTCCAACATTATATTAACTAATCACCCAAGCAATGTGGAATTGTATACTCTATCATCCCTTCATGTACTATCGCTTTTGAGGTCTGCCACATGTAACTGCTTTTTTCATCTATCATTGTGCATCCTCTTTCTTGAATCGCCATCATGGGATGTGAAATTTTTTTTAAGTCTGTGGAATGGATCCCGCTCTGATATTATATAGAAACTTTGTCTTGCAAATAAAAGCTTATCCTATTAGGTAAAGAGGTCCAAACATTATGTTAAGTGATCTCCCATTCTATATCCAAACAACGTAAAATTGTACACTCTAACAATATGAACATCAAAGTCGCCAACTACAGCAGAAAAAATGAATCCAATGAACAGAAAAGTATTCTGAGAGAGTATAAAGAGCAATCAAATAGCACGTTACAAACATACAGACACACACACACATTATAAACATATATACATATATAGACATAGATTGGTCACTAATCCTCCATTATCAGACCGAATTTTGCAAACCTGAAGTGGTGCGAGGGATCGACAGCTTGAGAGGGAGAGAGGTTTTCGATCGGAGATAAGAGTGGTTCGCGGTGAATAGTGTATGGTGGGGGAGATTCGAAATAGTTCGAGCAGTGCAGAGCTCCATTTTGCGCGAAGGTGAGCTTCGAGGTCAAGCTGTTCCGGGCTCTTCTCTTATCGGACTGTAGTCGAGCTAGGGTTTAGGCTTTTCGGGGAAGTGTTTGGTCCTGTCGAAAGGAAAATGCAAACTTATTGGGCGGGTGAATAATAAGTACATAATTTACAGATGAGAATGCTAAACAACGCCCGGTGGGCGGTGTTTGAGGCTGAGTTGGCAGCCAATTTATTTTAAAGAAAGAAAAAAAAATGTTTAAGGTTGAGTTAGCAGCTAAGTTTTAAAAAAAATTAAACCAGGGTAGCGCTCTACGACTCTCCAATTTTCCGACGTATGCCCTCGCCGTTATCACCTCCGATGGCCGTGTCACCACCGTCTCCATTCATTTCCGTCGTCACCACCCCCGGCAACCCGCCACCGCCTCATCGCCGGTCCCTCTTTGTGTGTGTGTGTCTCTCTCTCTCTCTTTTCTCTTTCTCCCTCTTTTTGTTTTCTCGATCTATTTATTACTGTTGCTAACAGCTACCGACCCGCACCCCGCCGTAGAGAGAGAGAGGGGGGGAAGTGGTATTTATTATAGTTTATTTGTGTATTTGTTTTTAAATTTTAAGTTATTAATAAGTTTTTTATATTATTTGTCTTTTAATTTTAAGTTTATAGTTTATTTGTGTATTTATTAATTTGTGTATTTGTTTTTAAATTTTAAATTATTATAATAAAGTTATAATAAATTTTTAAAATTTAAGTTAAATTATAAACTAATTACTAATTGATTATATTATATAAATATAATTTTATTATTTGATTAGTTACTAAACTATAAACTATAAACTTATAAGTTTATAGTAAACTTATTAGTTTATAATTTATTTGCATTTTGTTTATTATAAAATTATTATTAATTGATAAGTTTATAATTTTTACTATTATAAGTTTATTAATTTATTATAACTATAAGTTGAACAATTGAAATAATAAAATACGATATAAATTTTATTAATAAAAAATCTAATGTAAACAATTTCACACATTATAAGTGTATTGTACATTTTAAAAAAATAGAAAAATTACATCACAATAGGTCAAGTACATTTCAATTAGGTTGGCACATACAAGTTTAACAATCATTTGCATTATTTTCTATTCAAAATACATGACAAATAAAATATAAAATTACAAATATAAAAAATAACATTTACATATGCAACATATAACTTAAAAAATCAGTCTGAGTTTGATAATTCTTCAGGCGTTCTAAAAGTGATAGATTATATGTTTGCTTCAAGTCTTTTCTTCTCGTCCATTTTTTTATACTTCTTCGATGCGTAAAGTGTGTCTCGTGTAATCATCAATACTTGGACCATTTTCAGAATAAGTCTGGATCTAGTCTCATTGAGTACCTGTCCACCTGTACTGAAAACTGACTCCGAAACAAACTATAAAGACATGAATGATAAATATATCGTGAGCTATCGGGGCCAATATTGGCTACGACATCTCGTGCTGTTTTCAATAATCTAAAATATCAAAATTATTTTCATCTAAATTTTCTATGGCATCAAAAGAACATTGGAGTTCTGTGATAGAACTCCCGTAAATCTCAGAAAGTCGCCTATTTTTTATTATAGACCAATCGTCGTTACGACTTCAAGATGAAGTCCTAATTGCAGATTGTGTTGATTATGGTATTATATGCGTTTTATATTCATCATATAATATTTAAGTGTTTTGTTTATTGGGTTAAGTGCGTTTGTATTACCATAAATATTTTTTTAAAAATATTATAAACTAATATTTTTACTCATAGGTTCTAGTATGTAAGTTATTTCAAAAATATATATTATTTCATTATAATATTTATCAAATTTATCTTTCATACTAAATATCATTTGATAATATTTTGAATTGATTAAAAATTCATCAAATATTTGCAATAATTTGTTTTAATCGCAGTAAAACTAATAGAGTAGTAAGAGTGTAAATAAATAATAATAATTTTGTTACTTGATCAAAAATTTTATAAATTTTTTTATATACATTTAAATTATCACAATCACTAGGCATTGATGGATCAAAATTTCTTTCTATATTCATTTTAGAAAATAAATAAATTATTTTATTTTATTTTATTGCTAATTGTAACATATTATACTTCGAGTTCCACCTAATTTTTATATCATATTGTAATTTTTTATATTTTATATTTTTTTATTGACATATATTTCTATACAGACCAACTATTCTAACACTACTATTTATACATCCTATTGCTAACCTAACTCTTTTAAGAGACTCATTGTAATATTTAAGTTCTTATTTCACAATTAAATTTAAAATATGTACGAAACAACGAATATAAAATAAAGATCTAGATAATTAAAGCTGTAAATTACGTTTTAAATAATTAACAAATTCATTATTATAAGAAGTATTATCTAAAATAATAGCAAATATTTTTGGTACAATACTCCACGTAATTAATTTTTTTCTAATAATTATACCTAAAAAATGACCAGTATAGAAAAATTCTATAGTTTTAAATAAAAAAAATTCATTTACATAAATTTCAATCATTATCTATAAAATGTACAGTAATACATTGAAATTCTTGAGCATTTTTAGCAATCCATAAATAAGAAGTTAAACTAGTTTTTTATTTTTAAATTTGTAAATAAATCCATCAACTCGATTTTAATTTCATCAAATCTATTTAAAATTCTATTTCTTGTAATATTTCTAAAAAAACGTTAAAATTACGAAACAAATCCAGTTTATATAATTTCTTTAAATGTCGGTTGTTCACTAATTGAAAATAATTGTTCTTATTTTATTAAATAATTAACAATAGAATTTTGTGGGCAGTTTGTTCCTACGAAAAATTAATAATATTACCAGTTTCACCCCACCTATTTGTATTTGTGAAGTGAGATTAATTGATAAATTTTTACTGTGACTATCAGAATATCTACGTAAGCGACTAGTTCCACTCGATGTGTGATCCGAAAGTAATTTAATACAAATTTTACATTTTATTTTAATAGTAACAGTGCCATCATTATTTTTAAAAATTTTTTTTTCAAGAAATTCCTACACTTTTGAAATTATTTTTTGCTAGATGAACCTATAAATGGAGATACAGATGCAGATGCATGTGCAGATGTTGATAAAGCAGTGAGTGGATTAGGAATAGGAGTATGGGAGTGGAATTAAAATCACTACTCACTCACTAGGTAAAAATGTGAAAATATCTTATTTTTCATCAACGGTAAAAATATTTGGATCCATCGATAAAAAAGAATTATAAAAATTTTAAAACGAAATTAATAAATTAGATAATAGAGACTAGAATTTTAAAAAATTAAAAATAAAATAAAATTTTAAATTTTAAAAATAATTAATTAAAATTTTTAAAAAATGTATTTAAAATTTAATTAAATATTACAACAAATAAATTAAATTGTAGATAATTTAATTTTTTTAGATACTAAAATTTAAATTGCAACAAATAAATTAATTTTTTAAAGAATAGAGACTAGAATTTAAAAAAATAAAAATAAAATAAAATTTATTTTTTTTAAAAAATTAATTAAATAATGTAACAAATAAATTAAATTGCAGAAAATAAAGCAAACCGAATTAAAGAACTCCGATATTTAATCTTGATCTCGATTGATTTGTATTTTGATCTTGATCTTGATTCTTGATCTTCACTCATTGATTCGTCAACAATTGCACCGAATTTAAATATCACCTAGCAATTAGAAAAAAAATTAGAGAAAAGAGATCCCTATTTATAAGAAAAAAAATTATATTTTTAAAATTAAAAAAAAAATTTAACAGTTAGCTGGGCTAGGTAGGGCTGGGCCTAACGGTCAAAAAATTTCAAGTCTTAATTTTTAAACAGATTTTATTTGAGTCGTTCGTTTCAAAATCTGACCGTTTGGAGGGGGGAGAGAATCGGGCGAACTGGGCCGAACCT
This sequence comes from Heliamphora exappendiculata, assembly GCA_034768845.1. Taxonomy (NCBI): domain Eukaryota; kingdom Viridiplantae; phylum Streptophyta; class Magnoliopsida; order Ericales; family Sarraceniaceae; genus Heliamphora; species Heliamphora exappendiculata. Next base: position 13,268,820 of record JAOTRH010000001.1, on the reverse strand, counting down.
TATAGTTAGCCTGGGACCAAACCTGTAGACAAGCTTGTGACGGACCTAAGGCTGGGCCTACATGTTGACTTTTGGATGGGCAAGCTTCAGCCCAATCCGGCCATAAACAGTATAAATCGAATTTAAGGCCGGACTTACATGTAGACTTTTGGATGGACAGGCCTCAGTCCAGCCTGGCCATAAACAGTTAGACCTAAGGCCGGGTCTACATGAAGACTTTTGGATGGGCAGGCCTCAGCCCAGCCCGACCATAAACAGTATAAGTCGGACCTAAAACCGGCCTACATGCAGACTTTTGGATGGACAGGCCTCAGACTAATCCGGCCATAAACAGTATAAGTCAGACTTAAGACCGGGCCTACCTGAAGACTTTTGGATGGACAATCTCAGCCCAGCCCGGCATAAACAGCCAGCCCAATCATAAACAGTATAATTTGGACCTAAGACCGGGCCTACATGAAGACTTTTGGATGGGCAGCCTCAGTTCAGCCCGGCCATAAACAGTAGAAGTCGGGCTGCATAGCAGTGGGCTTCCTCCCCTCCAGCCATTTTTACGCACCAAACTACGTTGTACTAAAAAAAAATCTGACAATTTGCTCTTCAAAAATCCCTCCACCCCTTCTCTCTCTCTCTCTCTCTCCAATTCGTCTTCTAGTCTCTGCAATTTCCATGGCGGTTCGGCCACCCGAGAACCTAACCAGAGAACAGTATCTTTACATGGCGAAGCTTGCCGAGCAAGCCGAGCGCTACGAGGAGATGGTGAAGTTCATGGAGAAGCTTGTCATCGGCTGCTGTTCATACGCTGCCGGCGGCGGCCGGGAGCTCACCCTGGAGGAGCGGAACCTACTCTCGGTCGCTTACAAGAACGTGATCGGCTCACTCCGCGCCGCCTGGAGGATCGTGCCGTCGATCGAGCAGAAGGAGGAAGCGCAAGAACGAAGATCACGCCGCGCTTGTCAAGGGGTACAGATCCAAGGTCGAGTCGGAGCTGTCCGAGGTCTGCGCCGGAATTCTGAAGCTTCTGGACACGCATCTGATACCCTCGGCCTCCACGAGTGAGTCCAAAGTGTTTTTCTTGAAGATGAAGGGAGATTATTATCGGTACCTTGCTGAATTTAAGGTTGGGACAGAGAGGAAGGAGGCCGCCGAGGACGCCATGCTGTTCTATAAGGCTGCTCAGGTATAATATTGTTAAAAGTAAATACTTCATTTTGGTCTGTCAAAATCAATGGTATTTTTTGTTTCAAAACTATTTTTATAATTGTTTAATTTTAATTTTAGAATTTTAAACCTTTGGAATAGTTTTTTTGAAAAGTTTTTAGCTTAAATTTTTTTTAAAAATCTTACTTATTTAGCCCCGTTAACTTTTTTTACATATTTTTTTTGTAAAAAAAATATCCAAAAATTAAAAAAATATACAACAAAAGCTAATCCATAGGTTAAATTTAGAAGTACTGATACTTTTTATTATTATTTTATCTTATTTTAAAATCTCATTATTTTTTTTATAAGTTATTATATAATTATTTTTATTAAGTGAGCTTTTTTTAATATGTAATTAGTAATATTACATAGGAACATGTGGGTATGATAGACGAATATTTCAAAAATAGTGACATACAAATATTAGATATGTATCATATATTGATACGCGTTCAATATGTGAGAATACATGTTGGATACATTTGAGAGGTATTCAAAAGTATATGTTGTTATTTTTTCAATTTTGAATAGTTTTTGAATATGTTCAAAATACAGGAGATACGTATATACGTATAGGATATGTTTTGAATACAAATAAAATACATTTTGGATAAATTTCAATTTTTTAAATTTTTTTTAAAGTTATTTTTTATTTAGTTGACCTTTTGGTTTTATTATTATGAATGGACTACTATTTAAATATTTTTTTTATGCTTAATGAAATTTTTATTTATTTATTACTTATCTAGTTATTTTTTAGTTTGGACAGTTATTAAACGTTTTAAAATAAGAACAAATGAATTAATTCTTACTTTTAGTTTAGTTTTATAAATAATATAATACTACAAACCAAATTTTGTTTACAAACGTATCCTAACTATACTCGTATTTTAATTTTTTGATTTTGTTGTATTATTGTATCCATATTATATTTATATCTCGTATTCGCATGTGTTTCCAAAGGGCACACAAACACTAGTATAAGTTATATATTTTTCCTTTCTAAATTTGCGTGATAAGAACTAAAAACCTAATTGTGAGTGCAAATTTGTCTACTTACTTTAAAAGTGAGTAAACTTACCTTCAATTAGTTTATTAATTTTTAATAAAAATAGGTTCTACTACTTAACTTCTTTTATTTTAATCCTTCTTATACTTCTTTCATTCTCGTATGTGAGTTTACCTTCCATTTGTTTGTTGGTATTTTAAAAGAAATGGTGCTCGCACCTAGGCTTTGTTGGCAAAGAGCTTAAAGGCCGATTTTATATTTTTTGGCTTAAAGCCAAAAAATATAAAAATCATAGCTTGGAAGCCCAATTTTTTTTTTTTAGCCTTTTAGCCTTTTTGTTTTTTTTTTACATAAAATAATTTTATATATATTTTAAAAATATTATATTTTTTATTATACATATCCATTATGTATAATAAAAATTATATTTTTAAAATTTACTCAACAAAATTTATATTTAATATAAAATTAAATAAAA
>JAOTRH010000001.1:13216442-13229783 GCA_034768845.1 Heliamphora exappendiculata | reverse complement strand
AAAAATTAAATATGCATAGCGTGTGCCATAAACCTCAGTTAGTATAGATAATTTGGTGGAACTGGGCCTTTTTATACTGGACCACGAATTTGGTCCGGGCGTATAGATTTTGTAGCTTCTAGAAAGAGGCCCAACTCTCCTTTTTACTGTTGGTTAGTTTTGCCCAACCAAGGTCTTCGAGTTAGGAATATGTGGGTTTTTGTGATTAGTCATATGCGTATAAAACAAATTTTTTTTTTTTTCAAGAGAGTTTTGGTCATAACTCCCTCATCTTAATACAATAAGGATAATGAGTAATTTTTTTCCTTCTCCAGTCTTTCAACTTAATTAGGAAAGAATATTTTATCAAAATACCCCTAAAAGACTAAATAGGCTCCAGCAAATTGCAAATTGCCCAACATCATATATATATTTTTACTACAAATTTTAAAATATTATAACTTTTATTTGTTTCATATAAAATCAACTGTTTTAGAATTCTTTTGTCGAGCTCGAACAATATTTATGATAGATATCAAATTCTTTATAAAAATAATCACATAGAGATTTTCATGTAAGTTCACTGACACTAAAATTTCAGTCTCACTAAAATTCTGAGTGAAATTTTACGGTGACATTCTCAATAAATTTTGACCATGATTGATGGTGGTTTCATATTTCTTGAAAAAGAAACGTATAAATATTTTCACTAAAAAGAAACATGGAAATATTTCATTGTGTACATGAAAATTTCACTGTGATTGGGTCAGTATACAAAGAAACTTGGGCTTAAACATGAAATTAAGCCCAAGTATATAAACATAAAATTAAGTGTACTATATAAGAAAATTTGTGAATTATTACTAATAGCTTGACTTTAAACATTTCGATTTATATTGTTAGGCTCTTTATTCAATTTATTAGGTGAATAATCCATTTGGATCTTTACAAATAATATCAAAACTAACATTGGGTCCGTGACGAATTTCAAGTGATGCGGACAAAGGAGTAGAGGTCCTGAAATTGTATAAGTCTAATAAAGAGCCTAACAACTTGAACTTATGTATTTTAGGTCGCATTGTTTGATTCTTTATTTATGTTATACGATTAGTAACTCATTTGAGTTTCATTGTTAGACTCTTCAAATTGCTATTGGCAATTTGAAGCCCCGAAACCAACTGTTCCATTTTATATTGACATCATTTATTCGTTTTTGGGTCGAGCTAGATTGATATTTTTGAAATCAATGCATCTTAAGTTGCCATACTTGACTAGAACTACCCTCGCCTCACTTCCTATTCATTTTTTAATCAAGACCCGAGAACATTTTTTTTCTTCTCAAAATATGATACGTGTTCTCAGTTATAGTGTACTAGACCAATGGGACATTGAGTACAATGCACAATTATCCTCTTGCAAAATAATTTTTCAACTCCCAACACATCTACGACAGATCTTGGCATATCTTTTTTTGCAAAAACATCCATAATAGATCTAATGCGCTTTACAATATCTCATTTTTTAATGAATTCTTTGATTTTGTTTTATTTTTTAGAAGTAAACATTCTTGTTCACTCCACCGTGACTATGAAAGGGCTAAGGTTCATCCAATCTAAAACGAATCTCGAATACACTCTACTCACTTTTTTTTATTGCCTAAAGAACATATTTTATAGCCTAGTTTTTGGCATGCCTGTAATTTCTTAGCATATTAAAAGAGCCAACAAGAGAGGAGTAAAGAAAAGAAAGAAAGCCGCTTGTTGTCTGTTCGCTCTCCGAAAATTTTACCATCCACAAAATTTTATTGATAGATAAAATTAAAACTATAATGAATTTTTAAAAATTCATGATTAAAATAGTAATTTCTTTAATAATTAGTACAACAAATAGGTACACCTCATAAAATTACAAGAAAAAATTAAGAAAGAATAATACATATGAGCACAATTAAGAAAAATAACAACTTATATAGTAATTTTTAAAAATTGTGCAGCCAATAGGCCCAATACGCAAGTCTCAAAAGATACATGAAAGTAAAAAAAGTAAAAAACAAACAAAAATCATCAAAAAACTACTTAGAAATAAATTTACTATCACATAAATTCTACTGTAATTATAGTAAAATCTCTGTATATATAAAAGTATATAGACAATTGTTATAGAATGTTTGTAAATATAATTTACATAGAAAATTTCTTATATATATACACTTTTTTTACAATTCATACTTTAAGAGTTCATATAGAACGAAATTTTATATATATATATATACAGACACTATTATATAAAGGTTGAGAAATGACTCGGTGTTTTTGAAGCTGTATGAATTTTTTTATTTTTAAAATATCCATTAAATTTGAAAATATGTCAAAATACCCAATGAGTTCTATTAACTAATTCAATTATCAATAAATTTAAAATTACAACTAGAGGAGATAAATTTTATCAATAAAGATAAAGTCACATCTCTTTAAAGAGAGAAGATGACATCAAAAGTTGTGATATGATAGATTTTTTGATAACTCAAAATAATAATTAGAATCATTGATGAAAAAGAGTTCTTATCCTATAAATAAAGACCGAATTCTACAGGTAAAGGTACGCAATCATATATCAATACAAGAATTATATTATTTTTCACCATGATTGTGGCTAACTTAAGTATCAGAGTACCTCCGGCCAATCAACACCGGTCGGGACGCTAACGGTGCTCTCTTTTTGTAGGATTTCAGAATTTTCGAATACTTGATTAGTCTTCTTCGTTAAAAATATTCATCATCGCGTTGAGGTACGATTTTTTACCCCTACAATTTAGCGTCGTTTGTGTGAACGAAAAAGTAAAAACGAAAAAGGCGATCATGCCATGAGTTCATCAAAAAGTCCTCGATGATGGAGAGGATTATCAATACCAATAATAATCAAAGCATCAAACACATCATAAGGAGACGAAAGCAAAAATCAATTATCCTGATTTGATATTTGGTGGCCATGAGAGAAAATCAATTAAACAGAATTGAGTAGCAGTGGATCAAGCAGCGGCGAAACAGTGCGTCGACGAGGAAAAAATAGTCTACTTTTCGTGCATGAATCGGAGGTCAAACGAAACCCGATCGTCATGAAATTTTAAAGGCAAACTCTCGGCACATGATTCTTGTTAATCAACGGCATCGTTTGTCAACCAGTGAGATCTAAACTTGGTTTCATTTGTTTGGCTCTACTAAATATTTGGAAAAAATAGCCTATTTTTGCCCATAGATTGGAAGCCAAACGAAGTCCGATCATCATGAAATTTAAGGGGCATACTCTCGACACTTGATTCTTGTTAACTAACGGTATTGTTTGTCAACCGGTGAAATCTAAACTTGGTTTAATTTATTTGGCTCTACTAAATATTTGAAGAAAACAACATATTTTTGCCCATAGATCGGAAGTCAAGCGAAGTCCGATTATCATAAAATTTAAGGGGCATACTCTCGACACTTGATTCTTGTTAACCAACAGTATCGTTTGTCAACCGGTGAAATCAAAACCTAGTTTAATTTATTTGGCTTTACTAAATATTTGGAGGAACAACGGCAAGACTATCAAAAGCAGGAATCATATTAGCAAAAACCAGAGGTAGGCCAAGCAAGAACACCTACATTCTTGCCACAACAAACCTCCGTGGGGATCAAAATAAAAGGGAAGCGCCACTTCTCTCATCTCTCCCTCTCTAATATTTTCTGTTATGAATATATTATTTAGAACATACATGCCATATATTTGTATATCTAATATTTTTTAATCACTCTCTTTACACATGTGCATTTTCTTAAGCAATCTTAAAATCCACAGTATTATCTTTACCAGCAGCAGATACAACAGTAACTCATGAAATAAAAATATCATCAGCATGGAAGTCTCCCGAACGCACATATGCAACTTCACTTGCAGCTATAACAGTCGCAGCAACAACATAACTTAGTACAGTCTACTCAATTGCAATATTCTTCTCAACAATCTGTTATGTAGCCTTCTGTCATGCAACAAGCTCCATTATCTAGCCTTCAACAAAGTTTGTAGTCTTATGTTCGACAGTCAACACAATCTACGCTCTAACAAAATTCACAGTCAGTCATCAGACAACAACACCAACAGAACAACAGAGTAATATGATTTTCTTCTCTCTCAGTAGTGATGGCAAAATATAGACTCCTTAGAATGATTAGAGCCACTATTATATCTAGACATAGAAAGAAGCACATAGACGAGAGAGACACATGTTCAAGAAATTTGCGTCTATACGACAATACCGAGTATTAGCCCCTTGTATGAAAATTCATCTCATACTCGGGAAAAAATAGCCTAAGAGGCTATGCTTGACGTCTATCCGAACATAATTATCCCATTGTATGAAAGTTCATCCCATACTCGGGAAGAAATAGTCTAAGAGACTAAATTCGAAATCTATCCGAACAGCATTAGTCTCTTGTATAGAAGTTCATCCAATATTTGGGAAGAAATAGCATAAGAGGCTAAGTTCGACGTCTATCCGAACATAATTATCCCCTTGTATGAAAGTTCATCTCATACTCGGGAAAAAATAGCCTAAGAGGCTAAATTTGAAATCTATCCGAACAGCATTAGCCCCTTGTATGGAAGTTCATCCCATACTCGGGAAGAAATAGCCTAAAAGGCTAAGTTTGAAATCTATCCGAATAAAATTATCCTATTATGTAGAAGTTCATCCCATACGTGGGAAAGAATAGCCTAAAAAGTTAAGTTCAAAATTTATCCGAACAGTTTGAAGTTCATCAAACAAAAGCTTATACTCCTTTTTACTACAATAAAAGAAAGTAGAAGCTGGGAGGCAATTGGAGGGGATAAATTTTCCCAATAAAGATAAAGTCACATCTCTTTAAAGAGATAAGATGATATTAAAAGTTGTGATATGATAGATTTTCTAATAACTCAAATAATAATTAGAATCATTGATGAAAAAAGACTTTTGTCCTATAAATAAAGACCGAACTCTACTAGTAAAGGTACGCAATCATATGTCCATACAAGAATTATATTATTCTTCACCATGATTGTTGCTAACTTAAGCATCGGAGTGCCTCTGGCCGATTAACACCGGTCAGAGCGCTAACAGTGCTTTCTTTTCGTAGGATTCTGAAATTCTCGAATGCTTGATTAATCTTATTTGTTACAAATATTCATCATCACGTTGAGGTACGATTTTTTTACCCCTACAACAACTTTCACAATTTTACTTACTAATTCTGCTATTAAAAAATTTGTCTCACATACTTATGCATGTTAGTGAGCATATATATATATATATAAGTATCGGATCAATTTAAATTTTTATATAAATAAAAATTCAACGAACTTTACGTAATAAATGGATTCGATTATAAAAACACATTTGAAAATGTATTATGCTTAAAAGCATAATATGGTACTGTGCTTTTAAGCGCAACACTTTTCCAATTTTTTTTTTTTGTTTCCAAAATTTAATTTCAATTACTTCATTGGATTTGACTTTTCTTCCTCTAATTTAACCTCTTTTTAAAATAAATTAAAGATTGCAATGGGCGCTTGCCTCATGCAAAATGTGGTGGATCGAATAAAGCAAAATTATCATATAACCCAAGGATGACCTCCCCTGCCGGCTGCCCCTTTCCCCTGCCCGTCTGTTGGTAAAGGATCACTAATAAAAGGTTTTTTTTTTTTTTTAAATGAATGAGAGGATGGAAAGATACCCTCATGATCGCCAAATCACTCCTAACCCTTTGCCATTGCCTTTGTGCTTTGCCATTGTCTTTTGCCTTTTTCTTTTCAGGAATGACCCATCCTTATTAGAATCTCAACACTTCCCATCTTTTGTATGCTTCAAGGTTTCTCTCCCACCCCGTGCTCCCCGGCCCCTTCTTTCTCTTATTACAAACCTTAATTCCTAAGTACTTGACTTTTTTAAAACATTCTCTTTGATCAACTTAGCTTGTGTTTGGATTAAATTTTTTTCTAAATTTTTAAATTTTTTTAGCTTTTTTTAATAAACAAGTAAAGCATAAATTATAGATAAGTCCCAATTTAAAATGTTGTTTATAAATAAATCATTTTTAAAACTCTCGTGTTCTAATAGGTCTTGTTTTAATTTTTTTTTAAATTTAAGACATATATACCCTAGTTGTTAGTAATGACAACTCGATATATATAAAAGGATTGTTAGCATATCTTTTTATTTTAAAATTCGTATTCCCTTGTTTTCATATATTTTTTATTTTATAATAACGTGATTTGAAACCATTCGGAGCCTTAAAATATGGCCTGAATATATACACAATTGTATTAAAAAGATTCACATGGGAAAGAAGACAGTGTTGAAGCCATTTTTTGTGATTTTTGCACGTTGAAGATTGGTTCTTCATTTTTCGTTGAGGCACGCTAGTTGCATCGCGATTTTTTGTATATAATTTTTTATTCTACCAATCTCGGTATGTAATCTCTTTAAATTATAAGTTGCAGAAAATGATACATGAGAAAATGTTGTGCGTAACTCTGTTGCAGACAATGATACACTAAATGTATATTACGTATCCCTATTGCAGAAAATAATACACTAAATGTATCGTTTTCTGTAGTTTACCTAAATAGTTTATCGTTTTAAATACACAAAAAATAATATACTATGAAAAATAATACAATATTTTCGTACCCTTATTGTAGAAAATGATACACTAAATATATTACATACCCCTATTGCAGAAAACGATACACTAAATGTATTATTTTCTGTGGTTTAACCAAATAGCATACCATTTTATGATATTATTTTCGTTCCATTAGGTGTATCACCATATCCGGATATTTTTTTTGTGATTTAACCAAATCGCTAATTTCTCGGAGCCATTCAAAGGATTTCTCTAAGAGACGCGAAGATAGGAAATGTAATAAGGGTATTTTCGAAATATAATTTCAAAATGGGACCTATACAAAAATTGTTCTAATTTTAGGACCTAACAGTGAGAGAAAACTTAAAATGGGATCTAATACCGAATTACCTAAAAGTAAATGTAAAAATATGTGAAAAAAAGCTATCTGAAGCTAAATCAGTGAGCTTTTTAAAAGCTTTTAAATAAAAAAAATTTTAAAAAATTGGCCCAAACATAAACTTAATTATTAATTATTTATTTCAATACTAAACCTATGTTTTACTCATCATTATAATATATATATGTTGTAGGTGTGCGATGATAATGACTAGTCAGGACCAATGGAGCCTCTAAACGAATTCAAATTCTCTCACAAGATAACAACTGTGAACTACCCAATAGCAGGCGCCGAAAGCCATCCCGATGGTCAAATTAGTGTATGTTTGATAGGAGAAATGAGAATCTGCAGAGAGAATGAAAATTTAAAAGAGTTTTTCTATGTAACATTGTGTGTACCTCTATATCTTAGGTTTGGTTTCCTTTCATAGGAATGGGAGAACATGGCCCTTTTTTAGACTCCTAATGGGCCGGATTCCATTTTGAGCTTTACCTTGTAGTAGGTAGGTCATGCTCATACAACTTAAGATAATATTTGGCAGTAAGTTTGTAGATTCGGTCCAATCGCCATTAATGCCAATAATTTGGCCACGCTACCCTCATTAATATTAGGAGTTCGGCCATGCTACCAGTATTATATGGTGTCAAATTAGCCCAAGTGATATAGACAAGCTTGAGCAAGAGCTTGGTCATGTCAATGTCTGTTCGGCTCAATCTAGATATTGTGTTCATCCTTGTGATCCTTCTCTGGCAGCCTGTTAGTTATGGCCTCTTACTCTAGGCTCACTCAATCAAAGTGGTCGGGCTCAAGCTGGATACGACTCCTTTAATGTTAAATTAAATCAAATCAAATTAAAATTTTGTTTTAATTATAAGGTGGATTACATAAATTTTTTTACATTATTCTGTTCCTTTAAAGACTATATTTTTAGTTAATTTTAACAGATTTTTATCTTTTCTGAATTCGGTGTCCATGTCAATTGAGATTTTTTTCTAATATTTTAATTACTCATAATTTTATCACTTTTTTTTACTACTGTATATATGTTTGAAAGTGATGAAAGCATTTGGGTTGTCCGCATTGTTAAAGATTAGTGCGAAAGATATGATAAGAACCAATTTCAATTAGATACATGAAAATAATATTAATCATTTTATAATACGAATACTTAAAAATATACCTTGATCCATGATGTTATAAACTCATGTTAGAAAGAGAACTTAGACAAGAAAGATACTGATCTCTAAGTTGTTTATGTGTAGAGGATTTTCAAACCACTTCTCTCTCTAGGTGATGGAAGCCATGTACATCACGTGGTGCCAAGTTCAAGTTTCAAACTTAGACTTGGACTTTCGAATAGAGAGTGTAATTTGGGACCTTACACTATTTATACTAGTTGTCTTCCTATCAAAGACATTTAACCATTATGAAGACCATTAATGAATTCATAAGTTAGGGAAATGTATCTCAAAAATTCTTAATGAAATACATAATGAATCTCTCAAATTCATTGTATAGATCCAATGTATATCTTGCATTCATTCTTAGATACACAATAAATATACTATGTTCAATGTAAGTCTTCCATGCATGTACACATAGGTGCATTCATCAATACTTATTCATCAATAAGTTCATGAACATTAAAAGCTTCTTGGTGGGATTAATCTAACATATTTATGCATTGGTCACATTAAAGAAATAAATGCTAACAACCTTCCACTTGGCCTGCATGAATACATTTCATAATAAGATTATTATCATAAGATGGCCAACATTTTCCCAATAGAAGATTGCACCTTTCACCATTAAATTCTATTCAATGAAGCTATTAGTATCAAATCATTGTAGTCACTGAGTCGCTCATTGACTTAAGACTGTACAATGGTTATAATGCTAATTTTTGTCATCAACAAGAGTATGTGAGTTTAAAAGAAAAGATGACATTAGCAGCATAATGATGATTAATGCTAACTCATCTATAATGGTCTTGTTACTTATAACATTCAAGTTGTGCACAAAATTTGATGAAAACAAAAAGCAACAAACATAATTAATCATTATTATAATTAAATGATCAATACATAATAACAATGGTACACTTTCATTTACTCTAATTTTTTCACAAAGTCCATGCGCGCAACATGATCCTTAAAGAGCTTAGGGGACAGACCTTTAGTTAGAGAGTTTGCCAACATGAGTGTAGTGCCAATATGTGCAATGAAAATAGTTTGATTCAGTACCCTTTCTTTAGCAGCGAGATACTTGATATCAATATGCTTAGATCCTCCTGAAGTTTTGTGATTTTTAAAGAATCAAACAGCGACATCATTGTCACAATAAATCTTCAATGGTCTCGAAATTGAATCAACAATATGCAATCCGGAGATAAAATTTCTTTAGCCATATAGCATGACATGAACCTTCATACAATACTATAAATTCGGCCTCCATAGTGGAAGAAGCTGTCAACGATTGTTTATAACATTTCCATGAAATAGGTCCATTTGGTAACATAAAAAGGTACCCAGAAGTCGACTTCCATGTGTCTTTACATCCAGCATAATCAGCATCTGAATATTCGACTACCTCAAGATTATTTGATTTTTGGTAAGTTAACATGTAATTCTTAGTTCCTTGCAAATAACGTAATACTTTCTTGACTACTTTCCAGTGATCAATCCTGGAGTTGTTTTGGTATCGACCAAGCATGCCTACTGCAAATGCTATATCGGGACGCGTATAAACTTGGGAATACATAATACTTCCAACTGCCAAGGCATAAGGAATGTTCACCATTTGTTCCTTTTCCAAATTATTCTTCGGATATTAAAAATTGCTAAACTTATCACCCTTAACAATTGGGGCAATAGTAACCGAACAAATGATATACCTAAAAGATCACGAGACCTATCTCGGTGAATTTCAATTCCAATAACGAATGATGCTTCACCAAGATCTTTCATATCAAAATTTCTTGTAAGGAATTGTTTCATCTCATGTATCATTCTCATATTATTGCTAGCAAGTAATATGTCATCAACATACAAAACTATTATGCAGATCTTGCTCCCACTGATTTTAAGTTATATACATTGATCAACTATATTCTCCTTAAAATCAAATTTAGTGAGAACTTCATGAAATTTGAGATACCATTAGTGAGATGCCTGCTTTAGACTATATATGGACTTTATAAGCCTATAAACCATGTTTTCCTTACTTTCATCCTGAAAACCTTCAGGTTGATCAATGTAAACTTCTTTATGCAAGTCACCATTTAAGAATGTTATTTTAACATCCATTTGATGTAACTCTAAGTCATAATGAGCTACAAGAGCCTTGACTATTCGAAAGGAATCTTTATTGTAGACAGGACTATAAGTTTCCTTATAGTCCACCCTTTCCCTTTGAGTGTATCCTTTAGCAACTAATCTGGCCTTGTATCTTTCAATATTACCCTTTGAGTTACATTTGGTTTTAAAAACTTATTTACAACCAACAGTTTTGGCACCATCGGGGAATATTACAAGTTCCCAAACATTGTTGTCTTGTATAGACTTTAACTCATCATTCATGGCATTTAACCACTGAGTTGCATTTCCATCATTTAGGGTTTGAACAAAAGAAACTGGATCGTTTTTCAAGCCTATATCACACTCATTTAGATAAACCTCGTAGTCATTTGATATAGCAGGCCTCTTTTCTCTTTGTGATCTACGTAAGGGCGTTTCTGTAACAGGAACACTTCCTTCTTCAAAGTGAGAAGTCTCTTGGGTACCACCATTATTCATAATTGGTGCAACTACCTCATTTTCTTGAATAACCGAGAAAGACTTGAGAAAACGGTTATTTTCAGAATTAACATTTTTATATTCATTTCTCCCACTAACGTTCCCATATTCTAGAAATACAGCATGTCTAGTTTCAACAATTCTTGTGCTATGAGTAGGACAGTAAAAACGAAATTCCTTTGATCTGTCAGGATATCCAATGAAATAACAACTTATAGTTTTATGATCCAATTTCTTTATTTGTGGGTTGAAAATTTTAGCTTCGACAGGACAACCCCATACATGTAAGTAATTCAAAATAGGTTTCCTACCAACCCATAATTCATAAGGAGTTTTAGGTACAGCCTTAGTAGGAACCCTATTAAGAATATGTACGGCAGTTTTAAAAGCCTCACCCCATAAAATTTTTGGCAAAGGCGAGTTACACATCATGCTTCTTACCATATCCATTAGAGTACAATTTCGTTGCTCAACTACACCATTTTGCTCGGGTGTACCGGGTATTCTGTGATTAGCAACAATACCATACTCAGCAAGATATAAAGCAAAAGTACTTGAATTTTGACCTAATTCAGTGAACCTTCCATAATATTCACCACCTCTATCAGATCTTACACTTTTAATCCATTTTCTAAGTTGATTTTCAACTTCAACTTTATAAATTTTGAACGTATCTAGTGCTTCAGATTTTTCACGAATAAGATACACGTAAGTATATCTAGAAAAGTAATTAATAAATGTAATAAAATACTTATGTCTAAAAATAGTTGGAATCAAAAAAGGACCACATATATCAGTATGAATTGTTTCCAATAATTCTGTAGTTCTAGTTGTACCCTTTTTATTAAACTTTGTGTATTTTCCTTTCATGCAATCTACACAAGTAGTAAAATCAAAAAAATCAAGTGAATCTAAAATTTCGTCTTTGACAAGACGTTCCATTCTTTTCTTTGATATGTGACCCAAACTCTTATGCTACAATATAGATAAATTTTTATTCACTCGCTTTCTCTTCTTATCTACCACATTATTTACATGAAATGATAAAAGAGGCTGCACATAAGTAGAGTCTAAAATCAATGAATAAAGATTGTCATATAAAGAGCCAGCGCCAACCAAATGAGAATTATGGAATACAGAAACTCCATTATTTCCAAATTTAAATTCATAACCATGGGAAACGAGTTGTGAAACTGAAATTAGGTTTCTAGTAAATACATAAACATATGTTGTGTTTACTAAATCAATAATAAAATCATATTGTAATATTAGACGAAGGATTCCAATAACTTCAACATCTATTTCAATTTCATTTCCCATTATAATGGTTCTCTCTCCTTTACTTAGTCTCTGACTTGTAAGGTATCCCTACATGGAGTTTGTTATGTGAATACTAGCTCCAGTATCAATCCACCAAGAGTTTGGTGGAACATCGACTAAATAAGATTCATAAGACATAAAGCATTGGGTTTTACCTTTCTTTTCCAACCAAGACTTAAAATCTAGACATTCTTTCCTCTTGTGACAGAAATGATATCGAATCTTATTTTCTTCATTTTGACATTGGTGAGTTTCAGTATTCGTATGCTTTTTCTTCTTACTCTTGCCTTTCTTGAATTTTTTTTTCTTTGGATCCATAGTGGTGAGATGAGCCATATCAGGTTTTTCAACTTTAAGTCTCTCTTCTTCTTGAACACACATGGAAATTAACTCACTCATCTTCCATTTGTCTTTCAGCGTATTATAGTTAATCTTGAAAGGATCAAATTGCGCAGGAAGAGAAGTCAGGATGAAGTGAACAAGAAATCCTTTAGAAATTTCCATGTCCATTCCTTTTAGTTGAGAGGCCATATAATTCATCTTTAAGATATGCTCTCGAACACCACTCAAACCATCATATTTCATGGTTATCATTTTAATAATAAGTGTACTAGCAAGAGATTTTGGAAGTTCCCACGAATTATTCTTTAACAGATTTTATAGAGCTCATAGCATTTTCAGAATTAGGAATTGCTCCTCGAATTGCAAGCGTTATTGAGCTTTTCATAACCATTAGAGGTATGCAATTAGTGCGATCCCATTTTTCATACAAGATCTTTTGTTCATTAGAACTTTCATTAGTAGGCTTCATGGGTGCTGTCTCTCGTAATGCATAATCTAAATCCATTATTCCTATAACAATTCCAATTTATTTCTTTCATTTCTTAAAATTTGTTCCACTCAATGCCTCAATACCAGACAAGTAAGTGTTAATCGCAGTAGGGTTCAATACTGCAAACACATAATGTTATCATACAATTTAATAAAGACATTTAAGCATGCTATGAATACTTAAAAATGAACACCACAAAATATTTTTATCCAACTATAACATATCATTAGTCAGATATCATAATAAAAAACATAGATTCAACATAATGAGAATTTTCATTCTGTTATTGTTATTCTTCTGTTGGGCTGAATGACAATATATTAATGATTTCAAAAATATAAGACAAATTAATATAAAATAAAATAAAATAATTGTTGA
>JAOTRH010000001.1:13191601-13216342 GCA_034768845.1 Heliamphora exappendiculata | reverse complement strand
TTTCTTATTGTTTATCCCTATTCGCCTATAAATAGGTCATATATTGTACAGTTTCAATAGACAGAAAATATAGAGTTTCTTCATCTTCTCAATTTCTTCATATATATATATACCATTTTTTTCTTCTATTGTTTTATATGTTACATAAATCATAACATACGACATCAATTATATCATTATTGATTAAAGTGGAGTAAATAAAATATACAAAAAAAAAAGAAGAAGAAGAAGAACTAATTATAATATTGACATATGACGACTTTTAATTTTGCCACATATCATATTAGAATTGTATATTTTTTTCTCATCATAAAGAGTGATTTGAAATGCCTTTGTTTAAATGAGTGCATTTTAAAATGAATTTGTCAAGATGGGGAGAGGTGGAAGAGAAATGTATGAGCTAGAATTAAAAATAATAAAATTAACCTCAAGTAAATACTCCCCACAAAACGATATATCTTTAAAAATGTTACGTGTTTTTAACAGTATGGTGTAAACTTGAATTAATATCAAATTCTTTGCAAAGTGTATTAAGAGGGGAGAAAATATATTTTTAAAAATGTGAAATTGGGACCATAACAACTAAGTTTGAAATAATCTCTCTTTTTTTCCAAATGTGTTGAATAGATATACATTTTATAAAATATGATCAATTTTATGATTATATATATATATATATATATATATATATATGAAATATTATCATTCACCATTCGTACACGGTGAAGATGTATATATCTGTATGTTGAAAGGCTAATTTAACTTGATTAGATAATCTCTCACTTGCTATTTAAGTAAAAAATATGATTGTTCAGTGTTGGTGTCCGTCTCATTTAGAGTAGCACAATTATATTAGGACTCTAATATAATTAGGAGTCTAATATATATTATATTAGTATTAAAATCATATTATAAAGAAAAAGAAAAAAAAAGGTTGCCGGATAATGATTTGGGAATCCTAACTTTGTTAGGAGTTCCATTTGTTTTGGAAGTCTTGTTTGGCTTGAAAATAAGCCTTAATAGGCTTCTATTTAAATCCCCCCCAGGAAAGCAAAACTAATTCTCAAGCCTTGAGAATTAAGGAACAGCGCAACAGCGCAACAGTGCGCGCCGAGGAAGAAATTTTTGGAAGAACAGTCCATGTTTGTGCTTGGATCGGATATCAAACGAAACTCGATCGTCATGAGATTTTGGGAGTGTACTCTCGGTGCCTGATTCTTGATAACCAACGGTTTCGATTATCAACCGGTGAGATCTAAACTTGAGTTTATTTTTCAGTTGGAATCCACCTTACGGTGACGGTATTTAATATTTTTTCGAGAATATTATTCTTGATGTTGTCATCCTCTGGGTATACCTAAAGAGTTATTTCTGTAAACTCATTATTTTGACATAGTGAAGATTTAGAATCGAACTTCGGTCCTGTAATTTTTTTTCTTAGGGGTTTTTCGCGTAAAAATCGACGTCGAGTATTTATTTATTATTTTTATTCTGCTATTTTGGATCTCATTTAATTAAGCACAAAAAGAGGAAAAAATATTTATTCTGTTGCAGGCTATTTTGTTTAATTTTTCCCAACATTCGGTTTGGTAGAGAGGTGGTGGCGATGACTCCCATCTGATTTTTCTCTCCCCGGATTTCCTTCTTACGCTCCTCTCTGATCTCCATCTCCTATTCGTTATTTTCTTTTTCTTCTTGTTTTTTTCATTTGATTTGTGTGTGGTTTGAATTTTATTTTATTATTTTAGTGTGTTTTTTTTCTTTTGATGATGTGTTCTTCACCATATTTTTTTGGATAACTCTTTCAGAGCTAAACGTTTACTAGATCGTCACAAGTAAATCGACGCCTATAATGATAAAATTAAGATTAGATCATGACTACTCAAGGCCTTTAGTATGTCTTTTTTGATAGGTTTTTATCATTAATTTTTTTAGAATTTTTTTAGTATGTTTCCATAATGCTTTCTTCAGTAGAGGTCTTTAATTTTTCTCTATGTGCGGTTTTCTCTTTCTTTCTTTTTTCATTTGCGGAGATATCTTACTGAATTTGATGTACTTATTTAAATAATTTTATTTCAAATTTATAAGTCTTGATATTTTCTGATAAGAAAACTAGATTAGATGAGTGAAATATTTTTTTAACCAAAAAATTAAACAATATTATAAGAAAAATCCATTAAAGGTCAGACGCCTTGGATTCAAATAAGTGAGCATGTATGCATTGAGACGGAAGTCATCTGTCCATACAGTTTCCACACTTAAAGCCAAGGCAATTTTTGCAGCATGATGAGTTGTAAAGTTGCAATCTGTATGCATATGGAGAAAGCAGCACGAACTAAAAAAAGAGTAATTATTCGGTATTTTTAAAGTAATATGTGGTAAATTTATGCAATATTTTTACTTAACATAGTAGAAACAAAATTTAAAGTAAGTACATGATGACTCATCTTTGTTGGGTGATTTAGGAGACAAATGGTGAGTCACATTATGTAAATTGTAATTATTTATTTGTCAAAAATACTACGTGGCATCATCTACATAGTACTCTAAGAGTATCTAATTGAAAAATCTCATTTACAAATTGATTTGCACTAATCAATTTAACTAAAGAAGCTAAACACTACAAATAAACCTAAACCAATTACACAAGCAATAACATAAAGCAATCACAATCACACACGAGACGGTAATTTTTATGTGAAAAATTTCAAAACAGGTAAAAACCACGAGATCACTCCGGGTCTAGAAAATCAAATATTATATCAAACGTTAGTTACAAAGAAATCTTACAACTCTAACGTTGCACTCACAACTAATAGTAGTAAGCCTATCTTTGCCGAGTCCGCGTGCACCAACTTCTGTGCTTGACTGCCCAAAGAACCCACTTCTATTATTATGCTGACGGAATCCTCCACCAGACTTCAATACTTGAGAATCCTTTCAATCGATTTCACGAACACGAATAGATCGTTGGAAGTTTAAATGGCTTGATTCTTGACTTGACTGCGTGTAAGCTAAATGATCATCAAGGCTTGTTAATTGACATTGGAGTTTTGAGAATTAATTTAAGAAGAGCTTCTTAGGTGGCTAGGACTTGATATAAACTGAGGAGGCACACTTTATAAACCTTGGTCGTCATACATTTATAACCTCATGCGAAAACCTATCTGTAAATGCGCTTTTTTAAAACTGTCTTGTCGACCGCTCAAGCGGTGAAGACTTGTTTGCAATAATTTGATGCAAAGTCTAAGATACCGAGAGATGCAATGGATCGCTCAAGCGGTCAGACGCCGCTGGCTACTTTTTAATATTTTTTGCTCTTTTTGCACGGTCCTACAATATTAAACCAAAAACTCGAACAAGACAAGTGTCAAAATATCAATAAATAAAATAAATAATTTAAAAAATTATTTGTCACATATTTGTCAAACAAAAATCGAATATTGCTAAAGGCAAAATTCCTAACAAACTTTTTATTTAGCAATTTTGTGACAAAACTTAACAAGCCAAATTATTTAAGCATTTAACTAAAACAATAACTAAACGTACAAACAACATGAGAACAAAAACAACAACAAAAATTGACACTTCATAAAAACAAATAAGAAAACAACAAAATAATAAAACATCTGAACCTCCCCCTCAAAGAAAATTAACACTCAAATACTTAAACTCCCCCTCAACACTTAAAAAAAAAACTCTCAAACACTTAAACTCCCCCTCAATACTTAAAAAATACTCTTAACACTCCCCCTCAAACCACTTTTATTATTATTTTCATCTTTTTGTCACGAATTAACAATTAAATACAAAATAAAAAAAACCTTTTGTGTAGGAAACTTAATTGAAGAACAAATACTAGACTTATGCATTTGTTCATTTACTTAAAATCATAAGATCTAGTTAAATGGATCAAAAATCACACACAGAATCTAAGATATTCTATATTCATATATGAACGAACACAATCAAAGTAGATTCTATGTGAAGCAATGTGTGTGTGACTTGAAATTTCTCCAGATTCCAAGATCAGATCTTATATGTGATCTATATGGCTGAGTCACGTTTATTTATCAAAAAATAAAGATGTCACAAAGTCAAACCAGTTTTGACCTAATTCACTTTATAGGCTAATTTTTCCTCAACTAGAGACTTCAAATTTTTCTTTCTTTTTCTCTTTTTTTTTTTCATGCTTTCATTGGCGGCTTTTATACTAATACGAACGAAAAAATAAAGTTCACATAGGTAACCATTTTCTTAAACCAAACATACAGAAACAAAAGAAGGAGGGAGTTTAAACATTCAATTCAAGTGGGTCGCCATATGTGTGGTCATTTTGTGAAAATTTTAGAATACTAAAAAATAAGAAAGACCCATAGAAAAATTTGAACTCAAGTTTGGAAGATCCATGCATCTATTAATGTTCAAGTAGTGTACAGAATATACTTATCTCTAAAAGCGTTCTATCCACTATGAATTAGATTACCCAAAAATCGGTGCGGTAGTTAATCTCAAAACCTAAATTATAAAGTTCAACCAAATAAAATAATACACAAAAATATAATCAATCCTTAATAAAGTCATCCACAATTTTTCTTAACGACAAAATTTTTTTTAAAAAAAAATCCAAAAGAAACTAGGGCCTACGACTAGCTAAAATGCTGTCTAGATCACTTTTTCTTATCCAAACTTTCTTGATTTTCAAAAACACAGGTTCTGTGTTAGAAATTCAATTCTTTCTAAGTTGGTGTGGCATGTCAAATCTGAATCTATTTTGGTCAACTAACCTAGTGCAGTAAGGTCAGATATGTCCCTTTATATCATAATGATTACAATTAGGCACAAAAAAGTTATTCCTATTTAAATTCATATAGTATGGACGTATATGACCAACAAAGCCACAATGATGATAAGTAGAAACAAATTTAGTTTTTTTTACCTCATCATGTAAAATTGTAGATTTACCTGTCTGATATTCCCACTTTTTATTGATTTTTGCTGAAGTACCAGCAGGTATTCTTTTTGAGCTCATTGCAGTGGTTGTTTCTACTTTCACAAACTTTGGTGCCGACTTAGCTTGAGTTAGTTGATCAATTTTTTCTTTTTCTTTTGTCGATTTGCTTGAAGATGCTCCAAAAAAATCTAGTCCACACCTATGTTTCACAGCCTTTTGTACCTCATGCATGTCATTCAAAGCCTTAGTGCATGCATTCTGTTTATTGAAAGTAGATTGAACATTTAATATATTTTTTTCCAAATTTAATCAATTTTAATTCAATATTAATTTTTAACTCAACACAAGTATGCAACTCTTTTTCAAAAAATTCAATCATGATTTGTCTAGTTTAACACAATTCAGCTAAGTCATTTTTTTCTTTTTCACATTTTGAAAGTTTTTTACACAAAATTTCTATGTTTGATTTTTACTTCACAATCAGCTCTTGCTTTGACACTTTCATTTTCTTTATCACACAATTTGAATTTTTTAATCAGTTTACAATTTTATTTGGTCAACAAATAGCTTTCATGATAAAACTTACCATAAAATTATTGCAGAGATTTATTATCCTCAGTGTCACCAACCTCTTCTTTTTCATTATTTGAATTATTTATAAAAATTTTATTTTCAGAACTCATTAGATTCCTCTTGAACAGAAGCAATAAAAGCTGCAATAACAGCATCCTCATTAGGATCAAACTCGTCATTATCACTCATTTCGGGTTTACTCTCATCATCCCAAGTGATTATGAATTCTTTCTGCTTCTTTCTAAGAAAATTCGAGTATTTTTTAGTCATATGTCTATATCATTTGCATTCATAGCATTGGATTTCATAAATTTATCCCTTCAATCATTTTTTAATAAAATTGGACATATTTTTAATTTTATCTTTACCGTGCTTCTTTTGTGATTTTTTCTCTTGATTAGACTTTTTAATTTTTAAGAACTTCTTGAATTTCTTCACAAAAATAGCTATTATCTCAGGGTCTAAATCATCATTAGAGCCACTTGCAGAATCTTAAGCTAAAGAGAAAACTAAATTTTTTAAAATCTTTTTGTTTTGAAATTTTAGCTTATAGGTTTGCAGGTTTCTAATTAAATTTTCAATAGAAATAGAATTAATGTATTTACTCTCTTCTATTGCTGTGACTTTTGATTGAAAACGTTCGGATAAATATTTAAGAATTTTTTGAACGATTTTAGAAATAAAATCTTTTTTACAAAGATTAAAAGAGATATTCACAATATCACTTAATTTTACGTAAAAATCATCAAAACTTTTATCGTCTTTCATACGCAGAATTTCAAAATTAATTGTAAAACGTTGAAATTTTGAGATTTTTACAGTATCAACTCCTTCTTGAATAATTTGAAGAAATATTCCATACTTCTTTAGCTAAGTTAGACGTACTAATTCTGCGAAACTCATCTTGTGTGACTACACTACAGATAGTATTCATGGTTTTACTATTTCAGCCTGCATCCTTAAAATTAGCTCTATCTCATTTAACCACGGGCTTAGGGACGGTTTCACCGTCAACAACAATGGTGGGAGGCTTATAACTCTCAACCACGGAAAGCCATACACATTCATCAATAGATTTTAGAAAATTCATCATTCTTACTTTTCAAAAAGGGTAATTATGACCGTCAAGATGGGGTGGTCTAACGGTTGAAACGCTTTCTCTAAGAAAATTCATTTATTGCAAATCAGTCAATGGTTCACACAAAAAAATTTAAATTTTTGTGACCTGCTCTGATATCAATTAAAAAATTCCATTTGTAGACTGATTTGCACTAATCAATTTAATTAAAAAAATCAAATGTTGCAAATAAGCCTAAACCAATCACACAAGCAATAACATAAAGCAATCACAATTACACACGAGATGGCGATTTTTACGTGAAAAAACTCAAACTAAGTAAAAATCATGAGGTCACTCTGGATCTAGAAAATCAAACACTATATCAAACCTTGGTTACAAAGAAATCTTACAACTCCAAAGTTGCACCCACAACCAATGGTAGTAAACCTATCTTTACCGAATCTACGTGTACCAACTTCTATGCTTGACTACCACTGGTACCCACTACTGGATTTCAAAACTAACAGAATCTTCTACCAGACTTCAACACTTGATAATCTTTTCAAGCGACTCCACGAGCACGAACAGATTGTTGAAAGTTTGAATGGCTTGATGATTAACTTGACTGCGTAAAAGCTGAATGATCATCAAGGCTTGTTAACTGACTTTAGAGGTTTGAGAATTATCTTTAGAAGAGTTGATTAGGTGGCTAGGACTTGATATAAATTGAGGAGGCACACTTTATAAACCCTGACCGTCATATTTATAATCTCATGCAAAAACCTAGTTATAGATGCGCTTTTTAAAAAATGTCTTGCCGAGGACTGCTCGAGCGGTCTTTCTACCACTCGAACGATGAAGACCTGCTTGCAGTAATTTGATGCAGAGTCTGAGATACGGAGATGTGCAATGGACCGCTAGATAGACCGTTCGAGCGGTTTGTCGAGCAATTTGTCGAGCTGTCTGACACCGCGGACTACATTTGATGTTTTTTACTCCTTTTATGCGGCCCTACAATATTAAAATCGAAAACTCGAATAAGACAAGTATTAAAATATCAATAAATAAAATAAATAATTTAAATAATAATTTATCACAAATTTGCCAAACAAAAATAAAATACGGTACCAAGGGCAAAATTCCTAACACTAATAATTTGCCCTAAAAAAGGGCAACAAATACCAACAATTAAGAATCACAGGAAATATATCTATAGATGGGGTAAACCTCCCAAAAAGGGCTAAGATAATCTCTAGAGCATCCCTTTCAACCACAACGTGGTGTTTGGTAAAATTACTAGCATTTTGTTACTAATTTTATATATAAATTATAAGTTTTTTTAATTATTCATAACTTTTGCTATAATATATAATTATTTTTTTCTTATATTTTAGTTATAATATTTTAGTTATAAGTTACAATTTTTATTAAATACTTATAATTTTAGTTAAAAACTACAATCTATAAGCT
Source organism: Heliamphora exappendiculata (assembly GCA_034768845.1). Classification (NCBI taxonomy): domain Eukaryota; kingdom Viridiplantae; phylum Streptophyta; class Magnoliopsida; order Ericales; family Sarraceniaceae; genus Heliamphora; species Heliamphora exappendiculata. Next base: position 13,208,285 of record JAOTRH010000001.1, on the reverse strand, counting down.
ATTAATTTTAGTAATGCCAAAACACCACCAATACGTGCTTGACTAAGATTGAGAACTTGAACCAAAACTAGTGTCCCTTACACTACAAGGTCAGACCCATGGTATATGCCTAAGCAATACTACATATATAATGATGTTTTACCAAGTACATCGGAAATATTGCTTAGAACCACATTTCTATACAACTAGGAACAACATAAAAGTGTAATTATTGTTAATTTAATTACACCTAAAAGTGTAATCCACATATAGTTATTAGTTATACCTGTGTTTTATATAACCAATATTTGCACAACAACTAGGAACAAAGTGTGCATATATATATATATATATATATATTCTTGTACTGTTATATACATTGATATGTGTTTGGCTTAATAGAATAAAAGTTATAATTGAATCATCATTACACTAGAATACTTATTTCGTCATTTGGTTCAACAAAAAACATCAGAATGTTGATTATTCGTAATTAAATCGTTAATTTGATTTTGTCATTTTTAGTAAAATCATTATTCACCATATGATAGGAATGGTCATTCTATTGGAAGATGTAAGGAATGACCATAATATTCTTTTTTATTTTTTTGTTGAGACCAAAATATTCTCAAATTTCTTTACCCTTTTTATGAAGAAAAAAAATACATTTCATAAAGCACCAAACAAAGTATTTTAGTAATGTTTATGTAAATTTAATTCTATTTTAAGAATTATTCCCACATATTAAAAATATTATAATAGAAATTACCATTTTCATCTCATTTCATTTTATATTTATTTTAATTTTATTAAAAATTATTTTAATGAACCAAACATTAACATGTATTGCTATTTACTTGTGTAATATTGAACCAAGTTTACCAAGGCCAGCGGCTGGGGGTGCTTCAGGCTCGGTTGCTCCGGTTAAGGGTGCTGCGGTGGGTAAGGATGCTTCGGCCAAGGGTTCTTTGAGTAGATCTGCGCCGACGGGGTGCTCCGGTAGCTAAATCTGTTATGAGTGTAGTTTTCTGGCCAATCTGCTCCGAAAGTGGTGCTCCTGCCAAATCTACTCTGAGCTCTTGTGGTTTTTTGTGCTCTCGCTCGAGAGGGTATTTTGCACATCTTCCTTTAGTGTTCATGTTATTTTTTATTTGTATCTCTTATTTAGTTTTGCTTCTTTTTTTTTCAAGTATTTTTTGTATCTTTTGAACATTCCCCTCGCGTAGGGGTTATTTTTCTGTCAGTGTCGCAGATCTTTTTTCTCCTCACGGTGGGAGTTATGACGGTTCTTCAGTTAGGTCCGCAAGAAAAGTAGGTTGAAGACGCACTTGACATTTCTCTTTCGATGGACGTTATCGCCAAGTGCAGCGTTTTGAAATTCAACTAAAATTGGAGGTCGTTATGACTTATTAAAAATTTGTCAATAGTTACCGTACTAATTTGCCTTTTATTCGACCCATTAAAATATGATAGTTGTTCTCTTCTATCATTAATAGAAAGTTTAATAAATAAATAAAAAAGTTTAAAAACAGATCCATCTAGGATGTGTGTCATTTTGTTCATTCACTTAATAGTCAACGAAAATTATTTAAATTTTTATTAATTTAAATTATAAAATTTATCGTATATTTAATAATAAAACTCACATTAAAATCAATAAAAAATAAATATTATTTCACTCACCTTGTAAGTTGGAACAATTTTATTTTTAAGACAGTAAACTTGAGTCCTTTTTTAAAATGTCTAAAAAAACTTAATTTTTAAGAGTTATATTTTTTCCCAAAAAAGAAAAAATATTAAATTACTTAGGATAATATTTCATAATAGATTTATTTTTGTTTTTATTGAAATATTTAATACATTCTTACTTTCTATTTTAAAATTATAGTGCTTAAAATATATATATTTTTTATTCTTATGAGTAGAATTAATTTTTTAATTAAATATATTATAGTTATTTTATTTAAAAAAGAAGAGTATTTGAGATATAAATATACTTTCTTCTTTAAAAGAAATTAAAAAATTTAGCTGTTATTTTTTAGATGCCAAATAATATAATTTAGAAAAAAAATAAACCAAGAGTTTATTCCAAGCTTAGAACTGAGCCACAGGCAATATCCGTTCGGAAGTCGGTTACGCACTTCCACCACAGCAGCAGCGAGCTAAATGTCGACCGCGACAGTACAACCGTCGGCTTCGGCTCTGACGACAACTATCAAACACCTCTCCGGCAGACTCCAATTCGCTCGCACTCACAACTTCTCCGCCAAGGGTTTGGCCCATCCGACGCGCAATCCGCCAAGGAGGAACCTCACGGTGTCTTCTTCCGCCATCTCCAACCCTCTCGAAGTCTGCGTCAAAGCTTCCCTCACTACCCCCAACAAGATCGGAGACTGTAAGTTCCTTAATTCTCCGTTTGGTTACCCGGAAAAATGGAAAGAAAAGTTCCATAATTTCATGCTCTGTTCATTTGGTGCCGAAGATAGTACAAACCCTCCCGTCTATCTTTGGCGAAAACTTTCTTTTTCCTGTTCTTTTTCTTTATCTTTTTCTTTCCGTTCTTGCTATACTTGCTACCTTTGTAGAGTTTTTTATGGGCTATATCATATTTGGTAAAGCTAGAAAACATAAGATTATGAATGAAAAGATTTGTAGAATGGTAGGGTTGCACCAATTGAAGATAAGTTGATAGAAAATATATTAAAGTGGTCTGGACACAACTAGTTGATGAAGTACTAAAGAAAAGTGACAAAATTGTGGGTAATGAAAAAATTAAGATGAATGGTCGATCTAAATTGACTTGTGATGTATTAAAAAAAACATATGAACTTATTAAAAATAACTAAAAATATGACCTTTAACATAACAGAATGACATAAAATAATCCGTATTGCATATTCTAATTTGATTGGGATAAAGACTTAATTTTGGTTTGGTTTGGGTTATATATCATGTTTGGACAATTTGGTAACACACTCGTCAACATGGTAGTTTTTAGAATAAAATTCAACAAGTACAGACTAGGAGCTGGTTGGCACTATGTTTCCGGCAGAATTGATTTGAAAGAGAGAACATAGAAAGAAGAGATCAAATTGAAACCTTTTTCGATAGTTTTAGAAAATCAAATATTTTGACTATAATTTCAAAATAGATTAGACACACCCTTGCTTTCCTATTGACATATATAGGTTAGGGTTTAGTTGTATTGAAAACTTTTTTATGCTCTAAAAACTCTTCTATATACTCTTCAAAGGTCAATGGCCATGTTTGATAATGGTTACAATAATATGACGTTTGACCAGATTTGTAATACTGTGGGTCCCACATTATGAAGCATGGACAGTTTAAAATAGGTTCCGTACATATATCGGATACGAATGTGTCTGATACGACAAGTATGCAAAATGCCAAATAGTATCCAATATTTTTTTTTTTTTTTGAATTTGGCTATGGCTCGGATATGTGGGAGATACAGAAGGATACATGAAGGATGCGTAGGAGATACAGGAAGGATATAGCTGGAATACGTGGGGCTTCAATTTTATAATTTTTAATTTTCTTGGGGTATTTTTTGCTTCTACTTTTTAAGTTTTTATATGTTTTATTTTGTTAACTATAATACGTAATAAAATTTGGATTTATTCATCCTTGTTGATTGATTCGACATTTCCTCATAATGTTTCGATTACTTGTCATGTCCGATTGTAACAATGAAATGGATTTATTCGTAGTTTTTGTTTTATTTTTATAAATAATACAATATTAAAAATCATCATGATAATATATTTTACAAACATATCTTAGTTGTACTCGTATTCTACTTTTAAAAAAAAATTGCATCGTCGTATTCGTGTCGTATTCATATCTCATATCTGTACCCGTGCTTCTTGGGTCCTGCAGAAAGATTAGTAATACGTAAGATATTGTATAGGATTTGACCCGATTCGTAATATTAAGGGAGTATTTGTATTGTGTTTGATTAGGGTAGGATATAGTATGTGATTAAAAAAGAAGGGTAATTTTTAACCATTGGATGAGATGAGCTGTATAATCCTACGGGGAGGGAGCAATAAGGTTAACAATACTACTACTCCCATGGTATTCTTAATCCTCCTATTTTGGGGTATTAGTAATCCCTCTAGATTATCAATCTGATGCAAGGAGACGTATCGGTTGGAAGAACACGAACTCCGAAATCTACAAGCTTGTTTGAATTTGAATTAGAGATATTCTCTCTAATAACAAATACGAATAAGAAAATAATCTCTGAAAATTCTTATTAATCAAAAGCTGCATAACTCTATCGCTATTACATGGTATTTATAACGATCTAACCTAATCGAATAGGAAACTCATCGATTAGGCAACACAATCTTTTCTAATTCAAAATTAAGAAAAAATTACCAAAATCGGAAAATTTGACTTAGGGTCAAATTTGGATACTAAAAATATAAAGAAACGTGCCAAAACAAACGGCACTTAAAAAGAAATTACCGAAAAAAAGTTATTACTAAAACAAAAGTTTCTTAAAACGGAAAAATCGCGATGCTCGAGGCTTAAATGGTGGAATTTGATCAAAAATTGGCTTACGTCTTGGCGTAGCGATGAGTCTTATTCGTTGAGCCGTTTCCAATCGAGCATGGGCCTTTCGAGGCTAATTTGACATCGGCGGGTTACACTTCTACTATTATCTTTTAGCTTGCTGTCGATCATGGGCTTTCATGAAATAGAAGCCCATGAGCTCTGCATCACAATCCCTCCCTTAAATTCAAATCATACAAACATTTTGCTAATTCCGTAAGATAAGTTATGGCATATGACCCCACACCCATTTTTTGGTTTGCTTTATACCACCTCACTGGGAGTATTTGTATTGTGTTTGATTAGGGTAGGATAAAGCATGCGATTAAAAAAGAAGGGTAATTTTTTTCCATTGGATGAGATGAGCTATATAATCCTATGGGGAGGGAGCGATAGGATTAACAATACTACTACTGCCATGGTATTCTTAATCCTCCTATTTTGGGGTAATCGTAATTCCTGTGGACTATCAATCCCTCCCTTAAATTCAAATCTTACAAACATTTTGCTAATCCCATTAGTTATGACATATGACCCCACACCCATTTTTTTGGTTTCCTTTATACCTCACTGCATGTTATCATAAGTACAAAGTGCTAGTTATGAAAAAGGAGAATCAGTTCTTTAAGCTCCAGAATTGTTATTGATCACTGATGGCCACTTCTTTACTAATGAGAATCTTTATTTATGTAGGTAGAAGGTTTAATGTACTTTGCAGTGGTGTGGTAGTGTCGAGTCTATGGCAAATGTAAATTTAACTGTTTGTTTTTCTTTTACATATGTTTTTTAGGCCCCTTTACACAGAGGGTTTTGCTGACACTGGAGGAAAAGCATCTCCCTTATGACGTGAAGTTGGTTGATCTGGCTAAAAAACCAGAATGGTAATAGATTAGAGTGTAATCTATCTGTTTCATACACACACACACCGCCCTTTTTTGTAACCTTTTTAATCATACACTGACTTCGGCATTTTCTGGGTTTAGGTTCTTAAAAGTAAGTCCAGAGGGTAAAGTTCCAGTGATAAAAATTGATGAGAAGTGGATTGCTGATTCAGATGTCATCACCCAAGCACTGGAAGAAAAGTTCCCTAATCCACCCCTGGGAATACCACCCGAGAAGGCTTCAATGTATGTTCATTACTCATGGTTCATGTTTAGTTCATATAATTGTATTCACTGCTAAATAATTATAGGGAATTGGATTTATCGATTGATATTTCTTAGTGGGGATTAGGTGTTTGTGGGTTGCCTGAAGCTGGAAAGTTTCAATTTGTTTGTAGTGGCTAACTTCCAAATGCTCTGAAACGTGGATTCAAAATCCTCCCGATTGACAATGAATCTTTGTGTACTTCACATCAACTTTAGATCTTTTAATCCAAGCTTCTTACAAATGGCCTTTTCAAATTTACATTATGTAGATTTGTCCTAGGCTGCAATTTCATTATAACTTTTTAGTCATTTATTGAGAGCTTCATGTGTTTCATTGCAATCTTTATGTGTTTCGTGTAACACTTGTTTGTGCGTAGCTGTCAATTATGATGTAGCGGAAACGTGTAAAACAAAGAAAAGAGACAAGAACTTAAATTCGTTGATTCGAGAATGAACACCAAAAACAAGAACCAAAAATAAAAACTTGAGTTCGTAGATTTAAGAACAAATACCAAAAACAATAACCTGCTTCGACCCGTTGACTCACAAGAATATCGACTTGAAGGCAAAAAGAGAACTCTCAATAATTCATTAATCACCAAAAACTGAATTGCCTAAGACTCGCAAGAATTTTATAGCCTACGAAGTCCCATCCCGACTAGGGAACATTAAAAAAAAAGGCTGCATTTGCCCGACAAGCAAAAATAAAGGAAAGTCCCAAAATTATAAAAAATGGAAGTATTTGAATTGATCTCAAATCTGGAAGCTAGAATAAAAAATAAGATAATTAGAAAAAGCCTAGCCTAAATGGATTTGTTAAAAATAAGTAATTAACAAATTAATTATTTCGTAAAACGACAAATTTAAAGATTTGACGGCCTAATGATGGAATTTGACCGAAAAGCGTCACCAGTCATGGTGTAGCGATGTGTCTTGTGTGGTGAACCATTTCTCACTGAACATGGGCTTTCTGAAATCAATCCGCTAATGCTGGTCCGAGCCTCTACTTTTACTGCTATGTTTTTCGATGGTCATAGACTCATAAGCTTTCATGAATGAAAGGTTGAGAAGGTTGAGTAATTTTGCATCAATTTACCCATAGTATGACTAATAAACTAAGCTTGGTAGACCTACGAGAAAGCGGACTACTTGGAAAATATCTTATTTTTGCCATCTCAATATCCGATGATTTTTGAAGCGTGACATAACTATATCACGGTGGCTTGGATGGAAATTGTGTTTTAAGTGTTTAGTAGCAATTGTGATTTTGTTCCTAATTCCCTTAATGCCAATGATCCTGTACTATTTTGAGTCCTTGACCCCCTTATGTGCTCAAAAGTAATAAAATAAATATTAAAATTTGGATGTCAAGAAGCTTTACCATACCGATGAATCTAATAAGAGAATAATTCAATTCTTATGGTTGTCCTCCTTAGCTAGAGCAAACAATTGAAATTAAGAATTGCTTATCTCAAGAGATGATGCCCCACTTTTATATTTCAAATTGAAGGTTTTAGGTGCAAGATCAACAACGTTAATGAGGATCCCACGCCAATATTTCTGTTTCCTGCCAAGTTTTCCAACACATTTTGTGTCCCGACACCATTAAAAAAGTGTGGAAGTCACCACGCGGAACTTCCTAGATTATATAATACTACAGCACTAAAGTTGATTTCACTTCGGTTGAAGGAATATCCAAGTTCTTGGTGAATAAGACTTAAAAAGATAAAATACAATGAATGGAAAATGGAAATTTCTAATGATGGTAGAAAGAAGGTTGAAATTTGGGTCAGCGTACAGTTTCCTCACATAAATCATTTGGCAGGGAATTAAGTCTTCATAGAGTTTCTTTGCACATGTCTTTTAACTTGGATCCTATAACAACATACATCTTTGGGAAACTAAACCAAAGATTTGTCTGTTTTAAGTTGTAGATATATTCTCCACATCTGCATAATGGCGGCCAACTCAGTGAGTGCATTCAATGGTTTAAAAATTAAAGGAGAGTGGGGTTGAGGAACGAGAGAACAAACTAGTTCTTTCCTTCTGTCATTTCTTTTCTTTTTCTTTATAGAGAAATCAAACAAGTTGCTGATCAGTGCAAGGGCACCTCATCAATAACACTGAAAGTAACTAACAGTACAAAGAAGATTTACGGATGTTCTACAAAATGCAAAGGATTGGTTTGCAGCTTGTTTATTCTTTCTTTATGTTTTTTGGGCCTTCTTAATGTTAATTACAACATGTAAATCAAAATGAAGAATAATGTAGCTGAGGGAGTCATCAATTTTTCGCATCCATGACATTCAAGATCATTTATTGTTGATCTCTTTGCTATCTAGCTATTATGCAACATATTGCCTTTTCAAGTTTTATGTCAAATAGCAGTTCTCAGTTGTTTAGAATATCAGATCATGGTTTGTTGAACGGAAACTATTCTCATACCTTTTAATCTCTTCTTGTAGCGGATCGAAGATCTTCTCCACCTTCATTGGTCTTCTGAAAAGCCAAGATCCCAATGATGGAACTGAGCAAGCATTACTGAATGAGCTGACTGCTTTTAATGATTATCTTAAAGAGAATGTGAGCCCTGAGACATAACTCTTATTATATCATTAGAATCACCATTGCTGTATTGGTTATTGTTATTATCTTGGTATTCCTAGTTTACTTTCGTGTAGAAGTAAGAAAAGATATTGATTCTGTGCTCTGGAAATAATTTGGCCTTGAAGTGATGAAGCTTATGCAACTTTAGACGCATCTGTTCCCAGGGACCCCCTACTAGTAAAGGAAAACAGTATATTCATAGTACCACCTAATATTGTGGTATGTTTGGGTTTTTCAACTTTAGCTATTCTGGAGCAGTTGCTATATTTTTTAATATAAGGTCTATTGATGTGATGGCCTCTCTATAATACATCACTTTTTGTAGTGGCATGCACGGAGAAATTGGGGATTTTGAGTATCATCACTTTTCTATTTTTTGGGGAGTCAGGGGTTATCCCGAAGTTTCCTTTCCACTACCTACATTATGAAGAAACATAGAAAATAATGTCTTTAACACATTTATGTTTCTGAATCTCTCTTGTTGTTTAAAGGGCCCTTTTGTGAATGGAAAAGAAGTATCTGCTGCAGACTTGTCCCTCGGACCAAAGCTGTACCATTTAGAGATTGCATTGGGGCATTACAAAAACTGGTCGGTTCCCAATTCACTTCCCTACTTGAAGTCCTACATGAAGGTATGTTAAGTATATGCCAAGCATTGAGAAATATTCCTTCTATATTCTATGAAGTTTCATCATGCCATATTGGGGGGAAATTAATTTTGAAATATAATAAGTGCCAGATTTGGATCTGACTTCATTATATTGCTCTATCTTAAGCAAACGGGGAGTTTTGATTAACACATTATAACAACCATGTTTTCATTAGTGAATCTCCATGTCAAATCATGGTTTTTCATGAGCGAGTGAGCCACGTGGAAGTGTCTTGACCATTAATACATGAAAAGTTAATAGGATAGTTTTAAAATGAAGTAACTTTTTATTTATAAAAAAAATGAAGTAACTTTTTGTCGCCTGAAGTAATTTAGGCTTAAGAATGAAACATGGGATTCTGGGTCCAGCTCGATGTACTTGATTTTAGATTAAAAGTTAAGAGGGCAATAGAAGCTTCTCCCCTACTGTAACCATATTTTGGAGCAAACATGTTCCTGTTCCTCGTGTTGAAACAATCCGCGTTCTAATTAACTTTGGTCTGAAGCATAAGATCACCTGCATATGTTGGCTGAAAACTTTAACTACACGGTCCATGGGACACTGTAAGAACTAATTGATAGTGAAAAACTTTCCACCTCGAACTGGTGTGTAAATGATGTACAGGAAACTGAGCATGAGAAGAATGAAGACGGAGTGTAAACTCTTTATGAAGCACTGTAGCACTAGAAGAACTGATAACGAGAGAAGAAACAGAGGAGGTAAAGAAGATGAAGAACAGCGGAAAGAAGGGGAATATAGATTAACAGAGAGAAAGAGAGAGATTACTGAGAAGAGAGAAATGTAAGCAAAATTATGTGCGCTCAAAAAATATCATCAAAGGCTAAAATATCAAGCCTATGTTTATATGCTGAATCCAAATAAGGAAACAAATCAATTTTGAAAGAGAGAAAAAATATTGAACTCCTAGACTCTTCATTGCCTCCTAAAATATATGTGAATTTTTTTGTTGAAATCACCATCAACTCTGCCACAGGCAAACCTGTTAGAAACTCTTGCTAGCAAATCTAGTAGGAGCTCCATGATGAAGTTTAGGTTTTCTGATCAGCTACTTGTTGCTGGTGGGGGGATTTGATTCCTGTCTCACAACTCACAAGTTGATGATGGCAATCTTATCAAGAACTTCATGAGCACTTATTTAATGTTTCGTCAAGAACCTTCTTTCAGTCAACATGTTTAAACACTTCTGGTGTTTCTTCCTTCCCTTTTCATGTGATCTCTCTTTGGGCAAAGTACATGCCTGATTATCAAAATTCTCTTACACTACACACTTGGTCCACTACATTACATTGATTTGTATTTATCTAGTTTCAAAATCTGCCAAAAACTGTTGGCATTGAATATATAAAGTTATTATTAGGATTGGGGAATTGCTGCGATTCTTTTTGTGTAGCGTGAATTCTCTCGTCGAGAGTCACTTTTGAAAGTATTGCTTAAGCCTTTCCAACATAATATGATTAAACCTATAAAACAACGAGCTACAATCACTTCTTCATTATAGACATCCATTTGAAAAAAAGAAATGAATAGATCAGTGGAGCCCACTGAATGAAGGGCGCTAATGCACACCTTTTTGAAAACTAATGTTCTATTTCTTCGGTTTCACTACTTTATGCAAATAATAGCTTATGCGGCTAGGATACTCTTTTTGCCTATAGATATCTGTTTCCAACTGTGCTCTAATTGTTGATGCAGACTATATTCTCCATGGATTCATTCGTCAAAACACGGGCTCTGCCAGAGGATGTCATTGAGGGTTGGCGACCAAAAGTGGTGGGTTAATCAGTCTAGCTTTTTTACCCTGCAACTGTTGTGGTCTACATTTGTCTAAAGATGCAAATATGGAACTGCCTGCCATTTTTCTGTAGAACAGTCTACAAACTTGGTTGATGTGTATACTAGCCTTTAAATGAAAATACAATGCTTGTTTCAGTAGTTCTTGCGATTGGGGTTTGGGCATTTTTACTTCGCAAACTAATGGGGCATTCAATATCAAGCCTCTATTTTGAATAGATCCTACGTAAATGGGTTTGGTAGCTCTTGCGTGTTTACGTTGATCATGCTATGACTTGATCGGTGGTGTTTAGCGTTGTTAAAACTAATAGTTTGTAAATTATAATTGAAAAAATAATAATTATAACTTAGAGTAGAAGCTGTATGTGTTTGGAAAGAATGCTAATATTTAGCTGAAATTGATTATTTATAGAAAAATAATTATTATTATTTGTAACAGAAGTTGTGAGTGTTTGGAAAAAATTATAATTTATTGTTAAAATTAATAATAAAAAGTTATAAATTACAATCTTTAACAACGCCAAACACCACTTATTATTTCCAGTTGACCTCTAGTTTTTCTGCCCTATACAGTTTTTGTTCGGTATTGTTTTTTTTTTGCTGCTTTTGTCTCAAGGATAATGGCTTCCCTATTGGATGTTCTTTTTATTACCTTGGATACCATTAGCTCATCTGGGTTGTTCTGTGCTGAGTTGCTTTTGATACTTCCTCAACAAAAAAAACTCATTTTTTGGTATTATTAAAATTAGTAATTTTTAAATAATAGTTTGTAATTAAAATTGTAAAGTGTTTGGTAATGCGTTAACTTATAGTTAAAATAAAATAAAAAATAATTATAATTTGTAATAAAAATTGTGAGTATTTGATAAATGTGTTAGTTTGTAGCTAAAATAGAAAAAAAAAATTATAACTTGCAATAAAAGTTATAAATATTTAGAAAAAATTATAATTTATTATTAAAATTAGTAATAAAAAATTAAAAGTTGGTAGAAAAAATGTTACCAAGCACCCTCGTTACTTTATTGAGTTGTATATATTGTTATTTTAATAAACTAAACATAGCCCAGCAGTCTTCTTCGTCAATATTCTTAGTTATATGCATATTGTAAAAAAATATTTTGAGTTTTTAGAAAATATATTCGTACAAAAAGGAGAGTGATATGAAAGTTACGCATGTTTTCAAACTTACTATTATTTGTGTTTTTTAACGCACGAAAAACAAAAAGAATAAAAGAATAACAATTCAAACATACTTTTGTTTTTGGAACTTCTTCAATTTCTAATTAATTTTAGAAATTTGGTCTTCATTTTTTTACTCTTTTAAGGTGTTTTCGAAGCAAATAAAAAGTTAAAAACATTTAATCAAAAATCTTGAAAAGTCGGTTCGAAACAAAAATAAACAGATCTTCTTAGCTATTTTTTAAGAAATCTTTAATGGACACTCTTCATCTTTTAGTCAATATATTTTTATAAACTTTTCAGATTCATAGGAATTTGGAAATGAAAAAAGAAAAAAACAAAACAAAATGTGCAAAAATATATTTTTAGAAAAAACTAGTTTTAGACGTCGTCCCAAATAAAGCCTTTGTTGTACACTATGAATTACTTCAGCAAATCTAAAACAGCACGTAACAAATAATGTATCCAATTAATTAATAGTACTTTGGTATTTGCACATTTTCTTCCACTTTTTCACAAATAGAATTGGGCCTTCCTAAGCAATTTGGGCCTCATATACCGTGGACTTAAACTTTTTTGATTACAAGGAAAAGGTGGAGTTGCTGAGGTTTGAATCCCGGGCTTGGTGATGGCCCCTTGAGCATCAACCGCTGGGCTAGTGGGCTTAAACTCCACAAGTTTTGTTTCTACTAATTTCTCAAGTATATGCAGTTGGACGATTTTATTAAAGCTCGAAAGTTATAAGTTTTATAAGTTGAAAAAGGCCAACTAACCATCTCTTACGTCTTCACAAACTCTATTGTCTCCTTCCCTCTCAACTACGTCGTGACTATGACTTTCTCGTTTTTTATAAATTCTTTTCTTGAATAATTTTTTTGATAATTCAATAGGGGCCTTAACGGCCATTGATCTAACCTTATCTCCTCGCTTTTTGTATATAAAAATAAAACTGACTTCTCTTTATTTGTTGCGAGAGAGTATATATATATATATATAAAGAAATTTCAGCTAAAAGTCTAAAAATTTAAGTTTTAACGCGTAAAGTTAATTAACAAAAATTTTATCGTGCAAGGGGCAATTGTGTAATTTTTTATGAAAATATCCTGCAAATAGATAAATTTATCTGTTTGTATATTTATGCCTAGCAAATAAATTTATCTGTTTGCATATCAACACAGATAATGCAAACAGATAAATTTATCTGTCTGTTTATTTATGTCTAATAGATAAATTTATTTATTTTTATATCAACATAAATAATGCAAACAGATAAATTTATCTGTATTCTTTGTACATGTTTTGAAAAAACACAGATAAATTTATCTGTATTTTTTATACGTATTTTCAATAAAATAGATAAATTTATCTGTGTTCCTTACATGTGCTTTTAATAAAAGACGGATAAATTTATTTGTATTCTTTTGGAATAAGTAGTAAACAATTATGGAGAGGTGAAACATGTAAAATAGTCAGAAAACTCAAAACGGAGAGAGATCAAATTGGGTGAAAGAGAAGGCTAATGGAGTATGAAGCAATGGCAATATGAACAATACATCTGGCATTCTCTGATCTGATGATCTCCAGAAGTTCAACTATTCCTGCTATTTATAACTCTTAGAGAAGTTCTGTTAGAATTAGGATAGGACTCCTTAAGAGATATGATCAAATTATGAAACATGATTTCGAAGAATCAAATGACTCTATCCTGAAAAATCGACCATATAGTGTTCTACTCCAATTCAATTAGGTCGGCCAACAAATGCCCTAAGGATACCCAACCCACTCGGGTCGAGTGACTCATGGGTCACTCGAATGACTCGAGTGGGAGGGTCTTGTAGTTCGACAAATCCTTTCCTTAGCTACTAAGTCGCATGTCTCCTAATGTCCCGTGCAGGATTATACTACCGTTGTCTTCGTTGTCTTTGGGACAGTATTTTGATTTTCAGATGAATCTATAATCATACAGTCTGTGCTATATTTTGGCCGTTTAGTCTATGCTATGTCATTGTAATTAGGTAGTCAGCGCTGCACAGCATGCGCTGTCTTCACGACCTGTGTCGTGGCAATAGTACAGTCTGTTTTCTCTTCATGGTTTATGCCATAAAAATATAGCCAAGTAGTCAGAGCTACTGTCATAATCTATACTATGCTTCATAGTCTGTGCCTGTGGTATATCTATAGTCATAGTTTGTCATAAATTTATTATATAGTGAATCGAACACCCGAGTTACTAATACTTCAGTGGTTCGGCTTCCCATTGTTCATGCAAAATGATTAACTCCTTCAGGGAACTTATCAAATTGCTCGAACCACCCAAGCTATCCCAACCTTGGACCACACAAGTCTCTTAGTCAAACTGCTTACCCCTTTGACTCACTTAGTCAATCGAGTTACTCACCACTCAAGCCGATTGACCGTCGAGCCACTCGATCATCAAGTAATTTTGGTTGTTTAGGTGTTTAACATGCACTGCTAGGCTCCATAATAATCTGATCAACTCTTCTGCTATGTCATTCGATTCGTCTTTGGTCATTCGAGTTTATTCGTCCAAGTCCCTCACTCGAGTCATATATTTCGAGTCATATATTTTTCTTTAACCATCTACATACATACTTTAAAAAAGCACAGATAAATTTATCTGTTCTATGGTATTTTTATCTCAAAAAAGACCTTGCACGTTAAAACATTTATGAGGACGGACTTTACTCGTTAAAAAATCTTATACTATATGAAAAACAGTAAACGACCTATAAATTGGACTGTTCACTAATTTTTCGTATATAAAATTGACATTTTTTTTGTTGCGACAAAGCTGAAAAATAGATTTTACTATGTGAATAAAAAACTTTGTGTCTGATATGCACATATGGATCAACAGAATACAACTAACAAATAAGCCACAACAATCACACAAAAGAGACTGGAAATTTTTACATAGAAAACTCTAAAAAGGTAAAAGCCACGGGACTTAACCAAATCCGAAAAAGTAAGCACTATCCATAATATTGGTTACAAGAAAACCTTACAAAACCCAGTTGAATCCTTGTGCACCAACTCCGTACTCACTTGCCGTCGAAATCCTCTTACGGATTTCTTCACTCGAGAATCCTCTCAAGTATTGGATGTGTTGATGATCATAACGACTTGAACGATGATCTTGGACACTTTAAAATTGCATAGGTTCGTCAAGTCTTACGAACAAACTCCATAAAAAATCTCTCTAGCCACTCTCTCTTACAAAATAGCTATATGGCCCGCTAAACTTAGTTACCTAAAAACAACTATATAACCAAAGGCTGCTAACCCTAACAAAATTATAAAGATTGCATGAGATAGACCGCTCAAGCGGTCATGCCAGTTATGCATCAACTGTTGCTATACTCAGAGTCTTGTGAAATCAACTGTTGCTTCCTTATGCACATATCAACAAAAAGACTTTCCAAGACCAAAATGCATCATTCTATAGAAGTAATAAACATGCAGCTAAATGGAATTGTGGTGTCACAGATTTGCTAAATGAATTTGAACATGACGTTAGGAGAATTCCTAACAATCTCCTAATTTGACAATTCTGTGACAAAACCCAACCAACACAATGAAAGTAACCAACCACATAATGCAAAATCTAATAATATCGACAGGCCAATAATATCGACAAACGTAAAAGATTAAACTTTTTGACGAACATTGCCATCATCTCAAGATTGAATTCATCGTCTGAATCACTTACAATCCCTTGAGCTAAGGTCTTAGCTAAATTTTTTGAAGTCTTTTGATTTTGAAAATTTAACTTGTAAGTTTGTAAGTTTCCAATTAAACTTTCAATTGTAATAAAGTCAATGTCTTTACTTTCCTCTATTGTAGTGGCTTTTGGTTGGAAATATTCGAGAAGAGATCTCAAAATTTTTCAAACAATTTTAGAGTTAGGGATCTTTTCACCAAGATTCAAAGAAGCGTTAACAATGCCACTTAACTTACCATAAAAATCGTCAAACTTTTGGTCTTTTTTCATACGTAGGCTTTTCAAACTTGTGGTAAGGCATTGAAGTTTAGAGATTTTTACGGTTTGAGTTCCTTCGTGAGTGACCTAAAAGATGTCCCACGCTTCTTTAGCCAAGTCATAAATGCTTATTCTACGAAATTTCTCACGTGTGATCCTGCTAAAAATAGCGTTCATAGCCTTACTATTCCACCCGGTATTCTCAAAATTAGTTCTATCCCATTTAACCGAAGGCTTGGGGATAATTTTTTCATCAACAGTCATGGTCCGATAAGCATACCCCTCAGTAACAACTAACCAAACCCTCTCATCAATGGACTTAAAAAAAGCCCTCATCTTGACTTTCCAAAAAAGGTAGTTTGCCCCGTCAAAAATGAGAGGTCTACCGGTGGATGCATCTTCTTTTAGATAATTCATATGTATAAATCAAACAAAATATAGGATTAGAGGTGTAATTTTGGTCTGGCCCAGCAGTTGTTCGGGATGACCAAGCTCGGCCCAGGCCCGCCGGGCTCTCGCCAAATCTTCGGGTCGGGCTTTTTTGTTTGGGGGTCGGCCCAAATCATAGGGGTGTCGGGCTTGGGCCTTGGGCTCGGGCTCCAAGTCGGGCCTCGAGCAGGGACTTTTGGGCATGCCTTGATTTTTTTGAGTTTTTTTTGTTTAATTTATATTTTTATTACTTTTATATATTATTTAGTTTATAAATTTATAATATAATGTTAGTTTAC
>JAOTRH010000001.1:13172196-13182790 GCA_034768845.1 Heliamphora exappendiculata | reverse complement strand
TTCCTCATATTATAACTTTAGGGAGTATGTCATAGTTTTTTTCATGTCTATAAAAATTATATCATGATCCTTCTTATTCTCATTGTACTTTTTTATTATTATTCTCAGATTGGGTGAATTCAGAGCAGTGTGGACTGTGATTGCTATTACTGTTTTAATTGAGATGTTATAATTTAATTAAAATTATTTATTATTTTGGACTCGTCAAGTAAATAATTATGTAAAAAATTCAATTAATCGATTATCATTATTTATATAATTTGTACACATTTATTCTATAGTTTATTTTCAAAATTTTTTATGCCACTTATTTTTTAAAAACAAATATGTTTTAATTATATAGGTAGCGATGCCCAATTAACTTAAATTTTTTTCCCAAACTTTCAACAAGTTTGGCGTCTCTAGGGTTTCTACGACTACACTGGTTTATGCTTCAGTCGATGGTTTAGTTTTCATTCATGGGTGCCGACTCAGTGTGTCAGAGGCTCGACTCAACCATTTTTTATGTTTTGGGTTGATTTTAAGCTCGGGTGAAGGTTTTATGCTATTCGGCGCTTCGCGCCCTATTTTTTCTCTTCGGCTTTGTTCATTTTTTGGGTCTGATTTTTCCCTTATGATTGCGCCTAGTTTAGTCTTCTTCCTCAGAGGGTTTCGGCACATCCCTGGGTGTTTGGTTTCATATTTCCAACCGTTCCTTAGTTTTGTTTCTTCGGCTTTGCTGCGATTGCCATGTCTGATACAGGAAAACCTTTTAATAGTCATGAAGACACTGAATTGACTCATTCAGGGACTCCTATTGATAATCTGTCCCTTCAGATAAGTCATGTCAAGCTTGATGGTAGTAATTATTTAATTTGGTCGCGTTCCTGCAGTTTTGCCATCGCTGCTCATGGTATGTCTGGGTATATCACTAGTGAAACCAAATAGTCCACAGTCATTGGTACTTCTCGCACACATTGGATAGAGGAAATGCTCTTGTTATGTCATGGTTGTTACACTCTATGCAGCCCTCTATTAGTCGCAGTTTCTTACTTCTAGATACTGCACATCAGATCTGGTCTGCTGCTGCTCAGACATATTCACAGAGTGGCAATGATGCCCAGTTGTATGAGTTGAGGAAGAAACTGCATGGGCTCGAACACAGAAATCACTCATTGGCTCAGTATTACACTGAGTTGATTAGCCTGTGATGTGAGTTGATTATCATCAGGACTTCCATTCTGTTTGTACTACTATGCTGCTGCTTTTCAGAAGATGGTGGAGAAGGAGCGGGTATATGACTTTCTTGCTGGTCTCCATGTTGACTATGATCCTATCCATGCTCAGATTTTGGGTCGCAATCCATTTTCCACCTTGCAACAAGCATACGCCTATGTTCAGCAGGAAGAGAGTCGTCGGCATGTTATGGTTCCTATTTCCAGTCAGGAACGTTCTGTGTTAACTGTCACATTTCTTCATCGCCCTGGCCAGCCTAGTTATATTAAGTCTGGGGAGAAGCATGGCTCTATCGCCTGTGATCAACTGCATTGTGAACATTGTGGTAAATCTCGTCATATTATTGATCATTGTTGGAAGTTACATGCTCGTTCTACTCCAGGTCGTGGCGGTGGACGCGGTGGTGGGCGTATTGGACCTGTCCGTTCCCACGCTCATCTCTCTGAGCTCCCTACTAGCACATCCGGTGAGACTTGCCCTCTTTCTGAGGCGGAGTTGACTACTCTCAGGCGCCTGATGACTCGGGTTGATATTACCTCTTCTACTGCCTCTCCTTCCTCCTCTAACTATGCTCATTCAGGTATTTCTCCTATTGCTCTTAGTGCCATTGCCTCTCCTACTCCTTAGATCATTGACTTCGGTGCCACTGATCATATGACTGGCTCTTCGACCTTGTTTTCGTCTTACTCCACTTGTTCTGGTAAGGATAAGGTTAGAATAACCGACGATTCTTTATCATCTATTTCTGGTAAAGGTTCTATTTCTTGCTCTTCTCTATTTTCACTATCCTTTGTCCTTCATGTTCTCAATTTTTTTACTAATCTTTTATCTATTAGTCGTCTTACCAGTTCTTTAAACTGTTCTGTAACTTTTTTTTTTCACTCATTGTGTTTTTCAGGAACTGGCGACGAGGAAAATGATTGGCAGTTGTAGTGCACATGGTGGCCTGTACTTACTGGATGTTCCGGTCTCTGCTTCCGTTCCACCTTCACCATATGATTAGGCTCTCCATACTAATGCTGGCCTACTCCGTCTCCAATTACTTCAGTGACATCGCCGTTTGGGACATCCTTTTTCTGGCATTTTAGAGCGACTTTTTTCCTCTTTAGTTAAACATTGTTCTAGAACTGATTTTTTATGTGAGACTTGTGAACTTGCAAAACATAAACATTATGTTTATCCTTTAGTTAATAAGCGCAGTGTTTCTCCTTTCACCATTATTTATTTTGATGTGTGGGGTCCCTCACCCATTACTTCTATTTCTGGTTATCGGTGGGTTGTGACGTTTATTGACTGGCATTCTCGTGTTACTTGGGTTTATTTGCTTCACACTAAAAATGAGATTTTTTCTTGTTTTCAAAATTTTCACCGCATGGTCCGCAACCAGTTTAATGCCAACATCAAGATTCTCCGAATCGATAATGGGACTGAGTTTCTTGATGGTGGTTTTCGTGTCTATCTAGAGGCTCATGGTATTCTTTTTCAAACTAGTTGTGTACGCACTCCTGAACAAAATGGCGTTACTGAACGCAAAAACCGTCATCTTCTTGAGGTTGCTCACTCCCTTCTTATTTCTATGCATGCTCCCAAGTTTTTTTTGGAGTGAGGCAGTTCTTACTGCGGCTTATCTTATCAATCGTTTGCCTTCTAGTGTTCTTCAGTTCAAAACGCCTTTGGAGCTTCTTCCCGGGTCTTCTCCTGTCTCCTCTCTTCCACCTCAAATTTTTGGTTGCACTTGCTTTGTTCATGCACCAAAACACCCCGGTGAAAAATTGGACTCTAAGGCTATCAAATGTGTTTTCATAGGCTATTTTGCTACCCAAAAGGGTTATAAATGCTATGATCCGATCACCCGCAAAAGCTTTGTCAGTATGAATGTTATTTTTTGGGAGTCCACACCTTTTTTCCACTCTCCTTAGACATCTCTTCAGGGGGAGACATCTAGCTTAGAAGAGCTGTTACCATTGGATACACCGACTCAAGAGTCTCGAGGTTTGGTTTTCCCGAATCTTACTTTGCATGTTCTGGCTCCTGGTGAAGAGGAGACAGAATCCAGTAAGGATGGAACTGAACAGGATGTTGATGGACGCTTAGACAAAGAGGATCTGCGTACCTATACTCGACGCTCTAAAGATCAAATGGCTCGTGTGACACTACCATCTTGCAAGTTGTTAACTCCATCCTCCAGTTCACATTCTCACGCTGAACCACCTGGTAATGAGTCATCGGTTGTTGATCTTAATACTTCTAATTTACCTATCGTTCTTCGCAAAGGCGTTAGGGCATGTACCCAACACCCAATTTCTAATTTTGTCTCATATAATTCTTTATGAGCCCCATATCGTGTTTTTATCTCCTCCTTGTCCTCTATATTGATTCCACAAGGTTGGAAGGAAGCCATTGAGGATCCTAAGTGGAAGAAGGCTATGATTGAGGAGATGACAGCCTTGAAAAAGAACTGTACCTGGGAGTTAGTCTTTCTTCCAAAAGAGAAGAAGGCAGTTGGGTGTAAATGAATTTTTACAGTAAAGCATCAGGCAGATGGATCAATTGAGAGATTCAAAGCACGACTAGTTGCTAAAGGCTTTACTCAAACTTATGGCATTGACTATCATGAGACTTTTGCTCCAGTGGCAAAAATGAACTCAGTTTGGGTACTTTTATCTTGTGCCGCTAATATGGGTTAGCCTCTCCAACAGTTAGATGTGAAGAATGCATTTCTTCATGGAGGTCTAGAAGAAGAAGTACATATGGATGTATCACCTGGATTCTCTTTCATGAAACTGAAGGGAAGGTGTGCAAATTGAAGAAGGCCCTATATGGACTCAAACAGTCTCCTCGAGCGTGGTTTGAACATTTCTTCAAGGCCATGCTAAGATTTGGGTACCGCCAAAGTCAAGCCGACCATACTATATTTATCAAGCGATGTAATAATAAGATCACTGTTCTTATTGTCTATATTGATGATATAGTTGTAATAAGTAATGATTCTGAGGAGGCATCACGTCTTAAGGCAAATCTAGCAAAAGAATTTGAGATGAAAGATCTGGGGGCACTACGATATTTTCTTGGAATTGAGGTGGCTAGATTGGATAATGGGATCTTCATTTCCCAAAGAAAGTATATTCTTGACCTTCTAAATGAAGCTGGTATGACGGGATGTCGACCTGCAGATTCACCTATCGAGGCTAACCATCGACTCCATAGTGGTGATGGAGAACCTGTCGACAAGGGCCAATTTCAGCGGCTTGTGGGAAGATTAATATACTTGTCTCACACCAGACCTAATATTGCATATGCTGTGGGGGTTGTCAGTCAGTTCATGCATGATTCTTGTAGTGTACATCTTGACGCTGCCTATCGTATTCTGCGATATCTTAAGTCTGCCCTTGAAAAAGGGCTCTTATTCTCTCGTCACGGCCATTTGACAGTAAAAGCTTTCACATATGCTAATTGGGCTGGTTCGGTTGATGACAGACGATCTACATCTAGGTATTACACTTTTGTAGGGGGTAATCTGGTTATTTGGCGCAGTAAAAAGCAAACAGTGGTAGCTCGATCAAGTGCAGAAGCTGAGAATAGGGCTATGGCACATGACATCTATGAACTCATTTGGCTCAAAGTCCTATTGAAGGATTTGGGTATTGAGTGCGACAAACCTATAAAGTTGTACTGTGACAATAAGGCTGCCATTAATATTACTCATAACCCCGTCCAGGGATCAATATATATGCCCTTTGTGAAATCTGCAGATCAATTAGCAGATATTTTTACTAAAGGGCTTAGTAGTAAAATATTTCAACCCATTATATGCAAGTTGGGCATGATAAGTATCTATGCCTCAACTTGAGGGGGTGTGTTAAGTTGAGGGTATTATTGTACTTTTTATATTTCTTAGTTCTACTATAAATAACAAATTGTGGGGTGTAAACCCTAGTTTTGGTGCTCTCATTCCTGGTTATTCTAATTCTCTCTTTTTCTTTCTCTTCTACTTTTTGCAATAATTCTAACAAACCTCAACACACTTCTTAGGAGATTGAGATTCCTCTCATCCTTGCAGTATGATTCATCTCCTTTCTTTATGCCTGTCTTGATTGCTATATCCATGTTTTTCCCTTTCCTCCTCCAAGTCTTCTTTGGAGTCCTCTTCATCGTCATCCTTAGACTCCACCACTTACCTCTGCATGTCAAGTTCATTATTTGTGAGAGTAACAGGGAAAAGAAAAATAAAATTGAAGCTACTGCCAAGTGCCAAAAAAAAAAACAAGAGAGGGTGTGTCTACAAAAGGTCATGGGTGAGGGTGAGTACAACTTTCATCTTCAAGATATCTTACCTAAGTTGCTTCTAAAACAAACATTTCAGACAATCCATCCAACCGAAGATGAACCAAATTAAGTCTTATATCCCAAATCAATTATGCTTGGCTACATAAATCCTTTTTCATCATACTGCCCCATTGAAAGTTACATATTTTCAGGAAAATTTAGCAAATGCATGTCCTTTTTTTACTACAAAATTTAGTGTCAATTTAGGTTTTCTCTCCCCCTAACATTTCTACTAACCATGATCCTACTACGCTTTCTTATAACAGTCACATTAATCAGTCTTCATTGTGCATAACCAAGCCATCTTAATATGTTCTTCCTTAATTTATTTTCAATTGGTGCTACTCTTATCATTTTTGGAATTATTTCATTACTAATTCTATTTTTTCCGGTCTTGCCACGCATCCAAACAAGCATTCTCATCTCATTTATTCATTTTATTAATGTGTTGTTTATTAGATGCCTCAGAAAGCACTATTAGCCATATAATTGTGTTATAAAAAAAAAATTTCAATTTTGTTAGTATGCGTCGATCACATAATGCTTCGATTCCCAAGTCTCTTCCCACTTAAGCCAACCTATTTTAATTCTATAGATCACATCAGCTCCCGTCTCTCTATCCTTACATTAATCAAACATATGTAACGAAATTGTTCATCCTTTGTTCCAGGAGAATGGGGGATCAATAGGACTAGGAAACACGTGTACCTAGGACTCGGAATAGTGTTTGTATCCTAGGACTCGGACTAATAGTCCGATAAATCTCAAATTATATCATTCCCAGGATAAGTAATAGCAAATCTCTTGGTATTATTAGTATCAAAGTCCAAATTATCTTCCATCTTTATTCAATGCATAACAATAACTCTACATTTTTTATTCCAATTTTTATTACACTCTCACCAAATATGAAGCAAACGTGTGGAACCTCCAGTATTACTTATCCCTTATATCCTGTCCAATTTCATTCCCAATAGAAAACAAGGCCTACCAAATGGCATTGGCAGCCGATCGTCTTGGGAAGGAATCAATGGTTCTTATGAGGAGGCTACTGTAAAGGTGGAGGTTGGTTTGGCTGCCTATATAGAAAAAATAATAGATACATCATGATTAAAGAAAGGTCATAAGAAAATAAAGGATGAGCCTTTATTTTTGTGCCAAGCGAATGTCTCTTTCAGTAACATAATTAAACCTTTTCACATACTGCTATATGAGGCCACAGCATTCATTCTAGTTCTGCAAAACACTAAACAGTGATGACTGCCGCGAATTTTCTGTCAACAGAGACCTGAGACCTATAAATAGGTCAAAAACAGAGGCAAAAGAGTTGTAGCTCAAGTAGAAATAAGTCTCTCTTTGTAACCACAAGGTCGTTTCGATGTGAAGGTCAAATAAATACCAATTTTGTTAATCTTCAACTTGTTTTCTTGCTTTTTATTTATGTAAAAACTTTATAACCTACCTAAAAGCTTAACTTTATACCCAACACTATATTAAGTGATCACTTATTCTATATCCAAGCAATATGAGATTGTATACTCTACCATTCCCCCTCACGTGCAACCCTTTTGTGGTCTATCACGTGTAACCTTTTTTTTTGTCCATCGTCGTGCAGCCCTTTTCTGGGGTCTTCCATCATGGGATGTGGATTTTTTTTCTTTATGTAGGTGAAATAGATCTTGACCGTGTAGAAATTATGTATTCAACCCTAAAGCTTAAACCTATTAGGTTGAGAGATCTCAACATTATATTAAGTGATCACCTATTCCATATCCAAGTAATGTGGGATTGTGTAGTCAAAACAATTTCACTATTTGTTAACAATGTTTCCAAATTCAAGGATGTATTTATCTCAAATCACTAATTGTGTCTTCCAATAAAACAATTGGGTCTGTCAGGTTGGAATCAAAAGCAATGTACTGCCTCCAGCTGCAACATATCTGACCTTAACTTCCTAATTTCTCCCAAGTTTGTTATGCTGAATTAAGTCTTTTCCTAAAAGCTTTCACTTGATATATACTTGATATATACCCTATTCTTTACGATCTTTTCTTCCTCATTGACACTCAAATGCCTAATCCCATTCTCCTTCAACCATCTCTCCCCTACCGTCAAACCCCCTGTAAGTTGCTTTTCCCCCATTTTCAACTTCAAGCCCTCAGTTACTTGGGGAAAGAAGCCTTCAGGCCTCAAACACCAAGCTCCAAATACCCCAAATAAAACAGCCAAATCACTGCTAAGTCTCTCAACACCCCCATCATGAAACTTGACAGTGCTCATAAGAATACCATTAAAAAGCAAAAGATCTGACCCAGTTGCCACACTGACAAAGTCTACCCCATTCAAAGCCTTTTCTAAAACTGACATTTTCTGTTGCAGATACTCTAGTGCTGCAATGAAAGATTTGGATGCTGTCCAACCTTCTTCACCCTTTTATTGCCATTGCTTTTTGTTCTTTAGATAATCTGGACACCGAGCACCAAAGCCTCTCAAAACAACAGTGGATAACTACTCAACCATTCCGTTCTGAATTCTTCCAGCTTTCCAATTTCCTCATAAAAAATACCAGTCCCGGGTCTTTCCACAGAACTTACAATAGAACCACTCTCTTAGACCGGTATGCCCAAATGATAACTTTGTTGCTATCCCATCTCAAGAAAGAAGACATCTTCACACCATTCCTTCAACACCGGAGAGAACTCCTTGAATTTTGGTTGACCAGCTTCTCTCATCCTCCATCTCAGGTTTCAACTTATTAAACATATCAGTAAGCTCTATGTCTGCCCACAAATCAAGCCAATCAGGTCGATCACAAAATTAGTATAGAGAAGAAATTTTCTGCAGGTTTCCAACTTCTTGGTGGGAAGGCAAAATTCCTCTGTACAACCAGAGACTGTAATCGTTTATCAAAGGCAATCATCAAGTCAACAAGATGAAGCCAGGATATTCTACCCTGGGATCTTATACCAGTTACATTGTCTACATTTTCTTCATCCAGTTGACCAACATATATAGGAAAAATCCTTTCTTCTCTACAACTATAACCAGATAGCATGGCTTCATCAACCAGTGGTAGCAATAGCTCATCCATGGAGTCAACATAATCCTGAGTAATCCTATATACAAGAGCAAAAATGAATTCTGGTTTTGTTAACAAAATAAACAATTTTCTCTTCAGGATCCACATAAAATCCTATCAAGCGACTATGTGTGGTTCGATGCAGTATTTCAGGATTTGGATGAAATGCAAACACAAACACAGGAATTTGAAAAACAATTGAGTTCTTGTCGGATTTGATGCTAAGTAATGAAGATTACTGGACGAGAATATAATTGATCTAAATTCTAAAACTAACACTAGAAGTATTGATTGACTGCCAAGTGTCAATCAATACTTTAGTGAGCAGTTGCATTTCTCTCTTTTTACTGATTGACTTCCAAGTGTCACGTTCTCTATACATAAGCCCTTTACCGAAGAAATTCTGCTCGACAAGGTCTTGGATAACTTCCACTCAGCAGAGCTAAGGCAACCTTCAAATCGACAGGAATTATATAAAAACACATTTGTCTCGCTCGATAGAGCATTATTTAATTATTATTCCTTTGTTGATAAAATTGCCAAATTATGGTGTAAACAATGCCTCCTATTTTTATTGGGTTTAATTTCTTTGACCCAATTAAATGAATTTTTGAACCATTT
Organism: Heliamphora exappendiculata; assembly: GCA_034768845.1. Classification (NCBI taxonomy): domain Eukaryota; kingdom Viridiplantae; phylum Streptophyta; class Magnoliopsida; order Ericales; family Sarraceniaceae; genus Heliamphora; species Heliamphora exappendiculata. The sequence continues at coordinate 13,173,549 of JAOTRH010000001.1, read as the reverse complement.
CGCTTCAAACAGTTAAGAGCAAAAACTTATAAATAGGAGTAGCGAAACACTTTTTGTCATTCCCACTCTCAACCTTCTGAACTTCTCAACTATGGCTCTTAAAAAAACTCAAAAATCTTAAATTTCCTAAATAGCTTAGAGATTTTGCTGAACAACATGAAAATCATGAGCGCGTGATTCTAAGCCCTAACTCGAGTTCGAAGTGCATTCTTGGCCCTTTGTTCAAGCCAAAAATCCATGAACTCCTTTCATCCAGCTATCCTCTAGAAACAAACAAATCGTTCATACTTCATTGTTCCAACATTTGTTGGACAAAATAGGAGGGTTCAACACCTTTGTGTTCATAGATGAGCCCTAAATCAAATCGGAGCCCTAAATCAAATCGGTGCAACTAGGTCACTTGTATGGACCACTATATTGGATGACAATGGGATAAACTACGTATACGAGAAACGATTCTTCTCTTGACCTATCCTATCAACATGAACAAGTGGGTCATTGGAGCAACGGCTTGCTTTTGGTCCTAGTCATGCAACAATATGCTTCTTCCATGTGGGTTTATCTCTCCCACAATATTGGACGTTGTTCATCTCACAGGTTTCCCTTCGACAAGACTAGATGTTAATGCATTGCTCACACCTGACCTTGTAGATAATGCTTTTATTATGTCCTCTAGTTTAAGGTATTCTGATCTTCTAAAAATATACTGCCATAAATTTGTTATTCATCTTGAGAGATTCTTTTGAGATTTCAAGGATGTCACTTGAATTAAGATTGATGAGTTACTAAGATAGTGCAATTATCAAACTCGAAGCAAATGCATGTCTTGGTGTAGAGGTTTGTTTTAAAATTGGTAAGTTTAAAGTTGTAATATAAAATGTTAATTAAAAAAATCATTGAGTTATGGAGTTATATTTATATCAACATTTTAATGATATTTATGTATAATCAAGTAGTCTTTTGTTCAGTAGTATCGTGTCACTCTAAAATGAGAGTTGAGGGGTTTTAATCTTGCTAAGTAGAAGGTATTTAAGTTGATGTGTAAAACTAAGACCAAGAAAGTTAAAAGTAATGCTACGTTTGTTTCGAATGACAATATTTTCTATATTATTTGGTGTTTGGTATGATGGAAACTTAAAGTCATTGGAAAATATTTTTCAAGTCAACGAAAAATAAGTTGATTTTGGTGAAAAACATTTTCTATTTTTTTATAGCTGGAAACATTTTCCACCCATATTATCCCATCATCATCCTACCACTGCCACCATCACCCTACCACCACCTCTATCGGCGGTTCAAGGTTAGAGTGTTAGGGGTCAAGGTCGAGGGGTTCGGGGGGTTAGGGATTGGGGG
>JAOTRH010000001.1:13157403-13169855 GCA_034768845.1 Heliamphora exappendiculata | reverse complement strand
ACACCCTTTTTATAACTTATCATATATATATATATATATATATATATATATAGAGAGAGAGAGAGAGAGAGGAAAGAGGAAGAAACAAGCCATTAATTTCAGGATCATCTTCAGATTTTTAGGCAGCCGATTTTCTACGCCGAAGTTGTGCATGCGGGCAATCAATTTCTGTGCCTCCCTCTTTATTGACTTTTTCTCATTTTCATTTATTACCCACCAAATGGGTGGCCCAACAATCTCAGTGTAGAATTAACTTAAAGAGCCTTAATATATATTTTTAACACTTATATCTCTAAATAATATTAATATCATTATGAGTAATTAAGAACATAAAAGTAAGTTAAATTGTTTAAATAACTCAATTGTCTTGATTATGTTTATTTGTGTTCTCATTATTGCATTATTATTAACAATATATAATATCCCTTTTCTTACTGCCAATTTTCTGATAAATAAAGGTTTAATGGCTTATTGATATTAATATTAATAATTTTAAACAGAAAGAAGGATCATGATATCTGTAAAGAGGAATGGGACTTCTCACATTCAGGATTTCTTTTCTTTGTGTTTGTGATCACCTCAAAAACAAAAACAATTTTTTTTTTAAAATTGGACTGCTTACTGTGGGGTGGGGCGTTTGTTTATGTTTAAATTATAGTTTTTAATTTTTAATTCAACAAAAAATTTAAAGAATTTAAATAATTATACTTATAACTTTTTGCTTATAATTTTAAATCAACAAATATAAATTTTACTATTTTAAATTATCAATTAATTAGTACATCTTTTCAATCATAATTTATAAATCTATAATTTCAATTACAGCAAACACTTAACTTGCATTTTATAGAGTTTTATGACTTTTAGCTTTAGCCAAATTTAAGAGAGAAGGGGAGCAAACATTTAGACCTAATTGTTTTTGAGGAATTAAAGGAGGGGAGATTGTATTAATGGACAAAGTTAGCCCATAAAAAAAATTTGTTCTTTTGGTATTGTGAATCTCATATTCGTATTGCAAGACTTGAACTAACCGTCTGATGAATAAGGTTTTGTCAACTCATCATACATGATATTAATAATATCAAGTCTAGTACTCGACTCTGTATTATTTTTTTTTTCTTATTTAGCGACCAAAAATAGCTCTACAACTTGTATTTCATTCTGTAACCTCATGTAATAAAGTATGAATTAAATTTCTCACAATGTACATAATTTTTTCCATAATCTTTTAGTATATAAAAAACATATGAAAGAACCCCAGTAATACTAATTTCTCCTATTCTATTCAATCTTATTGGAAATAACAAATAAGTCCTAGTTTTATGCATAGCCCAAACATTAATGGGCCTCTGGAGGAATCAAAGGGTTCACTTTGCTGCCCTTGCTTCTCATAAAATTAGGGGTTAGGAATGATCAATGAATTCTAGAACCAAATACATTTTTAGGTATTTTAAACTTATGATGTTTAGATTGTAATAAGTTTATTTTATTTAACTTAGAATAAATCAATTTTATTACGAAACCAAGATTTGCAATTCAGTTTGCATGTGTGTATTACGAAACCAATAATTTACAAAACTTGTGATATTTTATTCTATTAATGCATAATGCAAAATGTGGGTTGGATGACACTAAGGTTGTGTTTGGAATTTGTGAAAAGGTGAGACAAAGGAAGATCAATGAAGTGCAGGAATCTTGTAGAATGAATTTTTTTTTTTCAAGAATTGGTTGTGTTAAAAAACTATATGAAATTGAGACAAAAAAATAAATTTCATTATTGTGCAAAAAAATTCAGAACAAACACATTAATGCAAAGAACTTTGATATACGTGATTCAACAAATTTATCTACGTCTACGAATAATAAATTTTTAATATATCTAAAAATATATATAATATTTAAATTCTTTTAAACTCTTTGTCTTTCTCTCTTCTACGCTTGCACAAATTACACTTTCATGTAACACATCTATATATAGGAGAGCATGAACACTTCCAGGAGCCCATAAACTAGACTTCATCTAAAATTACATGCATAAATAAAAATTTGAACGCATAAGGTGCAACCCATTTAAAAAGCGTGATTTATCTAAAAAATTCTCAGCAAATAGATAAATTTATCAATTTTATATGAAAACAGATAAAATCTATTTGATATGTAAATAGATAAATTTATCTATTTTTATATCAACACAGATAATATAGATAGATAAATTTATTTGTTCAATAATTATGGTTGTTATATTGATACAAATAAATTTATCTGTTTAAGACTTGTGTTATTCAAGTGAAACAGATAAATTTATCTGTTGGTTACTAATACTTATTTGAAACAGATAAATAAGTACAACGTGTTGAACAGATAAATTTATCTGTAATTTTTACACATGTTTTTAATAAGACAGATAAATTTATATGTATTCTTTATACATGTTTTAAAAAGTACAAATAAATTTATATGTATTCCTTATAAGTATTTTTAATAAAACATAAACTTATCTGCATTCTTTATACGTGCATACAATCGAACAAATAGATTTATATTAAATAGATAATTTTTTCTGTTTGATATGTAAACAAATAGATTTATATCAAATAAATAAATTTAGGGAATAATATAGAAACTCTGTATAAGATTAAAGAAAATCATCCAGCAAGTCATTGTAATCCATGTAATCCATACAGGGATTAAGTTCCATTTAAGCACTAACATCATAACCCCCCTCCACCGCCCCATCTCTCTCGTTCTATTTCTTCCAACTGTTTGGTCCGAAGTTTAGAATCTCCTCCACTTTTTGTTCTTCAACGATGTCGTCGTTAAGCGATCAACGACAAACGCACCGAAATCCTGCTTTTGCGATTTCAATGCGCAGCTCCACACGTAATCGTAATTCCTCCTCCGATATGTGCCGATTGGAATTTTTATTTTAAGATCATAGGGTATTTTTATTTTAAAAAAATTTACACCCAATAATAGGAGATTTATTACTGAAAAAGTTTTATAAAAATAAATTTTACTCGTTAAAAAATATTGTACCTAATGAAAAACAGTAAACGACTCATAAATTAGATTGTTTACCAATTTTTTGTTTTTATTATTATACATATTATTTTTTTTATAAAAATGATATTTCTTAAAAGACTTACTCATCGAATTTTATTATGTTAGCATTATTTCTCTAATGTAGCAAATGCATGATTATACTAGATTAATTCTACTAAGAAGATTTTATGTTCACGAACTTAATAATAAACAAGTATTAATAAATGTACCTACGTATGCATGTTTAGAAATTTTACATTGAACAAAATAGATTAATTGTATATCTAAAAATAAATACAAGATATATATTGTACTATTGAATGAATTTAAGAGATTTGTTATGTATTTTATTGTGAATCTTATGAGGTATATTTTTTTTTAATTTATGAATTCATTAATAGTCTTCACAATACTTAAATGTCTTTAATGAAAAGATATCTAGTAATGTTTCAAATCACATTATCCATCCAAAAGTTCAAGTTTAAGTTTGAAACTTGAACTTTACACCACGTGACGTTCGTGGCTCCCATCGCTTAGAGAAAAAATAATTTGAAGATCCATTACACTCAAATAGCTCGAAGATCAAAATCTTTTCTTAAGTTTTCTTTATAGCGAGAGCTTATAGCATCTTGAATCAAGATCCGCATTTTAAGTTTTGTATTATAAAAAATTATTATATTATTTTCATGTATCAAATTAAAATCAATTTTATCATATTTTCTGCATAAAGCTACAACATATCAAACAAAACCTATATCGATCCATTGAACATAAATTTATATGGAAATTTTAAAAATATATAATAATTTAAGATAATTACACTTGTCTCCCATGAGGTTTAAGCTTATTATAGAGACATTCCCTGTGATCTCTGAAATTACACTAACTTCTCATGAGATTTAATTTTAGCAACAATTGTACTCCAACTGTTAAAATTTTCGTTGAAATTTAACAAAAATCGTCAATCCCACTCCAAAACCACCATTCCACCCCAAAATCACCATTCAAACCACTTTCTCCCAAAATCACCATTTCTACCCCAAATTTCAACGGAACGGTGGTTTTGGAACGGGTGATTTTGGGGTGAAATTGGTAATTTTGGAAAAGAAATGCGATTTGAATGGTAATTTTGAGGTGAAAAATGTGGTTTTAGAGCAGAATGGACAGTTTTCGTTAAAGTTCAACGAAAATTTTAACAGTTATGGTGCAATTGATGTTAAAATTAAATCTCAAGTGAAATTAGTGTAATTTCAAAGACTACATTGGAAGTTCCTGTAATAAGCTTAATCCTCAGATGAGGTAAGTGTAATTATCCATAATAATTTCATTTAGCTTAAAGTGTTAATTTATTATCTTATTATTATTATTTCTTTAATTTAAAACTAATTTAAACCAAATAAAATCTTAACTTTTAAATCATCTAAGAAATTTATTAAACTAATTTTTTATATTTTACCTTAAAAATTAAAATTTAAAACCGAATTACCAAACGGTCCCTCATAACCAAACCATCAACCTTCTGAAAACGAAATCACAATAAGCACCACACCAGAGTCAAAAAAGTATGGCTCGCCCTGAAACACACACCAGACGCAGACTCGAACGTATATAACATAGCCATGGACTCCACCCCAAACCCTACTTTCAATCCCCGGCCATCCCACCATCTACCCATCAAACCCTCTGCTTCCAAACTCCCCATCAAACGCAAAATCCCACATTCCTCCTCCTCCTCCTCCTCCTTCTCAATACCTAACCCTAACCCTACTTTTTCCCCGATTCTCGTCCCCAAACTCGAATCCATCGCCGCTGATCACGGCGAAGGAGGTGATCAAGATGACGTCGATGGAGGCGGAGATCGGAATCGTCCGCCGTTCAAGTTCCACAGGATATGGACGGAGCCGGACGAGATTCGGTTTCTTCAAGGCCTCCGCGACTGTTCCACCGCCGGCCTTTCCTTCCCCAGGGATCTCAATGTCTTCTACGCTAGGTTCTCCGGCACCATGTCGCAGCCCTACACGAAGTCCCAGCTTTCCGAGAAGCTACGCCGGCTGCGGAAGAAGTTCCGGGTGATCTCGTCGCGGATTGCGCGCGGTCTAGACGAGGCGTTGCTGTCGCCGCACGATCGGGCTTTGTTCGAGCTCTCGAAGCAGTTGTGGCACCCCGAGTTCTCGTCTGCGTCGCCTTTTGGTTCCGGGAACAAGCAAAAGAAGTCGAATTTGGTTGGGGTTAAAATAAGCTTCTCGCCAACGCCGCCCCCGGCTTTGGTTCCAGTTTGTAATCAACCAACGTGCCGCGAATTTAACGATCACAGCGTCTCAAATGATACGGATACTAAGCGATACAAGGATTACAACGATCGTGTTGTTGACGGTGGTTTTGATGTTGATGCCGACGTTAAACTGAGAGAGGTGAACGTTGAGTTTGATGGTGGCGTTCGGAAAAAGGAACTGTCAATGCCGATTAGTTCTGGTGGTGGTGGTGATGATGGTGGTGGTGTGGGGTGTGATTATGGCCACAGGCTGGGGCAGGTTGTGGCTAAGACTGTGATCGATGTGTTTGATCAATCTAGTAAGGAAGTTAGTGAGCGACTTCTTTACTCCGATCAGGAGTCAGCTCAAGCTAGTTCTTCCAAGGACGAGAAAGTCGGTGATTTTGAGAGGAGGTGGAGAGAACAACGGGTTGCCGAGCTGGATGTGCTGGCTCGCCGCGTAAGGTTGGTTCTTGAGCATTCCCTCCAGAGACAATAATGAATCAAACTACTTGTATATGGAATTAGCATAGCATTCTTCTTATTCACTTTTCTAGTTCATTCAATGACTTTGCGCTGCTTATGACAATCTATACTTGTCGTTTTTTACATTAAAAGTTCTGTACATTCCATAATAGAGTATCCCCTGGTTTACCCACATTTCCATTCTCTTTGTCCCTGAATAATTAGGCAATGGCATATCATTATTGTGTCTACCTGTTGACTGCCATGCCTACATTTTCTAGTTCAGAAATTGCTTCAGTTGTTAGTGATGAGATTTTGTTGGTGGGGGGTTTGTGGTTAGGGATTTGGAATTGGTTCTTGAAACACTATTCTCATAAATTGGAAAGCTTAGGATTAGAAATATATCAAAAAGAAATTGTGGTTGTTGGAGGACATTTCATATTGGAGATTTGGTTGTGGCACGATATTAACAGGGAGGAAATTTTTGAAGTGACACCATGTTAGTAGTAATGGCGGTCTTATAAGGAGTCACTGAGGTCGTAGGATAGCAAAGACATGTGAGATTGTTCGCATCAATTTTCCTGCAGTGATGTTGAAACAAATGTTGGTAATTGTGGTGACGACGATAATAGTTGAATGTGTAGGTGGTGGATGCTGTCAAAAATTCTGGGATTGTGGTGTTTTGAAGGATCCTTTGAAGCAGTTTTGATTGTGGCAGCATCAAGGTTTAGCAAAGAAGAATATTGAAATGATTAGGCTTTTCATGTTGGCATGGAACTGTAAGAGGAAGTGGAGGTGGGAATAGCGGTGGTGAGAAGTAGTTACTAGGTACCAGATGGTGAGAGCCTTTGAAGGGTTGCCCCTGTTGAGAATATAAATAAAAATGTTCTTTTTCTCGCTAATAGCTAAGTTTTTAGATAAGTTGGTGATCAACAATTTAACATGGTATAGCAGTCGCTAAATCTAGTTCTATTGTTCAAATCTCTCCCGCTTATCTTATTATTAAAATACTTACTTGCCTTTGGCCTTCTTATGGAGGAAAGCATGACGACACATGAGAAGGACGAATTGAGAATATAAATAACAAAGTTATTCAGCTCTAATCTTTTAAACTTTGAAATGAGTTGATGTTCAACAATTTAATAGTTTAGTAGTGGTGGTGGCGGTGGTGGTGGTTATTGGGTCAACTGCAGGTTGTGGTGGTCATTGTGAAGCTTGCTTTTACATTTGGAGTGTTAAAATTCACAAGACTGATGTATTAGGAGAATGGTAATTTGGGTCACCATGAGCTGTGCAGGGTTTGCAATTGTTAATTTATCTCAATCCTCAGTTTTCGATGGAGTAATAAACTTTAGTGGAATGGTTGAGCCTCAAACATATATGGTAATAATTTAAAGGTCTCAAATCCAAGTTCTCTATCCTAATAACTCGAACCAAACACAACCTTTGAGGAGTTCCAGAACAATTAAACTCTCCTGTGGGATCTCTGAACTGTTTGTTTCCATCTTTGGGAGCTTAACGCTCATTCAAAGGTTAGAGCCTTTTTTTTTTTGAATAATTAAGTGTATATTAACCAAAATTAAAGATATACAAAAGAGTTCAATACACACTCTCAAATGCTAACAAAATGATAGTAGAGTAAATTATCAAAAAACAAAATCATAATAAGCCTAGAAACTCTCGCAAATCAAGAGGTAGGAAAAAACTTACTTCTTCTTACTTAGGCACGATTCCTTAGGTTTATTCAAATGAATTAATTCTTTTCTAACAAGCTTAAAATTCTCAATTCTCTTTAGGAACTTTTTCTTATTATCGCCACTTGAAGACGGAGTCGTCCAAGGACCAACAAAATTTTCATCTAAAAGGGATTTTGGAGGCATTTTCAAATGTGTAGATCAACAAACTGTGAACTCAGATAAGCTTCCAGAAGAGGTGGCCAACTTCTCCTCTTCTTTGAGAGAGGATTCTGCTAGATGCTCTACTAACTTATCCATATTCACATTGCAATGATTAGCAGTTACATCTACTAAAGGATTGTTCATATCCTTCTCTCTGACACAACCCGACATGTCCACACTTGAGGAGCACACATTATCATCACTCTTTTCTCCTATCACATTCTTATATAAGTTCATCTTTTATAGTACACTAGATTCAAACATATTAAATTGATTCAAGAAGGAATGAGCATTATCAACTGGAGAAGCATTAGAAATACTTTTACCTTTTTTCTTGTTTATTTCTTTCCATTCACTAGGTTCTTAACATGAATCCATTTTTTTACCTTTACTTCTACTTGCATAAGGAAGTAGAAGTCGTGACCTTTGGCTTGTTAGGACAAGAATTATTAGAGTGACTAAAGATTATACACTTATCACACTTTAAGGGCTTCCAAGGCACTTTTACTAGAACTTCATAAGAAAACTCATAATCCAAATTTAGCATGAAAAAATCTGAGATATTCTTATTTGCTTGAATTTCAACGCACACTCTCGCAAAAGTAAGTTTTGCTTTGGTTTTCGTAAATTCATTAAGGTACAGAGGTTTTTCAATAACACTTATCACAAAGTTTAATCCAATATTAGTTCAAAGTTTAAGCAGCACATTATAAAACTCCACCCAAATTGGCACACTAAAAAATAGTTCTTTAGATAATTGCATTTCCGGAATCATTTCTTGACAATAATTAGCCGGCTACCAAAATAGTATGGTCTCTTTTCCAGAATTATTTCAATTGCTTCTTTACTTTTCATCTGAAAAATAAAAAAATCATTATCAAAAGTAATGACATCATTAAGATTGTCCTTTCATAGTTTTTTAGCCCAACTTTTAACGGAAAAGATAGTTTTCTAGCAATGAAAAACTTCACCAAAGCATTATCTTATTGAGAACACTCATCGTTAGAAACTTCAAGAGGAATCTTTAACTCATTATTTTTAAACTCAACATTAAAGAGACTAAGATTATCACTAATCTTATCAAAATAAGAGCTATTCTTCACAATGTTAGGCTAATAATTCACCTTACTCGACTCTATATTAATTGTTGCTCGGTCTTCCTCTGAATTGGTTGTAGAAACAACCGACTGTTTTAATCCTGAAGTGATACCCGGTTGAACTAGGATAGTAGCCGACATAGACACTATAAGATCAAGTTGAAGATCACTCACATCTAAACCAATAATATTAGTTTTTTGTACAACAACCCCACATCACCAACCTAATCAAGCTCGATATTGGGATTTAAATAAGGACCCCCATTTACATTTCCATTAACGTTGGAGATTGAGTAAGGTGAGATAAAATCTAAGTCATTTAATCGACCATCACGAGCCCCATAAGTTTTAAAAGTGGTAAGACTACTGCAAATTCAAATTTCTTTACAAGCACACAGATTAATTTCATCAAAATCAAATTCAAAATTTACTCTAAGAGACCGATAACTAAAACCATCTAATTCCAATCGATGTCAAACTAATGTACCATGAAATTCCTTTAAAATATACTCCGTAGATGAGTCACTTTTTTTTTCTTTCTTTCTCATTAAACAAAGCAAAACAAAAGGAAAATACCTAGCTGAGAAAAGTCCCTTTTCGCTGCGTAACCCTAAATCATGGTCGGGGAAGCCATCGATCCTTTAAATCCTTTGGAGTTGGGTTCAAATGATGTGCGCATGGAGCTCTTTAGTGGTGATTTTGGAACACTTGCGACTCTCTTTCTATATTTTTATTTACGAATATAAAATCCAATAATATCTAGAGCCTATTTTTTTTTTAGGTGAAACACATTTCTTTCCCATAACATGATTTCAATGTTAGGACCCCCAAGTACAGTACGATTGAATAAAATTGTCAGCCCAAGTAGAATTGTAATTGTGGCACATCAGAGATGGATAGAGTGACAGTATGTTAAAAAGCATTAAACATTTAAGAGCATAAAATGGCCCTACTAAGGGAAGTGTTTATGATCTTTTTGGTTTTTAGAGAAAAACCGTAGAGGAGAATAACCCAATGATGTTTGAAATAAATAGGGGAACTATATAAGACTTACCTCTATTACCTCTGTATTTTGTTATTTTTTTAAACATAACTGGCAACCCCAAAGTTTTATGGTTATGGATTCAGAATTTGGTTTTCAGAATATTACAATTCACTATTTAAATCATAATTTAATTCACAATTCATAGATAAATTAATACGAATTTTTTAGTGAATTTATTTTATAGTAGAATTGTGATGAGTTTTACAATACATGATTTGACTCGTGTTAATTCATCATTTACAATTTATGTGATCGATAATATTATCAAATCCAATAATTTTAAAATGCATATTTACTATTTTTCGTAATAATATAACTTAGTGTGTTTATTGTGAAAATAAGAAATAATCATGTATAATTTGTTGGTTATTTGATAATTTGAGGATTTAATCAAATGTTGCCATATTTTTATTTCTCTTTTATAAACAAATGACAATATATTCTATAAAAATCTTTAAGATGAAAATAATATTTTTGATAAATTTTTTATTTCTATTTTAAAGAAACAATGATACTTTAATATGATATGGGTTAAATCAATATTTTTCTGAAAACAATTTTTATTGGCAAGTATATAGGATGTGCTTTAGATGGTCACTTCTCTATCTATAGTCTCTTACGTTTCTTGATTTATTTTATGATTTTTAAAAAAATATATACTAATTTTAAAGAATCTTATGGTTGGTTATATCTAAGCCAAACATATATATTAAATACTTTATGGTTTGTAAATATCTTTCTATTTAGATTATACAATTATGTTCTTATTGTATAATTTACACACACATTGGCAAACATACATAACGATTTGTGTTTTAAATGAGCTGCTTAATTTATAAAAAAACATGATTTACACATGTAATTTATTTTTATTCAATCAAATTAAGTTTTTATGTAAATGATCTTTGTTTGCTGGGCCTAAGGCATGAACAATTTAGATTATCATTGTGGGGGTAGAAAATAAAATCTTTAAAAATATAAAGGGTAGAAAATACAGAATGTTCTTATTGTAAATATTATTTCAATTAGATTCCATAATTATGTTTTTTTTTGTATAAATTATAGTAGCATCAATTTATTTATTTTCTTTCATACATATAAACTGTTTAACATTATATTTATGGCTAGGTGTTAAATTTTGTATGTTAAATTTTATAATTCTCGGTTTTATTCATGATTGACAAAATTAAAATTTGGATTCATCTGTGGACAATATTTTGGAGAAGCTTCAATGAGCAAGCCTTCTCCTCCAGAGTTTTGATTTTGGGCTTTACCATAAAATTCAACTGTTATGGGTTCACGGAAAGTTTATCTCGATGTTTTGAACCGTATATATTGTAGAGCTTCTTGATAAGTTAATTCATGCAAAAAAAAAAAAGTCAATTAGGCTTCAACAGCCACATTATCATAATACATTTATTTTAAATAAAATAGACAATTAATTCTAACAAGAATACTTGTCCTCCAAGTAAATGTTATAAGATAATGTGGCTAGATTAATCTAGTTTTTTGTATAGAAAATATTCTTAACAATCTTTTCAATATGAATGATTCAAATTACCGAAGTGAACTTAAAAGTGACCCATAATAATTGAATTTTACGGTAAAATTAAAAACCTAAATTTTAGAAAATGCATAATCCGCTGAATAGATAAATGTAATAAATTTAACAAACAAAGCTGTAATCAGGACTCACAAGATAGCCACGAAGTACCAAATATGCCGTTTTCTCCAGAAAATTTCATTAGAAGCGTGAAAATAGAATATCTTTATTACTCAGTGGTGCAAAAGAATTCAGGGTCCGCAAACAGAGCATTTTCGGCTTTTTCTTAGCTTTTTCCCTATTAAAGAAGAAAGGGAAAAAGAAAAATAAATACTGCTTTTTATATCTGATTTGCCCTCTACCAACCAACCTCTCTCCATTTCCGTCCTGTAATTCAAGTAATAATTTACCTAACGTCAGATCGGCCATGGTCATTTCAAATGAATCAGGAAATTCTACCATGTAATTACTGTGTGATGGAAGATATAACAATATACGTATTAGAATGCATTATACAATAATTGCATAGTATTCTTGTGACCGTTGGATCTTTGCATTATACAAAAATTGTATGACTGAGGATCATTTTTCATTTCAAATGATTGTATTTGTTGATAGGATGGTTCGTGATTTCAAGAGGTTGCTACCTACTTTTGACCTTAATTTTTGACTGGTTACACCATCACTCAAATATTGGTTACACCACCTAGTGCTTCTGGTTTTCTAGGAGCCATTTGACTGACGCAGATGGCACAAATCGCACCAAAATGCATTTGAGTGCTCGGAAAAAATATTGGTTACACCACCTGGTACCTCGGCTTTTTCTGGGAGCCATATGACTGACACAGATGGCACAGACCGCACCAATATTAGAGTAACACTACGTGACCTTGCCTCCGCAATAGTCAATAATCAGAGTAGTGCGCTGTGCAGGTGCTGAAATTGCAGCATAAGCTAAATGGAAGAATGTCGAGCCCTTAGCTCTCCTTTGTAAGTAGCCACAAATGACTTTTCCTAGGGTCACTGTATGTATTTGAATCAGAATTTCTCATATGCTCCTCCTACATCTTGAATTTTGATAGGGGGGGGGGGGGGGCGCATATTAATGTTA
>JAOTRH010000001.1:13144478-13157303 GCA_034768845.1 Heliamphora exappendiculata | reverse complement strand
ATATATGACTTTTTTTGAGTTGCTTTGAAAGTCGTGCAATACTTTTATTCCAAATTAACCGACTTAAAAGCTAGACTTAAAAAAAAAAGCCAACTTGAATTTTGATTCCAAACTAGCTCTTAGTTACTGAAAAATATTATATAAGAATCATAGAATCTGAATAGTCAATTCACTCGTAAATAACTTAATAAGGAGCTCACAAATGTGGGAATGGGGTGCGTTTTGCCCTAATGCACAACACATTAATGTGCGGCAAAAGGACTTCAGTTTTTGGACATGTTTCTATGATTGAATCTGTTTTATTATCTTGTTGAATTTATTACTTATATTAAAAATAAAATTAATCTGGATATATTTTAGGAAAACAAAACTTCTATCAAAGAGAAATGAGGGAATGCGCCCATATTCCAATATTAGAATCATTTACTGAGACACTTAGATGCTTACCGAAAAAGGAGAATTGCATGTAAGAAAAGAAAAAATCTTCATGAACTGACTTTGCACTTAATACTTTTTGAGAGATCTCCAAATCATTAGTATGGCTATCAAAATTGTGAGCACGAAAAATTGGCTAAACTCAGGAAAAAAATCTAATCATTAAAATATATCAAAAAAATAAAATGATTTAAATGCACAGAAACCCAGGTTCCACAAATATTAAAGATTAATTTTTGAAAACAATAAAAAGAGACGGTGGTGATGTAAATGCATCTTGGCCTCATTCGGCAATCGACTTAAGTTGAGTTTTTTTAATTTTAAGTTACTTTAACTTAAAAAGGTAAAAAGTTTGTTTGGTATGAGTATGGGTGACTTTTAAGCTAAAGGCTTTTAAGCCAAAAAGAAAAAAAATTTGTTTAAAGTTGTTATAATTTTTTAAAATTTATTTTTAGATAATTTTATATTTAATATAAATTTTGTTTGATAGATTTTGACAAATAAATTTTAAAAATATATTTATAAAAAATAAATGTGTATGATAAAAGTTATGATATTTTTTTAAAATATAAAAAAATTATGTAAAAAATAAAAAAGCTAAAAAGCCTTTGAATTAGAAAGAGGTTTTTTGTCTTTTTAAGCTTTTAGACAAAAAGATTAAAAAAATTGACTTTAAATCGGTTGCCAAATACGATCATATATATGAAATTACATATAGCTCATTGAGTGAATTCGAAAAACATATATGTATGGAATCAATCTATTTTTAAAAAAAAAAATGATTTTAAGAAGTTAGAAAAATGTGACATGGCTTTTGAAATGAGGCTTCACCAGCTCAGAGTGTTTCTGTATTATTTATAATCTTATCAATATATAAAAAAAATATGTTGAAATGTTTTTCAGCCAATAGTAGCTTGTATAAATTACATTCTATTGATTTCATTTGCCATTTGAATGGAAATATAACAAGAATTTTTTAGAAAACT
Organism: Heliamphora exappendiculata; assembly: GCA_034768845.1. NCBI lineage: Eukaryota > Viridiplantae > Streptophyta > Magnoliopsida > Ericales > Sarraceniaceae > Heliamphora > Heliamphora exappendiculata. The sequence goes on along the minus strand of JAOTRH010000001.1, from coordinate 13,155,882 downwards.
TTCCATGCTTACAATTTTTTTGAATCAAAATAACTTCCCTACTTCAAAACACAACTTGAGACAATTTGTACCATTGTAATCATCGCAAATATTACATTTGAACATGTGTTTGGACTAATTTTTTTAGTAGTTTTTAGATTTTTTGGTTTTTTTGTATCAAATTATGGCTTTTTTTGTGAGTGAAAAAGTAAAAAAAATTTGATTTTTTTGTGGAAATCCAAACGAAGTCATTTTTTCTAGTGAAAAAAGTCAAATAATTTGGCTTAAAAACCAACCCAAACACAGGCTAAAATGATTTTGTATTGTCGTAAAAAAAAAAAAGATTGTTTGAGACTGGTTTTTTCGTTGCAAAAAAAAAAAATTTTGATACGGTTTCTACAGTCGTAAAAATACCCAACACCTGAGATTTAATTTCCAAGAACTCTCATAAGTGATATGTGATTTTATCTCTAAATAAACAAGAAGATATTTATCTCATAGTTTTGAATGTTTTCATGACTTATGTTCACTTAGCAATTTGGGTGGGTTGAAACTTCTAAAGCTCCAAAGAACTTGTTTCATATAGATAAAGTTACTTTATTTTAAACACTAGCGATTTTGTACAAAAAGACCTAAAATTAACTATTTGTTTTTTTAATCAGAAAAATGTCAAAAGACCTAAAAGTATTTTGACATAAATTATTATGTCGATCAAATAGTTACATCGAATGAATGAAGCAAAACACATTTCTAAAGAGAAAGATAAAAAATCATAGAAAGGAGAAAACCTCCGTGCAAAAGGAGACATTATTAAAATATGCATACTAAAAATACTAACAAATAAATTATAAAAAATCGATTATCATGACCTATATATTATTGCATTTCAATTACGGTGAGTTAGAATGGCATCATAATTCCTACACAATTGTCGTAAACAAATTTACTGAAGGTCGAGGGTATTTAACTAGTTTCAATTTTAGCAATATGACTTATTTGTGATGAATTTGATAATCTAATATACGTTCAAATTTGAAAAAAACTTGCCAAAATGAATTAGGTGATGAAAAATAGCTGATGAAATGAGAAAAAATACACCAAAAAATAAAACAAAATGCAAATTATATATATATATATATATATTAAACAAAAATGAGTTTTCACCAAGAGAGCTCTTAGAGCGCCATGTGGCGCGCATTTGGGAGCTTCAAAATTTTTTAAAATTTTAAATTAAAAATTATTTACAAAATAACTAATTAGTTAATAAAATATTCATCTTATAATAATAAAAAAATTAGAATATATCCTAATCTGACCGCATCTAATCCTAATTTGAAAAAATTAAAATATATCCTAATCTAACTGAATCTATTCCTAATATGGTATAAAATTAAAAAAATTAGTCATTTAATAGAAAATTTCAGCTGCATCTAATTCACCGATTTTCTCAAACTAATCCTAATATGAGAATGGATTAGGGAACTAGTCAATTCCCCCTCACGAATTAGGGATATATCCTAAATTTTAACTTATCTTAAATTCCAACTCACTGATTTTCTCTCATAGATCCACTTCTCTTTCTCTCACGAATCAGTTATGATATTCATACAGATTTTTTGTTCTCCATTTTACTTATACTCAAACACCGATTTTTACTCATTAATTATTCCATTAATCATTATCATTTTATTCTTTACATTCAAACACTTCCATCTCTCGAGCAATTAAATGTTCTCTATCTTCCAACGCCTTTCTAAGTGTTCTTTAAAATTATATCCAGGTAACATAATCTACTCTTCTTCTGTAAGAATTTTTTTTATAACAGAATTTCTCATAATATTATGTTTTTCCATAGTATTTTGTAAACCCAATTGCTGTTCTTGACAGGTAATATCATTTGCTCTTTCAACCTCTGCTTTCAATAAAGAATTCGACAAACTTTCAATTTTTCGTAATGGTTTATTTTCAGCAAACATTTATCATCTTCTATGCTATCCCATAATGTTGTGTTTTCAAATTTTTTGTAATACTCTTTCTCTCTATCATATTTTTTCTGCTATGTTATATATATATTAACAAAAGGAGAATTTTCTTGAGAGTAAATGTGGGAGTTTCAAATGTCCATTCTTATTTTTTAGAATTCTTGACATAAAAATATTTTTAAAATATTTGATTGGCTAACATTTTCTTTAAATTTAAAATATATCTTGATATTCAAGTTAAAAAGAAGATTTGATAAGAGAAAATTTTCTTAAAAAGATTTATATACCTATCAAAAGAAGTTATCAATTTTTTATATTTAAAATTAAAAAGATGATTTTGTATAGATTTTTAAAATGATTTATACATATAAAAAAGAGTTTTATTTTCTATTAATATATTTTTACCATTTTTTTATTTGTTTGTTTTCAAGTCATTTTTTTAATATTTTGATAAAGGTTTCTAATTTTTCTAAATCTTCGTAAATAGATGAATTTTCAAAATAAAGCCTTTTGTATAAAAGTCTAAAAGGGGCTAATAAGGTTTTTTTATTTTTTCTTCTTGAATTTTGTTTAAATTTCTCCAATTTTCTAGAATGTTGGATTTAAAAAAGATTCTAAAAATATTTAATTGGCTAACTCATTCAACTAACTATTTTAAAAATTAAAAATTATTTTTAGAAAATCTATTAATTAACATATCCTTGATTTTTGGATTCTTCCCATCCAATATTCAAAATTATAAATAAATCATGAAATCTTCTTATTTTCTTTACTTAATTATTTGTCTTTCTTATTTTATTTATTTATTCTAATATTAGAGAGAATCTAATATTATAGCGATATAATTAGATATTTATATATATATAGTAATATTTTAAATCTATTTAAATCATAATTTTGTAAAATGTAAAAAAATAATATCCAAAAGTATATATTTATACTATTATATAAAATAAAACATTATGTGTTATTTAAACTCCAACATCGCATCTCGAAATTTTTAGAATGTTGAATAATTATATATATTAAATAATTATGTGTCACAATTTATTGGTTTAAATTTTTATTCCATTCCTTTTAAAATTTGAAATTAATACAATCTTATCCTTTATTGATTTAGATGATTATCTTTTCAAACTATATTTAAAACAAAGTTCAATAAAAATAATTTGAATCGTTGAAATTTTTATTCAATTCTTTTTAAATTTGAAATTGATATAAACTATTCTTTATAGGTTCAGATTATTTTTTTTAAAACTATATTTGAAAAAAATGAAAAATTTGATTGGTCTAATATTTGGTAACGATGTATTATTATTTGATTGGTCGAATTTAATAAATTTTTCAAATTTTAAAATGTATCCAATATTAATAATATTCAATAATTATGTTTAATTATTTGTTTGGACCTTGTATCTATACAATAAGGCTTATTCAATAATATTTGTTAGTTCTTTAAGGCTTATTCTAAATTTTTTAGATTTTATAAGTTTTGAAATTTCAATAATTATGTGTTACAATTTGTTTGGTTCAAATTATTATTTTGCAAATTTTGATATTTATCTTGATATAGTCTTATATTAATAAAGTTTCAAAATTATTTTGATGTAATCTTATTGTGATCAATTTTTAATTTTATTCCTAATAAATTATGAATTACAATTTGATTGGCCCAATTGTTATCCTTTCAAATCTTGATATTCATCTTGATGTAAATTTACTTTAACACATTTTAAAGTTTATTTAGAAATAATTTTATCTAAAATAATTTTAAAATTTATATTAATATAATTTTATTTTAATAAACTTTCAAATTTAGTCTTAATAACTTTAATTACTACCCCTCCAACAACTCCTATACATAGTTACATTGAACGAATGTTGAATGAATATGAACTTACCTAACACAAGCTATTATGATATTTTTAAGTAATTTGAAAAAATATTTTATATTTTTATTTATTTATAACATAATTTAGCTAATAAAAATGCAATTAGGCACAATAAAATTTTATATTATTTATTTTTATATTTGACCGTGCATAATATGTGTTATTTGCTAGTCGCTATTATACACATTTATTTTTTATAAAAATTATATTTTTTAAAGCAAATAAGATTTATATTGAATATAAGATTATATAAAAATAAATAAAAAATTATAACAATTCCTTTTTTGGCTTAAAAGTTTTTAGTTTAAAACTTTTTGACTTATTATCTTATTATTTTTTAGTTTAAAATCACTTTAAACCAAAGTTTTCTTTAGCTTTAATTCAATTCTAATGGTAATTTTAAGCAAAAAGCCTAGTTAAAAGTCACGTTGTCAAACGAGATCTTAATCAAAAACTAACAATGGCATTTATGTTATTTTCTGGCTAAATTAGGGCAGTAATGGCTAATGGAGAAGTGATTTATACATCCACGTGGACTCTATTTCACAGTACCTTTTCTTTTGTCTCTTCCTTCCAGTCCGACCCGCCTCCTCCCCATCACTACTATATATATATCTCTCTCTTCTTCGTCCCCTCTGTGATCCCTCGATGTCGTCGACGTGAAGTAGAGAGAGAGAGAGAGAGAGAGAGGAATAGGAAACTCAATCATGGATGATAATTCTGCAGCCAATGTGGCAATTCTGAGAGAGGAAGAAGAAAGCATCAAAATCATCGATGCAGTGAACGACGATCACGGATGGCAAACGGTGTCGTACCAGAAGCGCCACAGAAAGCAGCCGGCGAAGGCCCCCGAGAGCTTCTCCGATCCTCAAAGGACGGGATCCTCCAGCTCGGGCGACGTTTTCCGGTCGATCGAGCAGCACTCCGAGGAGCGTCGCCGCCGTCTACAAGTTCAGAGGGAGGCCATGGTCGCCACCGGAGACGATTCTTCCTCCAAATTGAACGGGGATGTCGGCGAGGAAGGTAGTGATTTCGAAGGCGCTGCCGACTTAGAGAATGACGGTGCAGAGGCGAAGAAGGCGAAGCCGAAAAAGCCGAAGAAACCGAAGGTTACTGCCGGTGAGGCGGCGGCGAAGATTGATGCTTCTGATCTTGCTGCTTTCCTTGCTGATATAACGGTGAATTTTGAATTCTTGCAAAAAAAAAATTTTTTGTATGGAATCAATTTAATCGACTGTGATCTGTTGTTCTTAATCGGATTTGGATTGACTTTGTTTGTTAATAAAATGATTTTTTGGTTGTGGTTTTTCCAGGCTTCGTATGAATCGAAGCAGGATATACTGCTCATGCGATTCGCGGACTATTTTGGCCGTGCATTTGCTTCAGTGAGTGCGTCTCAATTTCCGTGGATGAAGACATTGAAGGAGTCTTCTGTTGCGAAGATGATTGATGTCAGTTTTTTTCACCTTTGAAGTTTGTTCAATATGATTACATCTGATAAGCTACAGAAAAACTATGTTTTGCGTAACTCGGATCAAGAATTTTAGAAAGGGAGAAAATTCATGTCATAGAGTCCTCTAAAGGTCGCACCTTTTTCTAGTGAAAGATTGGATATCTGAATGTGGATGATTTATGTGGCAAAAAGTTTTGATTTCTTAATGCAAGAGGTGTTTTGTGATCAACTCGACATGAAGAATTGTATGTCCTGTTCATGCATGTGATCTTTATGCTTTCTCCCGAACTTCACTGTGTATTTGTTTTTGAACTTTATTTTTCTGGCTTTAATGATTTGAGGATTTGGAAGTAGGTGCATATTTTCATCATATAGGGAGATAACATCGAAGTGCTTTCCTGGAATTGTTTCGACCTTCTCACATTTTATCTTTATCTCAACACTCAAACAGCCCCATTGTGTCATTCATCGGATATTTTACTAGTAGGAGGCCTGGATTGCTGAACTTAAAAGAACTTTCACTTTGTCGAACAGATCCCTCTTTCTCACATTCCTGAGGCCGTTTATAAGATATCAACTGACTGGCTTAACCAACGATCTTTTGAAGCTCTTGGTTCCCTTGTACTGTGGTCATTGGATAGCATACTTGCTGACCTGGCTATTCATCAAGGAGCTGCTAAGGGATCAAAAAAGGTTGCTCAGCAAGCACCTGCCAAATCTCAGGTAGTTCTCCCCTTTTGTATTGTTTAAAAAGCTTCTTAACACCTTAGTGATCAAATAATTAGTTGAAAGTCTATTTGTTCTTCATTTATTTAGATTTAAACGAATTTGAGGATTCTGAAATGACTTTGTGGCATCTGATATTAGTAAATGTAGGACAATGAATACTAGCCAATAGAGAAGATTCCAACTAGAAAATTATAAATTGCTGATGATTCAGGGGACTGGACAATGTGGTGAATCTAATACTTGAATTTGTGGGGGTGTCGTCGTGGTCAAGCTCAAGACATTCTGGATGAATATAAGCGCTTTATAGCATGTATTCTTGGGTATATTCTGGGCAATTAAGCATGGAAGAAAACACTAAGCAATGAGGTCGTTCATGATTCCTGGAATTGGACACAGGACTCATAATTCAACATGGACATGAGATGTTAGATGACATGAGTTATAGGATGTAGCACGTCCCAGAAGTTATGTTTGTCGTTATCGTGAAACAAAACATTCTGGAGGAATATAATTGGTTCGTAACACATTCTTTGAGCATCTAGAGGCCGTTGACAAATGGACATTAATTAAGAGCAGCTGTAGGGCACTGACATTTTTATTCCCAAATGAGGAAAAACTGAATTGTTTGTCGTTATTGTAAGGACTGTCCTACATATGAGGAAAAACATTTTTATTACCACAGAGGACGTTGACAAATGGACACTAATTAAGAGAAGCTGTAGGGCACTGACATTTTTATTCCCATACATACTAAACTGTTTGTCGTTATTGTAAGGACTGTCCTACATATCATTAAGTGTAGGAGCCGATTATTGTTTAAATAAATGAGGAATCAATTAAACCTTCGTTGGAGAGATTGATAAATCCTGCCTCAAATGTTTTTCAGAGTTCCCTAGTAAGATTATCTTTTAGTCTTAAATTATCTAGTTTTTACTTAAAACGATATTTTTTATGTATGGTTGGTTTTTATCTTTGTTTCGGTATTTGTATGCAACCAAATGCATAAGAGACTGATTGCAGTGCACGTTTGAAACGAGGGGTAATTTCATATAAGATCATCCGCCATAAATCCTAATCGCGTTAATTATGATAATTACAAACCATGAAAGACGCAGCTCCGCAGTTAATGCATACTACTTTTGCTTGCATTCTTACCACATATTTAATGCGACTACCTGTGCCTGCGTTCTTACCCATCTGCTTTATCTTTATTATTATATATTGTCCTATATTAGAAGTGTCTATTATATACCTTTGTCCGAGTCGCATGTACGATTTTCCCTTTCGGAAATATTTTACGACACATTTGGGGTTGGGTGCGTCCCCTTAAAAAAATTGAATGGCGAAAAAAAAATTCATGTAGCTGACTTCAAATGATTGGGACACAATGTTGTCTCAAGAAAATTATGGAAGCCAAATCAGACAAAGTTTTGTACCGTAATTAATTGAGCTCGGTTACATAAGTTTTTTTACACCAGCCTGTTATGTTATGTGCTATGTATTTAGTTATATTTATAAATTTATATTCTTTGTTACTATAGTATCCCATATTGATTTAGGTGTACCATTCCCTCAAGTGTTTTTATTATTAATAATCTTATCGCTTTCTTTTACTCTTTTCTTTATTTGTTTACGTTGTATGTGTTTAAATTAATTTAGTATATTTTTTTAAAATTTATTTTCAATTGGTGTGATGTCTATCATTTTATAAGTCTTTTCATTCTGCACTTAATATTTCATAGTTTTACAACGCATTCGTTTCAATATTCTCATTTCAATAACACTAATTTTGTTTTCATGTTGTTTCTTTACACCCTAATACTCTGCTCCGTGTACAGTCTAATTTCCTTCCTATGAATTTTCTTTTTAAGGTCAACGTGTAGTAAGACAGTCACATACTAGAAAAGATAAAATTAAAATAAAAAAATTCATGAAATGGTAGGGGTCACACCAATTAATGACAAGTTGAGAAAAAATAAATTAAGATGGTTTAAACACATAATGTTAATAAGTTAATGCAGTAGTAAAGAAAAGCGACAAGATCATGGATAATGAAAACACTAGAAGGAATGATAGACTTAAATTGACATAGAATACCGTATTAAGAGAAAATGGTAGACCTAAATTGGTATAGGACACTGTATTAAAAAAAATGAACTTATTGAAACCAAATGAAGATATGATATTTAACAGAGGAGGATGACATAAAAGGATATATGTAGCCGACCCTAATTGATTAGGACAAAGACTTAGCTTAGTTTGGTATTCTCTAGGTATTCGTTAGTTTCATAGGAGGCTAGAAGCACATCTGTTTGATTTACTCAACTTTAATTTTATGAGTTGTATCATCAGCAATCTCTTTATATTTATTAATAGTTAAATCTAGATAACGAAAATATTCACTTTTTTGGTATTTCTCCATTAGATTATGTAAATACTTGCTCAAAATCTCATTTAGCGCTCGAATTGTAAGACACGACTCATATGATATTATCGATTGGTAGAATTTATGATTTACTACTCTTGTCAAGAAACTGAAGACATAAATCGTGTTGGGAACTGCCTGAGAAGTGTTCTTAATGTATACAAAATTGTAATCTTTCCGTGTAAAATTAACACACATTGAAGAATTGTCATATATATGATTAGAGTGTCTAATAGGTATGCTTGGTAGACAAGGATTCTCCCATTAGTGTCCAGTCTACTTAGCTGTGTTTAGTAAAAGAATAATTTGGTTAACTTCCTGTTCTTTCATTACAAGGTGGCTAGAAAGCTTTCAACTGTGCTTCTCTTTATTTATGGGGACCCTAGTGGGTAGTGAATTCTCTGGTTCTTGAGCTGTTCTTGTATCTAGCATAGAGGCTGCTCTAGGAAAATAGCTAAGGCAAGCTTGGTTACCACTTCCTTTATGCCTTACATGGAGGATATGAAAGGAGTGAAATTGGAAAACTTAAAGAGGTGAAGTCACTGATTTGCGCAATGAATTTTGTGTTGGGTTACTTCCTACCTTTTGTTGTCCGGGAAAAGTCCCGAAACAGTGTTCTCCTTTGTAGATTTTATAGAATCATTAATTTGTGTAGCCCTTGAGTATCCCGTGTCAACAACGGCAGTGTTCTTTTTGGTGTCCTTATTGATTATTTATTATTAAAAGAGAATCATATAGACTCCTTGCCAAATCCCCCAACCCTAGCAACCCCCCTTTTCAGAATTTATTGCCCCCGACCATACATGTTCATTATGGACAAACTTCCCCCAGCCGAGGGGCGGATCGGATTGGAGTTTCAAAGGAAGTGTACATGCTGCATAAAAGGAAACCAACATTGAATAGAAATAAAATTTCCAATACATATTTGAGAGTCCAAACTGATGTAAATTCTCAATGATGATGTTTCTACAATTAGATTACCCATATACTATTATTTGGGTTTTAGGGAGGTCTAACACCAAGACACCTGATAAGTGCACCCGAATCAGTGTAATGTAGACTGCCTGTAGGGAATAGTATCCTGCTTAACATATGGTATGCGTAATGCGTTTGAACTAGGAGGCACTACCTTCAGTTTACTTCGAAGGAAGGAGCCCATGTTAATATTTTAGAGCCATAATGCGGTTGAGCCTTATACAGGTAATCTTGCATGACTCTTCCTGAGACCTTCGAGAAATGTAGTAATTCTCCTTTGCCATCCTTTTGCTTAACTTTAGGTTGCAGTATACTTTGACTAAGCTGGTAATTATCCACCATATAAATCTCCAATTTCACTGTCATGGACAACTTGCTTGTGTGTAATTTCTACGTTCATGAATAATCGATTGGGTTTGTTGACCAATTTCACTCAAGTCTTTTTTTTCTCCTCCCATTCTACCAGTTTAGTCTGTCAATGAACCTGTATTACATATTTCTATTTATTAGAATTTTTACCCATGTGATCAACACCAAGGCCCTGGGGGAGGCTTCTTTTGCTGCTTAGTTCAATTGGAATTTCCTTGTAACTGCAAAAAGTGTGCAGTACACTACGTCTCTACCAACTTTTTCACTTTAAGCTGCCTGCTCTGCCTTTGCCATGCATTCTACCAATTACCTTCCATTGGGAACTCCTAATCCATTTGTTTGTAAAATTCAGTTAACTTCCCTTAGGGCCCATTTTTTGAACTTGTTTTGAAATAAGTATTATTTACTTTTAAACTATTCTAGAAGATTCTATTTTTAAAAGTTATTAATGCCATAGATAATTTACCCATCTCCCATAAATGTGCAGTGAGTAATTAAAGGGAGGGGTAAATACACCCATGGTGACCTGCTATTGATGTTTAGTTTTGTATTTTGAATTTTAAGATTCCACAACTTTTGTTATATACATCCATTTTTAATAATATTTATGTTCTTAGAACCTATTCGTCGTAAACTATAAAACAAGATCCATAATGACTATTAAAATTTTTAAAAATTAAAAATGAGAAATCTCTCATTATCATTTAAAATTTAAAAACAACGTTAAATGTACAAATGTGATATAAATTTTGAAAGTTCTCATTTGTTGGAAATTAGAAATAACGAACAATGTACCAATATTGCATAATTTATAAAAAAAAACTAAACCATGAATTTGGCATCCAAAAAATTGAGAAATTCTCATTTTTACATGTAAAAAGTGAGAATATTCTTATTTTCTGGAACAAGTTATCATTAAGAATGATTAAAATAAACAAATATGAAAAATTACAGGGATAAAAATAAAATCTGCACTCAACTAGTATTAATACAAATCAAGTTCTAATTGCAAATGGTTAAAATAAACAAAAAATAGGATGGTTACTTATATATATATATATATAATTAATTTTAAATAGAAATATACAACCGCAAAACAAAAATACTGCAATCAAGAAAAGTCAAAAAATAAAAACTTTAACAAATAGGAAATGTATATATATATACACACACGCGCACACACACAATGTTACACTTTAATTAGGGCTAAAACTGTTCAAAAATAGCAAAAATACTAATAACTGAAAAATATGATCTTATGGGATAGTCAATAAGTAGACCAAACTTGTCCCTAAATAAGTACTCAAAATAGAGCCCCTTACCGAATGTCCCTGTAAAATTATGCATAATCTATAATTTCTGAGTTTGGTGTAATGTTGGCTTCCCTGAGGTGCTGTATTCTGACGAACTTAGAAAGGATGTCTATGATTGTATATTTGTATGGTTATAGAATGACAATGGCATACCTCATCTTAATTAGTAATTCTGCTTTGAAGTCTGAAACCTCACTGTGGTCTGCTGTCCGTTAGAAAAATATGTTCAAAATGGGCAATTATGACGTAATCTTTCTAAATTTTTTTTATTTTTAGGGGGGGTGGAG
>JAOTRH010000001.1:13123516-13142022 GCA_034768845.1 Heliamphora exappendiculata | reverse complement strand
TTTATTATGTAATATTTATTAAGTAGATTATTTTGATAAAAAAATTAAATTAATTAGACATTAATAATTTTGTGAGTAGATCACATTTATTAAAATATAAATGAATAGTAATATAATTTTATAAAAAATAATGATAAAAAAAAAAATCAAATCATGTAATTAAAAATATTCAATTAACTTAGTTTTTTATGTTAGTAATAAAATTAATAAATACTAAAAAATAAACAATTTTATTATAAAAATATATTTAAAAAAAGTACAATATATAAATTTTTTTTACCATAATATGAGCATAGAAATATTTAAACTCAAAACAGAAATTTTCGGTCAAAAGTTTTCAGTAATTTGCTTAGGAAAGGATAGTATTTTCGTTTTTTTTTTTACCCTAACTGACTTGGGGATAAATTTAATTTTTTTATCAATTTTGTTAACGGCGTTAACTGCTAAAGTGTGTCAATGTAATTTGTCTAAAAGAGTGAAGTTGACTGTATTTAATCAAAATTTTTAAAAAAAATTAATATAATTTACTATTTTTAAAAGTATAAAAATTAAAAAAACTTAAATAATCGACATTGAAAGTAATGAGTTTCGAAAAATCTCTTAAAATAGAACTATTTTTCTTTTTCTTTTCTCTCACACTTAATGCACTCCTTGATTTTTTTTATAATTTGACTCCTGCTTTGCACAATTTTTGCCTTATTGTTTTAATCTTGGAAGTTTATTAAAACACAACACTTCTACTAATATTGATGATTTAAATTTAATTTCAAATTTGTTTTTTTAAAAGGAGATAATTGGCACAATGGTGGAATTGCTATCGTGTGAGTTGGAGATTACGAATTCGAAGCGTAAAAATAATTTTTTACGAATACAAGTTAATACGGTGTATTATAGACTTATCGTAATCCGTTTCTTATTCGAACCCTCATACGCAAGAGTTTTGTGTACCTTTTAAAAAGAAGATGTACAAACAAAAGAAAAAAATTGGAGACTCCAATGTACTAAGTCATTTTAAAAGACTAAATTCTTATTTTAATTTATGTATTGATTATATAATTTTATTATTAATTCTAGTAACAGTAGTTTTTGCAAATAGAAGTTTTTTAAAATTAAAATTAATAAAGTGTTAATTTAGATTGATCATTTCATAAGAAAATTAAGTGTATTTTAAAATAAACGTGATTATGAAAATATAATCAATAATTTTACATATTAAAAAGTATAAAAAAAATTAAAAAATTAAATGTAAATACCTCCAATTAAAATTTCGCCTATACCTCCTGAAATTATTAGGCTTCCCCTTGATTCTTCCACCACCACAGGTTCATCAACACTGCAAGAAACTCTAGGCGCCCGGGACACCCAACCTGTATTTAAAAATTTCAGAGTGCCACATGGCAATTTTTAAAAATCTCTTATTTGTTAAATTTAATCTATATATTCAATGGGAAAAAGAAACAAAAAGGTAATTCTAATTAGAAAAAATAATTATTTCTTTTCATATATCTTTAAATTCTATATTTCTATGTATACACATATTTTTTCATTCTGTCATTTATTTATTTATCGTATTGCTAACACGTGTTTTTTTTGTTATTCATGTTGGTGAAAAATTTATAAAAAAGATATATATATCCATACTATTAATGAAAATAGTTTTGACTTATAAATATTTTTAAATATCTAATTGGTTAATACATTTAAATTTTAATTTAAAAATTTATAATTAAAAAAGAATTCAATAATTGAGACTACTCAAAAGGAATTTAAGAACTATTCAACAGTAAATTTTTGGTCAAAAGTTTCTTATTTTCAAACCCTAAATTAATAGCCTTCTCAATCCAAATTGCCTGCAAGTTACTATTGTTCTCGTAACTTCAACTACAACAAAAAATTCACCGTCTTTACAATTTTGACGATAGACAAATCATTATTTTTAAGTATACTATTTTTTTAATTTGAATTTAATAATTTTTTTATATATTAATTTTCTGTTATTATATGTTTTTAATATTTTGTAGATTCTGCGCGTCGCCTTACAACGTATAAAATTTATAAGGATATAAAAAATAAAATTAATGGATAAATAGATGTTAAATCTAGAAAAAAATTTACAAAATGGGAGAAGTACATTTGGCTCCGACCCATGTACTTATCGAAGCGAATAAAATTCGTACGAGGGACCATGAGAGTGCAAATTGTCATTTCTATATGTTGGATAAGTTTTTTTTTTAAAAAGCTTTTAACTTTAAAGTTTTTAAAAAAATTTATTTGTTTGGCCTTTTATTATAATTAATTAATTTTTTTACATATTTTTATATTTATTTTTTTGTAAAAAAATTCAAAAACTAAAAAATTTATATAAAAAAAAAACTTATCCAAACACAAGTTAAGTGAGATATATTTTGTTTTACATATGAAATATTTATTAAATTTAACACTTCTTATCTTATTAGTTCTTCTTCTTTCTATAACTTTTTATATTATTTTTTATATACTTTGTGCATAACAAGGGTCGCTGTTAGTTTATATAGTAAATAAAAGAGAATTTTAGTGAAAATGAATCTGTACAAAACTACTATCTGATTTTTTAAAAACAATTTTGAGTTACTTTTTTTAAAATATTTAGTCGTGTGATTTATTCAACTAACTATCTATATTACAAAATAGAGCAGTGTTAATGCGACATATATTTTTTAATTCAATGATTGAAATTGTTTTTAAAAAGTGATGAACGGTTTAAATTAAAAGAAGCTAAAAATATTTTTTTTTCTCTCTATGCCTATCTCGAGACATATGAAAGGAAATTAGAAATCCAAAAGCTTTTCCTTACTGAGCATATGGAAGGAAATTAAAATGCTTATTCTTTTTTTTATGTCACTCTCCGGAAATATGTATGCATTTGTCTTATTTTAAATTAAGAAAGTTATGTAATTTTAAAATTAATTTTAGTAAATTAATTAACACAATCTCTCTATCGAGAGAAGTAAGATTGTCAAAATAATTAATAGTTTTTAAAAAACATGAACTCGTGAAATAATCAATAATTAGATAGGAGCAAAACAAAACAAAGTTTAGTGATTAAATTCTTGGCTCATCAACACCTCCTAATTAAGTTGATTTGGAAGTATATAATCTGGCTCAAAAACTTGCTTATTCTTCCTCCACCAATGGCTCATCAATACAACCAGAAGTACTTGGTCCCCTCAACTATTTCTTTGGTATTGAGATTGCTCGTTTTGACCGTGAGATGTATTTTTAAAAAAAATACATTTTTGATCTCCTTTCAAAATATTAGCATGTTAGGGTGTAAGTTAGCTTCTACTTCAATAAATTTAGATCTTAAACTTTTAACTGAATTTGAAGAGTTATTTTCTAATACATCTATGTATCAATTCCTGATTAACTCACTAATTTACTTGACCAACACTAAATCGAACTTGACGTTGCCGTAAGAATAGTTGGTCACTTTATGCATGTTTCTCATAAGACTCATTTGGATGCAGTTTTTTATATCTTAAGATATCTTAAGACTTGTCTCGATCCTAGCTTATTCTTCTCCGCTGGTACTCAATCAAGATTTGCATGCTTTATTGATATTGATTATGTTGAGGCTAAAACTAACCAAAGTTCTACATTTGGTCTTTGTACTTTATATTGTTAATATCTTATATCATGAAAAAGTAAAAAATAGGGAGTTATTTCAGGATCTTCAACTGAGGCCGAGTATTTGGGTATGGTTCAGGGCACGTGTAAAATATTTTGATTTTGGTCTATTCTTACTGAGCTTGACTTTGAGAAACAAATAATCATTTTTATTATTTTGTGATAATAAATATGTTATTTATTATGTTTGCTTCAGATTTAATTCTTTATGAACATAGCAAACATATAGAAGTGAACACTCATTTTATTCGAGAAAAAATTTAAGCAGGCATTTTGACCCTCTCATTTGTCTCATCATCTGACCAGACTAGTAGGACCAACTTTGCTCTGGTCATTAATTGTCAATTTGAATTTGATTGACATTTTTACCCTAACTTAAGAAGAAGTATCGAAAAGAATGCATATTAGAAAATTAAGATATTTTGATTTGTGATGTTACCTCTTAATTTATTTCTTACCTTTATTTTATATTCTTTCTTCCTTTGTAAACAAATTCTATTAATATAAATAAATAGCTATTCCTCTTGATAGGGAACCCAAATTATTGAAAAAAATTAAATAAAAATAGCCTGCAGCAGAATAATATTTTTTCCTCCTTTTGTGCGTGATTAAATGAGATCAACAATAACAATAAAAATAATAAACAAATAATTGTACGACGCCAATTTTTATGTGAAAAACCCATGAGAGAAAAAACCACGGGACCGAAGTCCGATTCCAAATCTTCACTATGTCAAAATAATGAGTTTACAGAATTAACTCTCTAGGCATACCCAGAAAATAACAGTATCAAGAATAATATTCTCAAAAAAATATTAAATACCGTCACCGTAATGTAAATTCCAACTAGAAAAATAAATTTAAATTTAGATTTCACCGGTTGACAATCGAAACCGTTGGTTATCAAGAATCAAGCGCCGAGAGTCTGCCCTTATAATCTCATAATGATCGGGTTTCGTTTGACCTCCCATCTATGCACAAAAGTGGACTGTTTTTCTTCCTCGCCAAAGAAAAAACTCCCTCGCGCTCACTGTTGCGCTGTTGCTTCCTTAATTCTCAAGGCTTGAGAATTAGATTTTGCTTCAATGATTGTGTGCCGCCGTATCCCTGAGGAGGGATTCATTCATATATATATATATATATACTACTCCTATTAAAAAAGCTACTTCAAATTGAATATGGATTCCAAATATATTAAGATTTTCTAATTCAATTAGAATTTCTAAAACTAAAAGCATGAACTCTTTTTTATCTTTTTTTTATATAATAAAATATATTAAACTTAATATAATTGTGTCATCCAATGGGGCGGACACCAACACAAATCTACATAATTTTTTTATTCTTTTATAATTTCTTCTTGAAGTTGATTTGTTTTGTCTATAAAAAATTATGAGAGCCCTATTTTAAACTTTGCCTATAATTTCTAAAAATTCAGGACCAGCTCTGCAGTTCATCTCAGAACTACCTGTCTTCCTCGTTGCAGTCCTTATTTATTTTGTTGATAAAGAATAAATAAATAATCCCATCACCCTATACCCATATAATTCTGGTTGATGATTTTTTTTAATAAAAAAAAACTATAAGAATTGAATTCTGGAACTTATAATATCACGAGCTTTGATTAACAAGATTCTTTTGAAATCGCAATTTTGATTCTTCAAATTCCAACAAATTTGGCATTCCCATCACAAAAAGGCAAGAAACTCCCACAATTTCATGCAAGTCATTTTGTCCCCCTAACCAAAATTATGTATCTGCCAAAGCTTTTTAAAGAAGAATAAGAAAAGCAGCCCTAAATTTCATGAGACTCTGAAAGAATACATGTGCTTCATGGAAACTTGAGTACATAATTTGATTTCAAAGTTACAACCACTGCCCAAAATGGCCAAGCCTTAATGTATGGATAAGTTCTGAAGTGAAGAAATGACAAAAAAAAATGAAGATATATACATATACATTGCTATATAAAACATCTAATATGTTTTAAGGGGTGTGTATGTATCAACATCCTTGCTCTGTGTGTGCAAATGCTATAAAGGGGTCCTGCACAAACATGACAGGACAGCCTCACAAATCTGAGAATTCAAAACATGGAAATTGGGTACCTTCTTAATATGCATAATACTTACAACACATCTATCAATCTTAGAACCTGGAGCTCTCAATGTACATTTTTCAAGCCCTTACAAGAAAATAGACAATGTAGTTAATCCACACCCAAGTTATATCTGATATGTACATATACATACATACATCTATTTTCAGTTTTATACAAAAACGACGGAGAGATGACTTATATACCTTATTCTTTCTTCTTTTTCCTTGCTTTTTTGGGGGTTATTTATTTATTTTTGGGGGAGGGGGGTTATAACATTTTCGCTAAGATGCACCAAATTCAAAGGTAATTCCAATCAAGCCACTGAAGTGAACTTTCATCTCTTTTAAGCTATTTCAAATCACAGGATTGAGCACAGTTAAATCTCCCCTCTTACCCAAATTAGATGGCCAGAGTTGTACTTGGGCAACTATCCACAGTGCAGGCCAAGATGTCCCTATAATCGCGAGAGATTCTGAAGGAGTCATAAACATTACCATCCCTGCTCTTCTTGTACTCAAACAGCAGGTTTGAATGATCGAATGCTGTGAGCTTTACGAATCCATAATCGAAGTCCCTGAAAATACTCCACAGAGTTTGGGCAGTGGAAAATTCCGAAAGGCTTGCTCCTCCACCCCCAGCAACCACATGAATTGTCCCATTAAGGGTTCCCTTATAAAAATGTTTCTCCTCATTCGTGCAAGTATTCTGTACCAAGAAAAAGATGTCAGTTTGAATGTTGGATATAGAAGCATAATATATAAATTCATCCTGCCAATGATTCGATAGCCAATGCATGTTTCTTTGTGGAAAAAAAATATAGTAGAATGCTTTGATCATAACAAAAATACTAGTATTCAGTGGGAAATTGCTTCTGAATAACTGTTGGAGAACCCAAAGTGTGACAATAATCGCACTTACTCATAAGAACCCATGATCAGTAATGCAATCCATTAACTGGAGAACTTCACCACGCAAATGGTTCAAATTTTCAATTTTAGTCTCAAACTAGTAACTTATTGTTGCCGGATGACCGCAACTAAAGGAACCAGGAACTAAAAGAAATAAAGAAAGGAAAAAAAACCCAAGGAAATCACAAATTCAATATTATTCTCAATGTCAATAAAAAAATTCAAGGAAATCACAAATTCAATATTATTCTCAATGTCAATTTTAGTCTCAAACTGGTAACTTATTGTTGCCGAAGACTGGCAAGTAAAGGAACCAGGAACTAAAAGAAATAAAGAAAGGAAAAGAAATTCAAGAAAATCACAAATTCAATATTATTCTCAATGTCAAAAAGCTACTCAATACAATAATATGCCCAATATTTACAGGCTAACCACAAGATCCTATGCAAAGACAATAAAATCCCAAAATAAAAGAAACTTTCACAATTAAAGTTTCAGATCAAATCTGAATAAAATAAATAAACACTTTTCTAAATAACACAAATCAACTCTTTTGGCCCCGCATGACGTATGTGTGATGAATCCTGGGTATTGCATGATCCCCATCACTTATCAAGATGGACTGTAATTACAATGGAATTAGCTTTTGTATAAACCAGACTCAATGGATTTCAGATAGGCAAAACACAGCCAAGAAAAGGGAAAGAAGATGTTCATCATTTCGAGAATTTGTGACTATACCTGGTAAATGGGACATGTCCTTTCATAGTTGTGTACATGGCCAAAGATGGCTATATCAACCTTGTACTTCTGCCAAAGCTTTTGAAGACTCTCCCTCCCCATTGGTTCTGCAGATGAGCCTTGCATAGTATACCAAGCACAAGAGGAATAACCTAACACCCGATGCGCAAGGAAGATCAGCCAGGGTTGCTTCTGTCTATTAACAGATGCCAGGCAATGCTCGATGAATGCATATTGCTCAGAGCCCTCTCTCCAGTCATGTTCTGTGTCAGCTACACAGAATCTGAACATGCCATAATCAGTGGAGTACCTGGTGGAGGAAGATATAACATTCAAACACGGTTCCTCTGGGCTAGTCTGTTGCTTGTGTCCAAAAAAGTAAATGCCAAAAATGTACACTCCCGCCCCCCGCCCCCCCAAACCACACACAGACAAGAGTCAAAGTTTCATTGGAGGACGGAATTATTTTTGCTGTATCCTCCAATATTGGACTCTCAGCTATTTAAAAGCAAGAAAATCAGTGGTGGCAAGTGGCAACAAACATAGCCAAAAATGTAAAGCTATTTGCAGAAAGTTTGAAGAATAATATTGATGAGAAGAAGAAGAAGCAATGTGTTATCATATGTAGTTCGTAGGTATAGTCCAGGAATACAAAAATTAACATATTCCAAATACTCCTGACATTTATGTAACTTTTGAATCATTGATTCTAAAAAAATTGTATAGGATTATATATGCTTTATGAAAATTGGGTTAATTGAAATAGTTTCACAATAGAAAAAAAAAATGGAAGTGATGAAATGTGTACGAAATTATAGTATCATTGGGATCGATACACAAATCACTTTAAATACAAGAGGTCAAGTAGGCCGAATGGCGGATTAAGTTCGAGTGGAAAGGAAAAACAAAGAATCGATGAAGAGTGAAGAAATAGATTTATCATTCCATTCCAATCAATTCAAAAACGAGAGAAAGAACTAATGCCCTCTTTAGGCATTTCAATTGAAATATCCAAAAATAGTAGTTTCCATAGGAATAGTATTCTTGCTTACTTTGACGAGCCTCGATGGAGAAGAAAGAGTCTAGGAATGACTCAATATGGGACTATAGAAGTGCATTCCATTGTTAAAAAAGAGGATTTTATTTAGCATCCAGGAGTCCAGGAATGTAGGCCAAAGTACCAAATGAAAGTATATCAATTTTTTTCCATTCCCGAAGAAGTGCATATCTTACCTGGATCTTCTTCCACAATAGAAAAAAATGGGGGTGATGAAATGCAATAACATAATCATAATCCATATTTTCCGTAACATAAAATAAATAATCTAACAAGTACATGGATGTACACCTATCAATATAACACAAAACGTTCATGGAATGACTCATACCAGAACTTAGCCCTGTTCTTGGTAGGAACATAAAACATAGTCTCAGCCAACACACCACATTCTCCTCCTGAATCCATGTTCCCGTAGAATGATCCTGTTCCGGGCCAGTCACGTTCATGGTTGCCGCTGCAAGTAGGAACTGTTAATTGCCACAAAAGAGAGCGCAGGAGCCACAGTTTTGAATTGTAAAAAAGTTGCAACGCACCTAGCAATCATGTAAGGCACAGTTGATGCAATTGGCTCAATTTGGGAAGTAAACTGATCCCACTGTGAAAGATATCCATTTGCATAACAAATATCTCCAATGTGGAAGACTATATCAATGTTTTTCAAGTCCTTAACAATCTGATTAGTGGTGTTAAGAGACCCACGCTGAAAATTATTATATTCATTGGAGCCATCAGCCTCATCCTTCATGTTTTAAAATAAAAAAGATACTTCAGAAACAGAAGCACGCTGGGTAAATGGCATTGGGTTTAGAGTGTATGAATAAAATCTCAACAATTTTTTCATGCAGTGAATATTATGATGAAGTGTAATTAATCAATCATAAATGATCATGCCTAGCAGAAAAAAAAAAAAGCAAGATAAATAGAGGACGATGTTCAATGTGCATAATGAAGTTTAAGGGAGTTCAGACCTTTCCCAAGTCACCATAAATGACTACGCGTTGTACAGAGTTTTGACCAGGATAAGGAGATGCCCTGAACTGGTAGATCCGACTCCATATATATGTACCATTAAACAAACTATGCCCTATCTTGTATGTATACCTGCATAACCAGTATTCATTAAATGTTCCTATAAACTGCAAGTAAGCTTGTGTCACAGACTGCATCACTCTTTAGTACCCGTAATCCAACTTGAAGTAGAATTTTCATTTTGAATTAAATCCATTTGAAGAAAACCATCATCACAACATACAATTTTTTTTTTTGCCACAATGAAATAGGTATCTCATTACATCATCAGATAACCTTGTATTTTGAATTACCAAAAAGACATGTATATTTATCCACAAGTGCCACCCTGGAGACTCGAACTCAAGACTCAACAACCGAGGTACTTAAATCGGATCACCAGGTGCCATTGAACTGCAAGGGTACAGTCAATAACAGCAAACAAATTCACCATTCAAAATTTGTTATTATACATCCCATTGATTATGCATTTCTCTATCTATGTATGATCCTTCCATATATAAATCCCATCTTAATGTAGAGCTCATACTTCTAAAAGTTTTAAGATCATTTTGTTTATGTTATTTGTTTGGTGATGGGGTACATATACAATTTTAGTTAAACCAAGGGCCTCTTTATGCATAAGTTACAAATTTAGAAAGTAAAAGCTTCCCCTATCCGGAATCCTTGTTACTTTGACATGTAATTTTTACTATGCATTCAAAGTTGCTCTAGTCGTCATGTTGATTTATGAAAAGATATATAGACTTGGATAAATAAATAAAAATTAAACGAAAAAGAATTTTGAATTTTTTTAAAGAGGAGGTTAGAGGGAGGAATTTTTTTTTTTTAAAAGCATCTATTAACCAAAAACTTAACGCATCTATTACCATAGTTATATACTATCAGAAGACACTACATACAATGAGTTGGGCCACAATTCCTTCAGGAAACCAGTGTGTATGAATCCAGGATCACGCCATCCCACTGTTCTAGCTGGTGCACCTGCAATATGGAAATTATAAGTTATACGATGAATAATCTACCATAAAGAGTTTGCCACGAAAATCCTGACTGTTTCTGTTGTTACGCGATCTTAGATAGAACTCAACCTCAAAAGTTAGCTATTGAGCTGAGGATACCCTCACGCTTATATACTGCACATTACTTTTGTACTCAAGCAATTTGAGGCTTCACTTCACAGTCAACCAAAAGAATGACAACCCCAAGAACACCACCATTGAATGACAATGAATGCTAAAAAATTCAAGTGCCAAGCATGAACTTCTGTTGTTTGATCACATTCCCAGTCAGACAAACACTTGAATGCATTGTTAGTATTAATGTTGATTTTCCTGTTCCTATGGAATTAAAACCATTTCTGCCACGAGCAATACATGTTACAGTAATCTGCATAAACGATTCACTTCGTAACAGGTATTGGGTACAAAAAGCATTATCTCAGTAAAAACAGCATGAGGGAGCTAACAGACCCCTTGTGCAATTATTAAATATTGGTGCGCAGAACTATTGAGATAGACATACTTTGTCAAGCGGGATCTAATCTATAAATGCACATTAAATTTTAATCTGTGATATTTTATTCAGAATGGAGATGTTGACATCAGAGTTCTATTTTATATCCATCATTCTGAAAGGCATGTGAAAATTCAGTATCACAGATGAGATCATCGGCCAGAAGCAACGCACCTCATATCCATGCTCACGAATAAATTACACAAACAAGATTATGTTGTGTATTCACATTTATATATATTTACGCACCACACATACTGCTGCGATCAAAAGTCAGTGTCCCAGCTGGGGAATAGTGTTGTTCTCCTCCTTTTGGACCCCAGTGAACAAAAGGTTCTGCTTCATTGATCCCATATCCACTTGTCCATGTTACAGTCATCTGAGTTTCAAGTTAAAGTGTAGCATCTCATCAAGAAATTATTAAAACCCGCAAGAAATACTGAATAAATAAATGTAAGGGTATTAAGAAACAGAAAGAAGTCCGGCCCATTCAATAGCAAGGCAGGTATGAGCATCTGTACAAATTAATAGCTTTCTTCTACTTTTGTCATACAAACTATGCATTCTAAGAACTAAAGCAACAGAGAATTAAACCTACTTCATTCCATGTCTTTCCTTGTGCTAATCGCGGGTACACTGGTGCATTTGGATTCACAAAAGCTACAATATTTGACACCGCTACCAGCTTTGGCTGTTATTTAAAGAAAATCACTAAATTGCATCAAAGGTTGGTCAGGTCTGATTCACAAGAAAGAACATAAATGGGATTCAGTTGCGAAGTCAGCCAGCTTGATAAATATAAATTGAAACATTAAAGATATATATAATTTTAGTAATTAATGTTTTTCCACAAAATTTTGGCCTGATATGGTAGTTTGGTAACCTTATAATCCATCACGAAACAGACAGATTATTTCCATCCAACTTCCAGCTGGTCACCGTAAAATTTAAAGAACATAACGAGCAAACGCGGAATAATCAGTGGTACTTTGTAAAATTCTGTTCATGCAAGAAATATGGGAACAGCAAGACAAGTACAAGCATACAGTTAACAACCCGCCAGAAAACAATGCAAAAGAGAAGTCTGATCTCTGCTTGATTAATTGAAGCCTCAATGATCCGTTGCCTGTATTTTTGTACTCAGGATTTGTGTAATTTGCATATTGATACTGCAACAGAAGGGTGACAGTTTAATAAACAATTCAAAAACCCCTTCTTCCGCAGGCAAAAGCAGGCCAAGAAGTCACAGAAGAAATTCAAGCAGCACAGCCTGAACCTTAATTGGTGCAGTACACAAAAGGGGAGGAGTAACTCGTGGATTCTCAGGGAGGCAGGAGGAAACACTGAAATTAAAAGAAAAAACGGTCTATTCAGATTAACACCATCAAGTTATGTATAACAAAATCAAAGTCAGGGAAAAATCGTATTTACGTGAAATTTGCAGGTGAAAATACTCCAATCCAGTCATCAATTGATGGGTTCGAAATGCTATACTCCAAAGTCAGCCACTCAGAATCTTGCCCCTAGAAGGGAGAAGGAATTTTGTATCAGAAAAAAAGAAAGACAAAATCCTTATTTGGCTTTCAGATGTTCAAACTCTTCCTGAGTGAGTGCCAGGCAGAAACTGCAAGCAGGGCATCCCCATCTAGGATTGAAGTACAGTTAACTAAATAGTTCAGTTTACATTGGGATCCAATCTCATTGATAGCATACTTCTATTCTATTTTAACCATACTCATTTGGTGTGCCTCAAATTTGAAGCTGTTTGGGTTTCTTTAAACCAAAATGCCTATCAAAATTCCATT
Organism: Heliamphora exappendiculata; assembly: GCA_034768845.1. Classification (NCBI taxonomy): domain Eukaryota; kingdom Viridiplantae; phylum Streptophyta; class Magnoliopsida; order Ericales; family Sarraceniaceae; genus Heliamphora; species Heliamphora exappendiculata. Next base: position 13,129,197 of record JAOTRH010000001.1, on the reverse strand, counting down.
TCTACAACCCTCTTTATTTTAAACTTTTGAGGGCACAATTTGAAAAGCACACCACTCCACTACAACTCCGATTTCCCGCAATACTCACATTGTAACTGCTTTTTTTTAATTAAAAAAAAAACTACACATCTCTCTCTTCCTCTCTCCTCTTTGAAAATTTTCTAATTTAACATTTTCCTTGCAACAAATTACAAATTTTCTCATACATGCCCTGAACTCTGAAAGTGGAATTGAAAATCACCTTTAACCCAAGAACTGGAGGAAAGGCTTTAATATAAGCAATGCCATCAAGAGCCAATACTGCCTTGTGAATTCCAATCCTTGAGAGGGGTTGGTCTCCATGTGATGTTGCCCTTTCGAGGCTCGTGATAGCCCACAAAAATGCCAACAAAATCAACCCAAAGACTCTCATCTTGCCCAAGTTTGAACAGTCGAACTCAATCAAAAGGAAGATTAACTTGCCATTCTAACCCTAGTAAGGAACCACATTGAACGAAAACTGTTAATTTCTATGACCAGTTCCAGCAAAACAAGCCAACATAAAATCTTTTTGTAGAATTTTCTCTAATCATAATAGGAAAATTCCCAGAGAAAGGGAATTCTTTAACACACGGAACTGCCATTCACCCACAAAATTATCTGTCAAACAGAAATTTTAAATTCACACACACACACACAAATAGATAGATATCAAAAGTACTCACCAACCAAGAATGTTAACTGTTCATGTTAGGCTAAGTGTCTTGTATTCTATTGAACTAGTATCTATTATATTATTTGGTCTATATGTAATTGGGTTGGAGTAGAATTAAGTGTCCACTAGAAATTCTTTATGTATAAAATTTATAATAATATAATTTATGGGCTTTTATGATTTTTACGTGTGCTTATAAATAAAACACTGGTTGAAGCTGTAGGTTGAGATAGAAAATTTGGGAAATTAACCAGCTGGTAAAGAAAAAAGAGAAGGGTATTTTACCATTTCACATTTGATGTAGTGAAATATTTTCTTTCTTGGTCGCAGACATAAACCTGTGAGCCGAATTATGTAAATTCTCAATGTTAATTATTTTTCTGCATTTTTATGCATGAATTTTCGCTTCCGTTTGCCGTATTCAAATCCCAACACTACATTATTATGAATAAATCTGAAAATTGCCAAATAAATTGGATAAAACAATGCTTAATCTGAGAAGGGCTGACAGTCCAAACACAACTGAAAAAATTAGCAACTGGGTAGCAAAAACAAACTGATTATAGCCCACTAGATAGCAGCTACAAGTAAAAAAAGCGCGCACAGATTCAGGGGACAAAACTGATCTGCAGGAGAAGTGAAAATGGTAGAGAAACCAGTTATGAGAACTGAATCTAAAGAGATCGTAAATAACAAATTGAAGACTTTACCGAGAAGTTCGTGATGATCTTTGAAGAGGGGTAGAGGGAAGGAGTGCAGAAATCCATTAAAAATTCTCTGCTTATCGCAATAATACGAGGTCTAATTATATCGTACTCCCAGAGTACATGATGCCAACTTTTATTTTTTACAAATAAAAATGTTTAATACAGATTTAGGCTCAGTTTGTTTTAATATAAAAGATTTTTTTTATAAAAAAAAAATCTTTTTTAAATTTTATTTTTAGTGTTCAGCTGACACATGTAAATATTTTCAAAATAAAATTTAAGGTATTTTTCTACAAAATGTTTTTATAAAAAAATATTTTTTTGATTTTATTTTTTAGTATTCAGTTGACACATAAAAATATTTTTAAAATAAAATTTTTTATTATTAAATTAAAATAAGATTTTTTTACAATAAAATTATAGAAAATATTTGAATTTGGTTCGATGACTCGTGGAGCTTTGTTAATATTTGGAATAACTTTTCCTATTACTTTTTGTTATTTTATTATTATTATTATTATTTATTTTGTTTGTCTAGATTTTTTTATTTTTTATTATTTATTATAATAAAACAAATCTACAAATACAACTGTTTTAACAAGCATTGAAAAAATGTATTAACGAAAAAAAAAAGCATTAAAAAACTTTTAAAATAACTTTTTAAGACTTTTTCATCTTATATAATTTTTTTTTAATTTTTTAGTTATTTTTTAATTTTTTAGGTTTTTTTGTAACGAGATAAATTTAAAAAGTATCATTGTTTAAGTTAATGTTTAAAAAATCTCAATAAAGAAGAAAAAAAAGGCTTAAAGTAGTTTTTTAAAAAAAAATCGTTTTATATGAACTTTTTTAAAATTATTTTTTGATTGATATTTTATTTTTTCGTAACGAGAAAATCTAAAAAATATTATTATTTGAATTAATTTAAAAAAAATTCACTAAAAATGAATAAAAGCCATTTAATAAAGTTTTAAAAAATCTATCCCAAATAGTAATCACTACGCTTATTGATTTATATGTCTTTGTTTTAAAAATTAATACAAAAAATCAAAAAAATAGAAAAGTGCAATTCAAGACACATTTATTAAGAAAACATAAACTAACTTACTAATTTATTTAAAGAAAATAATTTTATCTTATAATATAAAATATTTTATTTAAAAGTTTATTTATTTAATTTTTGTTAACCGAATAATAAAAACTAAATAAAATATATTCTTGATACCTTGGTGTGAGCAAAGATTTATTACATCCTAAAAAAGTGTTTAGAACGTAAATAAGCCTCTCCTTTTTTTTTTTTTAATTAAAACACAAGGGGGAAGGGGGGAAGTTAGTTAGCCTTCAAAATGTCAAAAAAGAAACACAAATATAGGCTAAAAACAAATTAAAAAAAACAATATTATAAAACCAAACTGTTTTCTAATTTTATTATATTTATATTTATATTATATTATATTATATAGTAACAATTATTCGTGTCTAAATACACTTTAAATATAATTTTATATAGTGAACAATTTCTGTAATTATTTAGAGTACGTAATAACGTGTTAAAAAATAATTTGAAGCAGTGTCACTCTTAATTTTAACTATAAATAATGACAAAAATATATGCATATCAAAATTAAAATGTATTAAATTAACTATATTTCTTGGCTATATGTATGTACACATATTAAAAGTATATTTTTTTATATTTTGGCTCCTGCTGTTTTTTTATGAGAGAGAAAAAGATAAATTTAAAATAAATAAAAAAAACTAAATTTAAAATAAAAAGATATGAGAGTTGGTTAATAAAAAAGGAGATAGATAAGCCATATAGATAAATCTTAAACCTATATTAACATCGCTAATATTTGTATTTAGTAATATAAATTATATATAAAGAAAAAAAACTTCAAATTCAAATGTTGTGTTCTCTTATACCTCTTTTCTTTGTTTCTATTCGTATAATTTATTTTTTATTTTATTTTCATAACATAATAATAAATAGGGTAAATTACATTGGTATTTTCTGAAATTCACAAAAATATCAATAATATTTTTTGTGATTTTTGAAATGTCACTAATCTCCTCTCTAATTTAGTTTTTGCATCAAATTAGTCAAATTGTCAAATTTCAGTTATTACTTAACAAAAAATGTATTTTTTAATATATAATTTTTTATTAAAAAATAATATATTAAAACTATTTTTCATCAAAACTGTTTTTATTAATATATAAAATAATAATATATTTATTTCTAATAAAAAAATATACATTAAAAAATAATTTTTTCGTTAAATAGTAACAAAAATTTAATGCAAAAATTAAATCAGATGAGAGATTAGTGATATTTTAAAAATCACAGAAGATAGTTGATATTTTCGTGAATCTCAAAAAAAATTAGTATAGTTTACCCTAATAAATATTATATAATTTATATACTATAGTAATTGATAAAAAATAATAAAATAACAAACTCCACTTTACCCCATGTACTTTGGATCATGTGTAGATTACCCTATTATTTGAAAATAAACACATTTTTTTATAATTTGTAATCTAAACTGCATTATTAACTCCGTTAATATGACTTGTAAATTAACAGAAATACCCTCGTCTTTTTAATTCTTTTGAACTAAATTTCTCTATACATATCTATGTATATATAATACATTACGTAATACGTATACTTTTTTTTGACCATGATAACTTATAGAAAAAGAGGGACTTTTTTGTTTTTTTTTTTTGTAAAGGGTTGGAGGCCCCCCAAAAGCTAAATTTTACATGATTCTATTATTTCAAAAAAAAAAAATGCACAAGAGCATGTGTTATGCTCTTTGGCTTATTTCTTCATTTGGAAAGGTGGGGAAATAATAAGTGCAGTCCAATATTGGCATTTTTTGTTTCATAAATGCATTATATATACTCACACTTAATTTCAATATTGGCATGTGCTTTTTTTCTATGACCCATATATATCACATGGGAAAAGTGTAATTTGTTTAATAAAATATAATTTATAATTATAATAAATACATGAATTTCTCTTTGTAATAGGGTAAAATAAGTGATAAAAAAGTAAAACTTTGTTGGGTAAGAACAATAATGAATATTTCATATAATACTAGGTTTAACAAAAAAAATATGGTTATTAAAGTGAATTGGATCAAATTCTTCGAAGAGTTCGATCCTGCTTCAAGATGAACGCTACAAACATACTTAACGCATATAAGTCGAATAAAAAGTGGCATTTCCTATAAAAATATTCTTACTGCTTTGAATATCATCCCTCCATCCTAACACTCTATCTCCTCACCTTAACACCTCATCTCTTCACTTTTACCACATTCGGCGATAGCTTACAACTAACTTCAACGACCACATCTGGTGGCTTTTAGCAATTTTTAAATTAAAAATAATTTTAACTGCTTGAATACAAAAAAATGAATATATACTATTTTGTGTGGTCTAATGACGAATAAGATTATAACAGTAGATAGAGTATAATTTTATGAAATAGATAAATTTTACTATTTAAAAACAGCGAACAGTGAAACTTATCTTTAGTGTAGTTAGTGTTGGAGTAAAGATAGATCAATTTTACTATTTTAATACAATGAAACAGTAATATTTATTTATTTGTTAGTCGTCAAAAAGTATCGAAAAATCGTCAGAGGTTGCCGAAAAATATTCGTTGCTGATTATTGAAAAAAAGCCACTATCGATAGTTAGATAATAGTTTGCGATGGCGACTGAAATTAAAAGAAATGGTGAATAGACACAAGATGTGTAGCGAGTAATTAAGAGAGTGTGTGAATAATAAAGGTAATTTTATCAATAATTCTACTCTCTCATATTTGTATTCCAAAAACAAACTTAGAAAGCATTTAATTCCCCTTTCTCTCTCTCCCCCTCTCTCCTCTCTCCTCTCTCTTACTCACTTGCCTCTGTCTCTCTCTCTCTCTCCTCTCTTCCTCTCCCCCCCCCCCTCGCCAAGATATTGCACACTAATTGGATTTTTTTGTTTTTGTTTTTGTTTTTTTTTTTGAATAAAAACACAAAAAAAAATATAATTTATTTGATAAAAAAATTAAAAATTTAAAAAATCAAAAAATAAAATTATAATACTAATACTTATAATATTCTATTTACATTTCTACCAAACAAATAAATTCACTTAATTTTCTATTGTAATATATTCAATCTAACACATAATTGTATTAATTTTAATTTGACATAAATTATTTTATTTGCAAAAAAGTAATATATATTTTTAGCTTAATTTGTCAATAAAA
>JAOTRH010000001.1:13084822-13123416 GCA_034768845.1 Heliamphora exappendiculata | reverse complement strand
AGAGGGGGGGAGGGGGGTTCAAATGGAGAAAGAAAAGGAATAGCCGTTAATGATACTTGATGGACTAGCATATTGTTTTTTTTTTTGGATCAGCAATGAACTAACAATTTGTTAAAAGGGGATTGCTAAATCCACAACCTTTGCATCAACAATCCCCTATCACAATGTGTGATCCACTACTCACATTACATGTGGGTAGGGCAGTGGTTAGATCCATTAAGGCTGTGAATTAGCAGTCTCTTCAAAAGTGTTCTATGAATCAGGTAACGGTGAAAAAGACAATTTGGATCAGAATTTGACAATTATCATGAATCTCACCCAAAAGATCCAAAATTAAATGCAAAACAGTGGTGTTCACTCAATGCATTGTGACACGTAACATTTCCCATAACCCCATTCAGTCACAAAGTTGTTTCACGTACCTCTAAAACAGCATCCTTAAACTCAGCACAAACCACAACGCCATCAAAGACAGGTATAGAGCGACCATTTCGGAACTCAAATCCAACCATAGCAGGTGCAAAATCAATTTCCAGTCTCTTTGCAACAGGAGCCACCCGTGGCAACCTCAAGTGCACAGTTCCAGGTGGGAGGCACTTTTCAGACCACACATCCACTTGACCACGTTCATTCTAGAGGATCAAATTTAGAATTCAGCAATCATGATCTAATCAGAGAGATTCATAAAGAACTAGATTAACATCAAAATACTTTGGATCTTGTCAATCTCGTCGTTTAGTGAAAACTATAAATGCTATAGCATGCCTTCTAAGCAACCCAACAAATGTAGATGTTCCCATATGAAGTGCCAATAGGTATTAAGCAGAACCAGGCATCAGCAACAACAACAAAAAAAACAAAAAAAAAAAAATCTATTTCCAAATCACTTCAAAAGATATTTGAGTGTCAGATGCTTTGAAATTATGTCAACTTGACTGAAACTGAAAACTAAGACTGCCAAAGTAAAGTCAACTTCTATACACAAATCAAGCAAAAGAACGTCATAGATAATACGTTAACAATATCATTTTTGGCTCCCTCTAACCAATAGGTAACAACAATAATAGTTTGTACATATGGTTACTAGTCAATTCAACATTTAGAACAGCTATGTTTTGAATCTAATTTCAGTATTTGCTACCGAGCCACCATTTGAATGTGTATCGATATTAAGAATGTCCCATTTCCAATTTCAGCCATCCTGATAGTAGAACTATGATTTCAGTATTTCCAATTCTATTCTTGTAGAAATTATTTTGCCCAGAAAACAAGAGATAGTCTTCTTTGCGATATAGTCCTGATAGTGCACTGGCTACCAGCCAACCAGAGAAGCTATCCTAAGTCAGTAAAGGCAAGAAGTTTGTAAATGAAGGTAAAGAGACAAAAAAAAAAAAAGCTAGAGAAAAGAAAGGAAATTCACACAAAAATTATCAAAAATTCATACAGCAACGAATGTTGCAGTGACTTGATTTGATCTGAAAAGATTTGCAAAAAATCTATCACCCTTAGACCACGCACTCTGTCAAGTGGCACGGCAAACAGGCAACGAAGCCTTGAGCGCATTTCTTTGAAAAAATATGTTGTAATCCTGAAAGTTCCCCAAGTTGCAAAACTTGTGTTCAGGACAACATGGGTTTGAGTCTGACAGGAGACATTTTGTGCATATATTATCAGAAGTTAGGTATTTATCCAATCCACCACTCCAATGTCCCAGTGTTCCCCCGACACTGGGTAATAACCCTTTTATATATGTAGATGCATGGTGAGTCTTCTACTACTGAGATAAAGCGTTGTGTTGCCCTAGGTATCTTTGTAATAAGTTGAAATTCAGAAAAGAAATAAACAGCTATGCTAAAGAAGTCTTATCTTTTGCCGCCGTGACCTGAGAATGCAGATACCAGGGAATTATTCTATGAGTAGGCAACTACCGCAGTCACCTCCTACTCTCAAAATACAAACAATACTAAGTGAAATATCTAAATAAAATTAAAACCAATACAATAAACAATCCAAAAACCCAAAACCCCCCCCCCCCAAAAAAAGAAAAAAAACCACCAGCACTTAAAAAACAAAAAAAGGCTACAAGTGGACAATGGTAATGCAAGATTTCTTAACTAAAAATCACAAGTTTATTTTCAACCCTTAGAATGAAAGCTAAGGAACCGCATTTATGGTACAAAATCACTTTTTTCTGTTGAAATGCACATGCCTTGGAAACATAAAATTGTAAAATTAGACATGGATGAAAATACAATTGACAAGGTGAAATGAAGTCAAACTCCTCTGAGAATATGTAAGGAACTACATTTGTAGAGAATTAACAAAATTTCACCTTAGGGACAATCCCGTTAACAGCACAAGGCAAACACAAACGTTCAGTCTGCCACTTCCCATAAAGCACAATATTTCCTTCACAACCCTCTTCATTGTGATTACCAGCTTCAGAAGCTTGTAGTTTGCTGAACTTCTGAGAACGTTTCAACACCTGAAAAAGGAGCAAACGGATGAAGATGAACCGACAGGAATCCTAGATATGACAACTTCTAGAACTCTTAAATTCCTATGATCCAGATCAGACCTTTGCGGGAAGCTCATTGGCTTTAAGTTGCAGCCCCTCACGAAGCCATCTTTCTTTTGTATGGAGTATTTGGACACAAGTCCTTGGGTAGACTGGATGGCCTGAACAAAAACCCAATATGGGACCCTTTGGATGAAGTATCTGATACTTGTTAAGCCATCTTTCAAGAGCATAAAGGTGATGGTTTTTATAGGCCTGCATATAAAAAATTACTGAGCACAAACATTTCAAGATTAACAAATAATTTTAAAATTCCATTTATCCAACCATATAAATATGTTGACCTGTTGATTAGTAGGAAGGGGCTCAGTTAATGCCCTAGTTTCCAACTCCATGTCCTCAAGAGAGCTCCTGGTAGCAAAAAAAGCATTCCTTGTAGAAGATTCTGCAACTAGTTTCTTACTAGACTCCTTTGGCACTTCCATTGCTAGCTTCCCAGTAGAGATGGCAGCATCTGGTAGAATACACTTATGAGCAGGAGGATCAGGAATTTCAAAAGCTCTTGCATTCTCACGTCCATTTGAATCACCCTCTTCCAAATGGATGACACCTCCGGTTGCTCCGGACTCTAACTCCTTCAATGGTGCCAACACGGTGTCCCACCAAATTGGATCAACTCGTTGTGACGCTATCTTGTACCATTTCATGCAATACCTGGAACACATATTTAGTAAGTTCGAATAATAAAATCAACAAAATGCATTCCAAAACAATTAAAAAGCCAACAATGCTACATGGACAAGGTGTTGGGCAACTAAAAAACAACACATAAATAAAATAAGTGCAACTGAGATGAGTATATTAAGAAGCAAATGTGGCAATACAAGGAGAGAGAGAATGAGGAAATAAAACATTCATGAAATGGCTGAGATACCAATCATACCACCAATTGAAGATGAGTTAGAAAATAGAATAAGGTAGTTTGGTAACTTAAAATTAATACCAGTAGATACAACGATTAGTAAGAGCAATAGCATTGTTGTAAATGGAATGCTAAGTAGAGGAAAGACCCAAATTGACATGTGATGTGGTAAAAAATTATGTGGACTATCAAATTTAACAGATAACCCTTGATAGAGCAAAATATAGAAAAGTAATTCATATAGATGACCACAAATAATTAGGAAATAAGACTTCAATTGGTTCGGTTTATTCCAACAAAAAATTCCAGTGAAGATACCGTGGATCCGCTAGTTAATATATGTGTGCATGCAAACATTCAGTTCAAAGGGAAAAGGGGGACAGGAGGATCCAGAAGTTGAAAAATCGTGAAACTAGGATGCTGATCACACCTTGTAAAGGCTATTCCCAAGCGCTAGTTCCCCAAATGGTAAATGCTGGGAGGGGTTGACTATCCAGACCTACCATTTGGCATAATATGCACAAAGTGGATGCTCTTAGAATCAAACATGCATTCTCATGCTTAAAAAGTCCAAGATGTACCACCACACCAAGAACTGATTCCCAAGTATGGTGCAAGAATGGGACGTTATTACTTATTACAATTAGAAAGAACTCGAAAAAAATTATCCAACCGGAATCTAAGCATGTGTAACTTTTTGGCATCCAATTGTGTTTAAATTCAAGCCTGGAAACCAGTTCCAAATTCTTCAGAAATTTTATATGCCAATTTCCGGCATTCTAAGATTTCTAGGGTGTTCTAAACAAAATCTTACCACAACACCCCCTGGTAACGTCAATATAGAACAAAGAGATTTCTTCTTAAATCAAACCACACGCTAGTTTGGATTATCTGAGTCCAAGATCCATTTTTTTAAACAGTTGAAGACGAACATTAAAGAGAAGCAATTCTCGATTGTTTCGACATCTTTTTCATGTGATACTTTTAGACATGATCGCAATCTCCAATCGGTGGACACAAAGGTTACTGGCACAACGTTAAGCGTCCACAGGACTGTAGAAAGAGGCATCATTATCTAATTGTAGAGTAGGAAACAGAGAGCAAGGATTAATTGAAGGTAAAACTTCAAAAGATGTAGATGACATAGATCCTGCATGCAAATTGTAATGCCAGCTCCTCACAATAAGACTTCCCCTCAATCTCCCACCGCACAAACTCCAATGCACTCTTATCAGCCAAGATTTAAAAATAAGTTACCACCAGGCATTGAGTTGTCCTTCTAGCAACACTAGTCCTACATATCCAGGACTCTTGCAAGTCTATTGTTTATTGAATTTTAGAAAGAATTTAACACAAAACTTTTCTATATGATGTTTGGTAAAAGACACGATGATTCATATTATTAATACCTTAACATTGGGTACAAAAGGTAAAAGGAGGCTAGGAAAGGGGTGAATAGAACTTCCAAACAAAGGTCCATCTCAACAAGATTAGTACTCCCTCTATATACTTACAGAGAGAGTACTCTCTCTACACACTTGTAGTAATCATATCATGTGATGATATTGTGGTTACTACCACCTCTCAATTGATACTAGTTTTTGTACTTTGAACACCAAATTCATGCACTCAATTCCCCCATTAATCAGATGACCCATTTAACGTAGTAACAAGTTCAAAAAGCTCCACTTACAGCAATAAATGTAAGTCTGGTGGGCAGCCTTACCACCAATGTCCTTTTGTGGAGAGACTAATTATCAGGATTCTGACACAAGGGACAGAGATGGAGGCCATAGCACTTGTCATTGTGCCAAGCATTTATTTGTCAAGTAATTGAAGAGGTAAAGGCTAATGTTTAATTGATACGGACAATATATGGGATTGTATTTTATTGGTATTAGAGTTTATTCACGTTCGTTATGGTATTAGAATATTATTTAGGATATTATTTTATTCACTTTCCAGTTGATTAGGATATTATTTGTTTTCATTTAGATTCTTATTTGTGTCCAGTTAGTTGGGGATTTTCATTTCCCTTTTTATTAGGTTAGACTTATAAATAAGAGGGTCATTTGATACATTGACTAGACATTGAGGAATAAGAATTTGAATTGATAATTGTGTGATTTCTTCCGCCTCTTTCTGTCTTCTTTTTCTCATCTATCTGTTCTTCTCCCAATCTTTGTTCTATTAGTGCTACATCATTAATAATTTAATACGCATATTGAACACACTTTTGTTAGTAAACAAATAAGATAAGTTCAAGCCATGAATCTAAGGGTCATCAACGGGACGGGCCGCATAATTAGTATACAAGCCCTGCCCGCTGGCTTTGCCCAACGGGCTTTTTTATGTGGTGGGCCGGGCGCGCTGGGCCTGAGCTAAAATAATTAAGCTCAAGCCTTACCCGGTGGGCGAACCACCAATGGATTGGCAGGCGAGCCAAGGGTGGGCTGATAGTTGGGCAAGACGAAGAAAAGAGGAAGAGAAAAAAGATTTTGTTCATACTTACTAAAATTTTATTCAATGTTTGAGAATTAATGCTCTCAAGGTGGAATTTCATAAAAACCCATTATAGAGAACAACAAAGATATACACAGTATGGGAGAAATCGAATAAGGAAGAACAAGTTCAGTATATAGCTATATGCATATATTATTTTTCATTTATTTATATGCATATGTTTCTTTCTCTAAAATGTTCTCCATATACACATTATTTTTATTTATTTATTGGTATATTTTTATCTCTCTAAAAGTATGGCATTAAATGAGAATGATTGTAATAAATGAGATCAATTGAAAAATATAAAAAAGAAAAAGATACTAGTACTACTATTACATGTACATGAAAATAAAAATTAAAAAAAAACCCAATTTGGTCAAGGCTATTGATGAATTGTTTCGCTGAAGTGAGCTAAGCACAGCGGAGTGAGAAATTTTGTGTATAGGTACTGGACATGCCATTTTTTGGATGGGTTTATGTTATGGCGGACTTTGATGGGCTTTTTGGTTGGGCTGTATGGGTCGGTTTATTGGGTGGGCCGGGCTTCAATACCTATACAAAAGCCCGGTATAAACACTTTGGGCTTATGCAGCCCGAGGCTTGGGCTTAGGGTGGGCTTTAGCCCCGCGGGCCGGATGGGCTTAGGCCTAGTAGCGAGCCAGCAGGTAAAATGATGACAGTTACATGAATCCTATTTCACAAATAGATGGCTTCAGGAAGTGTTAGAGGAAAGCATGAATGCAGAAGATTTCCACAGAACGAGGTTTATAGAATTGTGTTTATTAAGAAGATTGCACAGAAGACCATGCAATACAGAAACAAAGTTATACCCCAGGAAGCTGATAGTGTTCAAGGATGTCAAAACTATTTCTGAACAGGGAAAGCTAGTGAATGCAACAACAAAAAACAAGCAGAGGAGATATGACAGGAACCTGCGGGTCACATCTTTAGCTCCAAGGCCTGCAAAAGCAATTGCATATCTCAAAGATGTTTTGCATGCAGCAACTGCAGGTTCTACTTTCTGTTCTCCATCAATAATAGCATTGATAGCATCAACATGCACCCACTTTCCTGTCAAGTACTCTCCACTGCAGTAGACTTCTGCCCAGTACAGAGGAGCTCCATTTTTTTGTGATCCAAATGCAGTAGATATTCCCTGAGAAGATGATGTAGATTCTACCATTTTAATTGTTTTCATTCTTTTAGAAGGAGAAGAGATATTTTGTGAATCTTTTGCATCCAAGCTCATACTGCTTCCAGGAGTCCCAACTGCAGTGGCAGAAAGAGCTATTTCCATCTGCATCTCAAATTCAAGATCACCTTTCCTCTTGGATCCCATGGATTCCTTGGTACGGCACACATCAGAGAAATTATTTTGTGCCTTGCAAGCTAATGCAGGCTGATCAGCAACTGGAGGATCTTTGGACCCAGAGGAATTGCTTGATGACTTGCTATTGCTAGCTCTGCATGCACCCCTTACAGAAGTTTCACAAAAGTTCCCCTTGTCATCAATTGATGATTGTTCAACCTTAGTTGGTCTAGCCACCATCAGCGTGGAAGACTGAAATATCCCCTTACCTGCCTTGCTTGCATATTGACTAACAGATTCAAGATTTTCAGTATCAGGTTTCAAGGAGGCCACATCCAGAATGGACACAAACCTGAAAAATAAACAAATATTTTAGGAAGTGACAAGTAACTAGAATCAAGAAGAAAAGGACTAAATTTGTAACAAAATTCATGACAATGGAATTTTTTCACAATATATTGATGTAGAAAGTAGCCGGCAAAATTCAGAAATGCAGCTAGCATCATTATGAGCTAACGATGGACTGTAAGTTAAAAGCAAGGATCAAAATTTCGTTTCGGTGGATTGTTTCGGTCGGTTAAAAAATGGAAACATTTCGGAAACGTTTCGGAAACATGATGGAAATAGAAAAAAAATTGAAAACACGAGGAAACATGAATTAAAGCATATTTTTATGGGTTTCTAAGGATAACAAATTAACAATTTATTACGTTTAAGAGCTATATATACATTTTAAAAAGTTAGATTATAAAAAAACAGCACTAGAATTGGTTAAATACTTAGTAAAAATACTAAGTAAAAATAGTATCAAGTATATCATTTCTACACAAAATCATGAAGACATTAAAAGAAAACAAGTATAAGAAAAAGAAAAATTATAGTAGTAATAGCAGAGATTTTAAAGAAACATAAAATATTATTGAGAATCTTTATAAAAAGAGTATTTTTGGTAATAAAAAAAATAATATGTAATTTAATCATGCCTTTTTTTATTAGTTTCTTGCTCTCTTATTTCTTTTCCTAATTTTTAGTTTCTCCAATAAGATTAAAATTTTTGTGTTGTTCTCAAATCTCTCTCTCTCTCTCTCTCTCTCTCAATAAAAAAATGCAAACAAAATCTAACATTGTTAGTTATTCCTATCAAGTGTTGAAACAACTCATTGTGTCAGTGTGTTTCGGTCCGTTTCGGTCTGTTTCAGTGTGCTTCGGTGGAAACAATGGAATTTTGACATTTCACAAATGTTTCGTTTTGGTTTTCTAGGAAACAGAAATGTTTCAGCTGTTTCGATAGAAACGAAACTAAATTTTGTTCCTTGGTTAAAAGGCATTCGTTACTTGCTAAATGCTAAAGACCCAACAAAGATAAGTTTTAGACCCATCAGAGGACACTACCCCGGAACTGCTAAATACCTGCCATTATGACTACAAAGAATTAAAACAATTCATTGTTTCAGCGCATTTCAATCTGTTTCGGTTTCAGTGTACTTCAGTGGAAACAATGGAATTTTGACATTTCACAAATGTCAAAATTCCAAATATATGAGTAGAAACCCGTAAGACATCTAGAACCATCAGATGATTTTTTTGCTGGCAACATATAAAAATAAGTAATAACCACGAGAGTTCACCCAAAATAGCTGGCCAAAGAGATATCCTTTTAGGTTAATTGCTCCTATTTATATACCCAAAGTCACCCATGCAAACTTCCGATGTGGGACAGGGTCATTACAAACTCTTCACCTTTATACCCTCGTGTGCTCGCGAGGTGATTGAGCATTAGTCAGCTCAATATCATCACAATAACATAAACTTCTCCTAATTGCCAGTGTTACCACGGTCTGATCGCAATGACGGGATCATTTCACCAGACTCTCAATCCCCGAGTCCACACAGGTAATAAGTAATAACCATGGAAGCTCCCCAAAAAGGACTAGCCAAGGAGATATCATTTAAAGTTCAATGCTCCTACTTGTATGCCCGAAATCACCCATACAAACTGCCAGATGATGGAATAAAAGACCTCAGATGACTGCTCAGAATCTATAGTTTTTTCTCAATTTTTTTCTCTTGATAAGAAAAAAAATCCCTGGCTCCCAACTGAAGCTTGAACCTTTAAACTCTTCCTTTTCAGGTGGCATACAACTCCACTAAAACTACCAGCTAATAATACAAATAATCTTTATTATGTATCTTAGAAATGTTCAAAAATAGAAAGTTTAAAAAATAAAAAAGATAATTGTGTTGAAGATAAGTACGGAGCCAACAAACGATTCACCTTAGCACCTAAAATCGGGGAAATAAAGACTGAAATAGAGATCACAAATGAAAAAGAAAACATGTGAAACTAAAAAGAACAATGAATAGAAATGACACAACAAAAAACTGTTTATCAGCAAACATAAACTCCAATTTCAGTTTGAATGTAGAAGTGTACCGGGTTGTAAGATTCAGAGCTCTGAATAGCGCCACAGACAATGCAGCAACCTGGAAGAAAAGAAATTCTATTTCATCAGAGCAATGCAGAAAAGAGAACCTTTGAAGGCACTACCAAAAAAAAATGAAAATATGCTGTATGGCACTTCCCCGACTTGTAAAGACTTCAATTTTGATGGAGCTTAGCTTACAAAAGAGGCTAAATACCCAGAGCAAGCACAGATGGGGGGTGTTTTGCAATGCTACAACTAGTAGCTTTTAGCTTCATGCTACTAATTTTAGCTATAAGTTACAAATTTTTCTAAACGCTCACAATTTCTGTTACAACTTATTACTATTTTTTCTTCTATTTCAGCTACAAGCTATACCAAACACGCACAACTTCTACTATAAGCTACAATCTATAAGCTACTGACAGTAGCTTTGCCAAACACCACCATGATAACATATATGGATCCCACTTCCACAATACAAGGCCTGAGGAATTTTAAAATATTTCGGCGCTCAGCACCTTTTGAATTGATCGTCATTTTCTTATAGTTTCAATTCACAAATCTAGTAGCATTGACCAATTGCTCATATTTTCCCTTCTAATGATATTTAGATTAAACTGTCATCACAAAAGGGATGCATATGAATAACTTCCCAAATGCATATACTACCTAGAACTATAATTAATTTCATAAAAAAAAAAATAATAGTTTCCATCTGTAATTATGCCAGAAAGGATCTCCATTTAACAAACAAATCATGTATGTAACCACCAGTTCTCAATAAATTTATAGTAAACACAATCATTCCCATTCCCCACTCACAGCCTACAAACTCATATACAGCAAATCAAATCAATCGCAACCATTCAAATTATGAAATTCTCATTTCATTCAATCTGTTTTGCAGAAGAGAGCTTACTATTGACTAAGCTCTAAAGCAATAAAAGACAAAGAAGAACAATAACATAAAAATTTAAAGGAACCACATTGCAACTTGACCCTCAATTCAAACAGCTTGCCAATGATGGGCTACATTAGTAATGCCTAATAAGTCTAACTGCACTTGCACCAAAAATAAAGATGTTCTTGGTGTGCTTGTCCCGGAAACCCAATAAAGTCATGCACAAAATATGAAAATAGAAAATCACAAGATCGAGAAATTACCTCCTCTGCAGTACCTTCTTGAGTTTCAAGAGCAAATGCCAAAGCTGAATCAAACGATCTCTCTATGCTGCTTTGACTTCTAATACGAAAGTTGTTGTGAAACTGCAAGTTATGCAAGTCATCAAACAAGAAAGATAAGAAATAAAAAAACCTACGGAAAAAGAATTGGTCTAGTATATGCATGGAAAAACTAAATTCTGAAGTAAATATACAACAAAATAACATCCAAAACGAGAGAGAAAAAAAATGCCATACCCAACTGACAAGTGGAACCAGAGCACTAACAGTCAATTTTGTGATCTCCGATATCCCAAGCAAGTGTATAGGTAGAAGTGAAAGTAAAGACGCCTGCCATGATAATTAGATTCCCCAGGATTAATTAACTCTTCAGTTTCAGTGACCAGAAAAGAAAGAAACAAAGAAAGACAACAAATGTTAAAAAAAAAAAAAACACACACACACACACACACAAATGAATAAGAGAAATTGAAGAAACAGTTTGGGACATGAACAAACAACCAAAAGGTGCTACTTGGGGTAGAATACCATGAAGAAAGTCCTCATCAAGTTGTAGTAAAAAATATAATAGAATACAAAATAGAATTGATGCAGATGGATAGAAACCATTAAGTAATGCTTGAAAGTAAATTGCTTATCATCAAGGAGTCCATCTTTTGGACATCAGACAAATACTAGACATACGTTCTAAAAGCGCCAAATGAATAATCGCAGATGTGAATCTTAAACACCCATAGTAAGGCTAACACACAACATCTCAAAAAAATTAAATACCATGGGACAAGTGGCAGTGGCCAACACTACGTGGTTATAGGAATGACCTTGGTACCCAGTGATGACATGATGGCATAGCCTTTGATTGGCTTAGATAGCCGTTATCTTATTTGGAAGCCTCGGGCTAAGCCCAAGGGCACAACGCGAGTCAAGAAGTCCATTTGATCTAATAATTGTTGTTGGTAGCTATTTAATTTATTTAGAGTTATCTAAGTTATTTCATTTTAAATAAGATTCTAGTTTATCTTTTAATTAAGGTGTTATTTTTATTTCCTTGTTGGTTAGAATTTTAATTCCATTTAGATTAGGGTTTTAGCCTATACATAAGAGGCTCAAATGGTGTATTAATCAGAGTTGACTTAATAAATAGTTGAGTTTCAAGGCTGTGGCCTTGTGTTAGGGTTTCGACCCTTGTGCGCTTCCAACCACTATTCTCATCCCCTCCACGTGCTGCACCACCCAGTACAGAACAGATTCAAACTATGACCACAACAGTATCCAAGGCAACATGTAAATGTACATAATTGAGTCCACATATTCAAAAGCAGAGTATTCCGCATGAAATAAAAAGTGAAACAAAAAATAACCTGAATGAGAAGATCATTACAGGCACGGTCAATTAACCTTCCCCGTCCAAGTAAACAAAGTAAATGAACCTTGTGCACAAGCTCAGCTAATTCCTGCAGGAATAATCAGAAAAGGTAAACCATCAAAAGGCTAGAGATTATAATCAGCCAATTATGGCATCTATTTTTTTCAACTCTTTAATGAAATTCACCTTATCCTCAGCCGAAGCTCGCCGAATAGTCTTCCGTTTACCAGAATCTGGTGTTCCATCAAATTCTATGGTCACTCCATTAACTAAATCATCTTGATCCTTGTTTGCAGCATTCAAAATAGATAAAGAACCATCTTCCCAAAATGACTCATCCATTTCTTCTTGACAATCAATATCTGTGTCCTGGGAAATTTTCCCTTCAACCATGTCTTTCAATGGAGTGCCTTGTATTGCATCACTACTACAATCTTCCCTCTCTAAGACATTTTGTTTAGTATTCCTTCCAACATCATGTTCATCAGCCCTCTCAGGCTCGCTCTCTGGCTGGAAAATAAAATAAAAGAAAGGAGAAAAAAAGAAAAGAAATTTTAAAAATATTTTTCAACAGTTGGTAGAACCCAAAACCATACTTGAGAAATGTAAAACATAAGCAGCCCAAAATTGCATAGCTATTCTTGCGATTCTCCATTCTATGAATGAAAATAAAACAAATAAAGAACAAAAAAACTAACTTTGCTTGCAAAGTCACACTGACGGAGGTAGTTATCTTGTTTCTTCAACCCTGACGAGCGACCTGAATTCACTCGTTTTAGAAGTTTTCTTACTGCCTCATGTGATACAGCAGTTAGAGTGCCTGAAATGGTACCAACACATTGATGCAGCAATCCGTTACTTTATGATTGTTTGACCATAATAATAAACTCAAACAAATAACAAAACATGGGCTAAGCTAATGAACCACCTTCATTACACGATTCCAAAAGGCCTGAGCCTTCCACAGGTTCCATCACTTCTTTACCTGATACAATTGAAGATGGAAAAACAAAACTTAGGGCTCGATTGACAACAAGCATAAAAGTTGGCTTTTTTATTTTTTTACATTTTTAGCTAAAAATCTAAATTTGACTTAAAATAGGTTGTTTGGTAACTTAGCTTTTAAGCTAATCTTTTTGAAGTTGGTTGTTTGGAAAAAAAATTAGCTTTTTTGCTTTTTATTCAAATGGGACAATTTTACCGTTTTATATATTTGATATTAATAATTATATATAATTGGTAGTGGTAGTAAATAAGTAAAGAATAGGGGATATTATTGTATTTTAACAGTGATAAGAGTTTGAATAGAATATTATGAGATTTTGTGTTTTGATTTGACTTTTTAACTTTTTAGCTTTTTAATTTTTTTACCAAACAAGTAATTTTAGCTTTTTAGCGTTTTTAGCCCAAAAACCAAAAAAACTAAATTGCCAATCAAGCCCTTAGACCCCTTATTTGTATCACAGCTGAAGCCAGAAAGAATTAAGTGTACGTTTGGGCTAAAAAAGCGCAGACTTTTTTCGGAGTTTTTTTCAACTTTTATAGACTTTTTTATTTTATTTTTGTGGTGCAAATTTTTTACTTTTAATGGGTTCGTTGTGGTGAGAGAAATCTAGAAAATATGGCCATTTGGGTTAAAGTTGAAAAAGTTCATTGAAGACATATTTAAGTCATTTTTTCGTCTTACCTGAATTTTACTTTTCTGATTACTTGAGAAACCTAGAAAGCATATTTATTTGAATTAATGCTGAAAAAAGTTCACATAAAAAAATTATATAAGCTAGACCAAACATACGCTAAGCATAAACCCACGTCAAGGTTCTCTCGATTCAGATAACTGACCCGTCTTCGCTTCATAGGTTATATACTCCAAAATACATACACGCACACCGAAATATTTGCAACGAAAAGACTGCGCGCGCGAGTATCGCATTTTGGTGTAAAATAAAGATAATTATAGATCAATAACCAACCGAATCCTGGAAAGTAACAAAGAAAATTGGGAAGGGAAAAGAAAATGGCATTCGGATTCTTATATTTGGCCCAGTCGAGGTATTTATTTACATATACACTTCTATGAATGTGTGTTTGTGTTTGTGAACAGAGGGAGAAATTGTGCGCGTTAATGGCGCACTTGCCGATTGGTATTAACGTACCTGTCGATTGGTTCTGTCGCTTGGACTGGTTTCTGGTTCGCATCACTTTTGATCTATGGGGGAGAAGAAGACAGCGGGGAATACAGGAAGAGATGAAAAAAGATCGCGCGCTTTCTATTGTTTGGGTCTTCTGGTAGTTTGAGTGCTCGGGAAGATATTCGCGTTTATTTTATTTTGTTTATTTTTTTAATTAATTTTTTATTTATTAAATTAGTTTTAAAAATAAAAAAATTTATTCAAAAAAGACCAGAAAATAGAATTTTTAAAATTCTGCCCAACCAGAACCATGTCGCCCAGAATAATGGTTTATTTATTCATTTTATATTATTGAAGTTTTTTTTATTTTAATTAAGATTTTTTATGCTTTTTTTTAATTATTAAAACAAACTTATAAAGTAAAAAATTATAACCAGGATATTAAAAATATGAAAAACTAAGACAAGATAAATTAATAAAGTATTTTGTAATTTTCATATTTAATAAATTTGTTTAATTTATCGGTCTCATTTTTTAAAAAATTTCAAATTTTTTTGCATAAAAACTAATCAAACAATAAAAATTAATTCAAATATTAAAAATATAAAAAGTAAGTGAAAAACTAAGTTTCTATTCCAAACAGATCTGTACCTATTTTTTATATTTCATATTTTTGGAAATATGAAAAATATGAAAAACATCTATCTTTTTTATACCGTGTTTATTTTTATATAAAACTATTTTTTGAGGATTATAAAATATTTTGTGTTTTTTTTATGTAGTGGGTTATTTCTACAGTTTCTTTAGAATTAGAAATATTTTTTGTTTTTCTTTTTCTGATAGTGGGTTATTTTTAGAGTTTTTTTTTAAAAATAGTTTTTGTTTTTTCTATTCCAACATAAACAAAATAAAAATTGCAAAACCAAACCAAGCCTAACTCTATTCAATTGTCAAAAAAAAATATAGGTGAGTAAGATTCACCGAAAAGTAAAATTAAGGAAAAGAAAGAAAAGAAATGGGATATTTACACATACATTCTTTGAGATTTAAACTTATTACAGGGACCTCTCATGTGATCTCTGAAATTACACTAATTTCTTTTAAAATTTAATTTTTAACATCAATTGCACCCAACCGTTACATTTTTGAATAAATTTTTATAATTCAATCCGTTCATTACGTAAAACTCGTCGAATTTGTTTAATACATCAAAATTTAGATTCGTCCGATATCTGTAGTTAAGTGATTGAATAAAATTTCTTAATAAATAAATAAATAAAAATCATTCAACCACTTAGTTACAGATATCGGAAGAATCTAAATTTTCACATGCTAAACAAACTCAACGAGTTCTACGTAATGAACGGATTTGATCATAAATTTATTTTCAAAAATGTAATGATTTGGTGCAATTGAGTGCAATTGATGTTAGAAATTAAATCTCATGGGAGGTTAGTGTAATTTCAGAGACCACATAAAAAGTTTATGTAATAAGTTTAAATCTTATAGAAGGTAAGTGTAATTATCCCAAAAGAAATATATAAAAAAATTAATTTTCATTGCCAATTTAATTTGCAAAAAAAATTAGTAAAAATTTAATTTTTAACTTTCTCGTACAATTTTTTGAACTTTTATCACACAAGTTGTGTGTGTGTGTGGACATAAAATTATTGTATTAATTTCATATTTTTTCCAACAACTAAACACTCACAAAAAAATAAAATAATTATTTTGCTTTTTTTCTTTTCATTTCCCGGCCCATCAGAAAATATTGGATAGATCTCACTGGGCCTAACCCGTCCTAACCAGGCTCGCGGCCCAAACTGCAGCACACCTGGCCCATTATTGGGGTGTTTGACAAAATTAATAGTAATAATTTTAATTTTTGTTATTAATTTTAATTACAGATTATTATTTATTTTAAATATTTATAATATTTATTAAAAAATATAATTATTTTTTAATTTTATTTATAAATTTTAACTTTTATTAAATGTTCACATCTTTTATGGCAAATAATGCCAAACATATCTTATTGACTTGGAGGACGGCTTCGATTGTTGACGTTAAAAAAAAAAAAAAATCCCCAACCAAACACGGCCTTTCTTGAAGCGATCCCAGCTTGCATAAAAACCCTAATCAGAAACTCGGGAAAACGCATCCCTCCCAAAGCTTTTCCCCTCTCTGATTCGAAACCCCAGCACATAATTCCTCACGAAGCTCCTCTATCTAAACGAATGAATCTCCCGAAACCCTAGTCTCATATCCGTAAATCCTTTGCTTCTTCCTCCCTCTCTACTCTCCCTCTTTATCTCTCTCTGTTCTCCTGAAAAGTTTTCAACGAAAGTTCATCATTTTCCTACGGTGAAATCGCAGATTTGTTCGCGCGCATCGCTTCGTCGGTCGATTTTTGTATTGCAGTTCAATTCTAGGTATTTTGAATGACGTCTTTGCATCTATGCGCATCTTCTTCTTCGTTTTGTTTTACATGTGATGTTTTCTTGTATTTTTGATTCGTTTATGGACATCGTTCTTGAGATTTGTTTGCATTTTCAAGCGAACGATGGACGCACGCGGTTTATTATGTTTCTTGATTGTAGTTTTTGTTTGAATTACCTAATTAATTGAACCTGGCAGATGTTTTCAGCAAGATCCTCTGAAAATACGTGATTTGCGATACCACCGGATATAGAGAGCAATTTGGTTGAATAGATGCTTTTGTTGGTATGGGGGGAATACTTGTTAGGATGGAGGGTGTTAAGGCGTTGGTGGTTACCTTTGCAATGAGAGCTTCACGCATTGGCTCTTCCTTTGACATCCTCGGCCTGACGCAAGGCCATTTGGTTTCACTTATTTGCTGCATAAAAAATCTACAAAAATCAAGGCCATGAGCTATTTTTTTTTGGGGTAGGCTAAGTGGGGAATGGGGGGTTGAGACCCCAGGGTTCGACCCTGGGGGTATGCGGGGCCAGCAGCTCCTTGGTCCACTGGAGCTAAGCCACCACATCATGAGCTATTTTCAAAAGTATATTTGTAGAACAATTTTCATATTTCTTTTGAAAATAATATCTATCTTTTTTATATGGTAATCAGTTTTTAGCGGAAATAATTTTTGAGAATTTGAAAATTGTCCATTTTTGAAAAAATTCAGATCGATGGGTGTTGGTGAAATTGTTATCGAATACTACAACATTATATCTCATGCGACAAGCTTTCCACGTGTTTGGTAATATTTTTCATAAACTCCCACTTATTTGAAATTTCATATTTTTTCTTAATTAAAATGGCTGTTTAAAAATATTTCTTACAAACAAGCTTCAAAAAAAATTTTATCAAAAAAGTTTTCTGGAGTTTTCTGAAAATGAAATCAGAAAATGAAACCAAAAAAAAATCAAACAAGGCCTCCGCTATTTGTGCTTATTTTGAGATGTTAGATATGAAAAGGCAAATAAAGCTGAAAACGTGATAGTTTTATTAAACACCACACATTACTTAAGCTCGTGATTCCAAAATTTAAGCTACAAAAGCTCATAACATGTAGTTTTAAGCTAAAATCCTCAAATAATAAGAATTTTTCTTCTGCATGTGATTGTTACATAAAACGCTAACTGTTAACATTGTTAGGTTTTAATTTAACCTTTTGATGTTCTATTCTCCTATGCTGACATGGGATATGGGATGTAGTCATTAATAGTTTCTGATTCTTATTGCTATGTAAATTAGTGGTACTACCCACACATACACAAACAGACATAAGGATATGCATTTTGCTATGTTTGTTTATGCTATTGGGTTTTGATGCATCAGAGTGTTAAGAGAAATGTGTTAGTCCCAGCCCTCCCAAGAGAGCACTGCCTATTCTTAGATGTTTACATTTTTTTTTTGATTGACTGACAGGTATATTTTCTACTGAATAGATTTGTGCAATCTGCATTTGAATGGCTTCTTTGGATATGTCACTTGATGACGTGATAAAGAGCAGGCGCAATAGCGAGAGAGGTAGAGGACAAGGTAGGGCCCGGCGTGGTCGAGGGCCAGGAGGGTTATTCATTGGTGGAAGGATGACAGGGGCACCTCGCAGAGGTCCACTCAGGGTGAATGCTCGGCCATCATCTTATGCAATCGCCAAGGCAAGCTCAAAATCATGGATGTGTTATTCATTTGCTAGTGAATCTCATATTCTATAGAAAACAAACCACAAGGATCACTAATACTGCATAGAAACCTGAACTCGGATCAGTTACATTGTTTTTGATCATGGAGAAGCTCACTTTGGCTCAGCCACAAGAACATTGTCTTCCTAGAGTGTTCTTGAATCATGATCTTCACGGTTTGTTTCTAATCGTGGGTTTTGCGATGGATCTCGTTGATGTATGATTGGAACTTCATTGGTGGCCCCTCATTCAGTTACAATACTACTTCATCGCAATTTTTTTCAAAGGAGCTTCAATAATTGAGCTTACAAATTGAGCTGTCACCAGTATAACATTCCCTAATAACTAGTGGGCTTCAAACTTCTTCACCTTCTCTAGTCCTTATTAGTGAGTCACAGTTACTTTAGTCCATGATTACTGGTTGTTTAGATCGGAGTTTATGATTTTAGATCAGAGTTTATGATGGATCTTCTTGCTACACGTGGAATTTCTTTGGGACAAGATTCTCGGTTGCTATCCTAGTTCATGGCGTTTTTTGCAAAGGGGATACCTTCGCTGAACTTCAGAACTGGAGCTCTCATCTGTAGCATAGAGCCTGTCTGTCTATATGCAGTGGGTCAAATCCTCTACTCCTATCTACAGTCTATATCATGTAGCTCAATTTTTCCTTGATAGTACATTATTTGGTTATTGTGCATTTCAATGTTACTGGGTTCTATAGCTGATGTCGCTGGAGTTCTTTGCTGATATCTTATTTACTTTTGAAGAATGGTGAATTATTGTGCAATGTTGTCCTATGTTTTTTGACTTATCCAAATCTGGATTATTTTTCTATATGCTTGCATCAGTCTTTCCGCAGACCAAAGAGTTTTCCATGGCAGCGTGATTTGTTTGAAGACAGCCTTAGAGCTGCAGGATTAACTGGAGTAGAAAATGGCACAAAGTTATATGTTTCTAACTTGGACACAGGAGTCACCAATGAAGATATAAGGGTACAATTTGATACATACTGTTTTGCATTAGATGCGTCCTTTTGATGAATTTATCAAGATCTGTTGGAATTTGGCTTGTAAATCAGGAACTTTTCTCTGAAATTGGAGAACTGAAACGATATGCAGTTCATTATGACAAAAATGGTCGCTCAAGTGTAAGTGTTCGGTCTTGGTACTTATACTCTCTTATTCTATTCTAGTATCTGTTAAATACATAAATTTTGATTCCGATATTCCTTGTTTGGTCAAATGTTTCATTTTTTCTATTAAAATTTTTTCTCTATTTTTTTTCGTGGGGGAGGAAGGGGGTTGCGAGTGATTCACAAGATATATGTTACATATTGTGAGTGTGTGGTGGTATTGTGTCCTGCTGCTCTTGTGAGGATTTCTTTGATTGAGTGATATGCTATAGAAACATATGTTAGGTGGAAGGAGAGATGATTCAATGGAGTTAAGATGGCTTGTACTCTAGGCATTTGCTAATGTACCTGAAAAAAGTTTATGCTCATAATAGGATTTGGGGTTATATCTAATTCTTTGATGCATGTTTTTAAAACAATTCTTTATTTGATAAGTGGTTGGACACATCCCATCTAACTTTGATGTCTTGTATATGTAATACTGCTTTTTAGATAGCTATATAGATAATTTAATCGCTTCAAAGTGTTTTGGAATTTACGAGAATTTTTCCCTATTTTCTTACTTCTTTTTTATTACAGATAATAGCAATTTGGTATACATGTCCATACGGCTTCTTTCTCGTATTTTCTGTTGGAGAGTTGTGTCTTCCATGTCCTCATTGTAATGGAACTTGGTACCTGCCTGACCCCAAAAAGCTTAGCTTCTCCTAGATTGCTCGTCGTTGTGTAGTGCTATGGAAAATTATCTTCCCTCGTTGCATTTAACTTCTTAGACTATGGCTGTATATATGTATATATGACCTCAATGTTCACTTAGTGCATATCCAAGCCCAAAAATTTAAGTTTTGGATTGTCTGCACTCATTGGACTATAGCTGATCTCCAACCCCTGAATTTGCTTTGGAAGATTATTATGCTGCATTGCATGGACCTTTTGGTTAGGGATGTAACAAAATCGGATTTAACTGAACTGGTTGACCAAAACAGCCGAAAATAATGGCTTTCAGTCGGTTTCTCCAACAGTACGAGTGGTCTGTTCGGTGCGTTGAAGCATACTGGTCAGGAACGTTTCAGGAAAATGAGAAACTGATGACTTCAGTTCAGTGCTCAAACTCCTATCAAAGCCAACCATATTGAACCGCTTACATCCCTACTTTTAATGGTGTCAGATTTGTAACAACTCATCCCTTACAGGGATGTAACTGAGTAAAGGTCTACTTCCTCTTCTTCCATATCTTGTTGGAAATAAGGTTTTTGCCCCTTCTTCCTCTCTGCCGCTCCCTCTTCCTCTCGCCCTTTGCCCTTCTCTCTGTACGCACGCGCGCGCACACAAGGTGTCTAGTGTAATGCTTTTTGATGATGTACCCTTGAGGGAGAACGTCCAACTTGGGGCCACTTCAGTAAACCAACTTGAGTTTGGGCCTTGTTGAAATAATGTTCTTAATTACCAGTATTTAAGGAATTCCTTCTGGCGACATGCTGAATGGTTTGTCTCGCAGACACTGGCATGCCTTCTAAAGGTGTATCTTTTTTGTGGTATGTGGATGCCAAAGCATTGTTTTGGAAAATAATGCAGATTTTTAGTGTCTTGTTTTCTACCTAATGGACCGGATTGAGTATTTTTTGTGGCACCCATGTTGCATTGATTCGTCAAAATTTGTGAAGTCACTGTTTCAGTTGATGCTCAGACGGGATATTTGCTGTGTCTAATATGCCTAGTTGAACATACACCTAACAAGGGTGTATAAGATTATAAGTAGCTGAGTTTTCTATATTAGCCACACATAAAAATTCCATTTATTAATGAAGTGCTCTATTTTAGTTTGTCATCATTTTACTATTTAAATATAAAAGAAGTTTCGAGAAATATGAGATCTAGCCATTCCTTGCTGTCGTTGACATGAGAAGTAGAAGTATCCAATCATTAGACACTAACTAACTGCACCTGGCATTTATACTCGAATCCATGTAACATAGGGTGGCACATGCTTTTTTGGTAAGAAGTTTTGGATAGTTAAATAGTTGGTCTGTTGTGGGTTTCTTCTCTGTCCCTCTCTCTCATTTGGTGTGTGGTGCAGTTGCATGGCTATTTTAGTAGGCTTTTTGTTCTTCAATTATGCTACTATGATGGGGCTACGTCTGTGATCAATTGGTCTGGTGCAGCAGTGCTAAGTTATTTCACTTGTATACAGGGTTCAGCTGAAGTTGTATTTACTCGAAGAAGTGATGCATTTCAAGCTCTTAAGCGATATAACAATGTACAATTGGACGGAAGACCTATGAAGATTGAAATAATAGGCACCAACTCTGAGATTCCTGTCTCGGCTCGTGTGAATGTTGTGGGAGGTGCCAACGGGAGGAGGACAGTTGTTATGATGTATGTGTTATTGTCATACTTCACAATTATCTTGGGTGCTTTTTTTCTGTCATTTCTTTTGTGCTTAAATTTGCTAAGTTATTGTCGAACTGGCTGGTTATGTAATATTGACCAGCTAGGAAAGGAAAAAAGCGTAAATACTTGTCAATGAGTCGATGGGGCTAGCATGTCTGTTTGTGCTTTGAATAACATGTTAGGTTGATGACCAAAGGTTTAGCATATTTTCTTTGCTATTTAATGTTTCTATCTGCCTTGGTTGAGGGGCGTAGGGAATCATTTGAAATTGGTGGTTTACAGAACACTTTTCAAGCATAGATTTGATAATGTGTTCGTGTGGCTTGTAAGGAGCTGTTCATGTTCCAGTTCTACTGCCAGTTTGAAATTTTGAGTGCAAGTGCCTATTGCATATTGTTGCTTCTGATGTGATCACTGTATGCATACATTACCGTATATATATATTGCAGACTTTACATTGCTATTTTGTTAGTAATTGAGATTAGCCCCATAAATTTTTTTTGGTTTCTTATTTGTTGTAGATTCTACTTAAACTTGATCTGTTTAAGCAATGAAATTGTCTAATTAATATGAAATCTGTTGATGGGTTCTGGACTCATTTTCTGCTGGAGATAAAAGATGGCTTACTCTGGAAGAAAATGTCAGAATATTTTGCTTACATCTTGTCATTGTGCTCATTTGGCAACCCAGCTTTTAGTTGGGCTTTTTGCTTTTTTTGAGGTCGTTAAGTTAATCAAGCAAAACAAGGAATAAGTAAGTTTGGTTAAAAGGTGGCTTTTTTTGGGGCGTTAAGCTAAACAAGCAAATGTAAGTTTGGTTAAAAGGTGGCTTCAAGCCGCCGGTAGGGAGACAAAAGAGGCTTTTTGTTTGTTGATTTTTTGGGACTTGAAGCAAAATGGCTAAAAGGTGACTTTAAGCAATGAACCAAACGAGAACATCATGGTTCTATTGGTGGCAGCTGTTGTGTCTGCCTTTTATTAGGTCACCTCCATTGAGATCTCTGCTGGTTCATAAGCATTTTCTGGAATAATCTAAACTGGATACATCTGCAGATAACTCCCAACCCCTGGAACCAAGGTCCCCAACCCCAATCCCGGACCCTTGACCCCCAACCCCGATGTCTACTTGCATTTGCACAGTCGGTTTTGTTGATTCCTGTATTATTATTTCATTTCTGTCAATGTTCAGTTTCAGTAGTACTTGTGGGTTAAGTTTTGTCTGAGAGAAAATGGAATATTTTTAAGTTCCTTCTTAATTTGTTTTTTCAAGATGCAATTGATGTGTTATATCTAAAGATCAATTTGTGTAGAGTAGTTGTGACAATTTGATAACCTAGTTTCATTTGTGGTAATGATTTTACAACAGTTGCTATTCTTATATATTGAACAATAAACAGATCTCTTTGGGGTGAAAGTATATTAAGCTGCTATTGCTTATTTGTTAAATCATTTTTATTTTCATTAACTGTTGTAGCAGTTAACATTACTTAAACCTGGATGTCGTGCAGGGAAAGAGGTCGTGGCAGAGGTTCTGCTGCAGTTAATCGCGGTTCTGGGTAAGGTTTCTTTATGCAGATTCCATAATCCTAGGCCTTTTGAAACTTCTTTAGTGCCATCTTTAACACTTGTTAACAATTTCATAAATGATATGGTACTCTCTTTTCTTTTGTTCCCATCCAATATTCCCCAGGTTTAATGGAATTTAATGTGAGAAATGATGCAAAGATTTCATTCAAAAACAGGAATTTGATGCTTCTAGTTGAGAGATTCTTTTTTATACATTTTGTTGCAGGTCAGTCACAGGCTTGGTTAAATAAAATGGAATGATCAAGCTTGATTTGACTTGACTTTATCTGAGCACAACTACTTTTTAAAGATTAAGCTGTTTTTGCTTGTTTGCTCAATCTGAAACTGGTTCACGGGCCTTTACTTTCCTTTTTTTTAATACCCATCCAGGTTTGGAAGTTTATCTTTTTGCTAATATTACTGTTTGCAAGCTTCAGATGCATGCTTAGTCTAGTTAGCTCCTAAAGTGGAAACCACTAGCCCAGTGGAGCCTCGTGTTATCTCACTTGGCAACGTAACTGTGTGGAGTTTAAATTCCCTTGATATATAGTCCTGCCTTGTTAGGAAAAGTGGGAAAAGAAAAAATTGGAAGTAAAATAATTGTCATTGACTTGTTGATAAGCTTCATCTTGGTTTCTTCTCATTGGAATACTTTGTCGACCAACTAGTTATGATTATTTTCGACTGTATGAGTTGTAACTCGTATAAGTTGCTTTAGTTTATGCGTTGCTTTCTCTCATTGCAGTCAGAGGAGCCGTGGAGGATTGAGGAATTTCCGTGGACGGTCCCGTGGCCGAGGCCGTGGTCGTGGTGGGCAAAAAGCTGTTGAGAAGTCAGCTGATGAGCTGGACAAGGAACTGGAGAACTATCATGCTGAAGCTATGCAAACATGAACAACTTTCAAGCTCTACAGACTTGTAGACCATTGGTTCCAATGTGCTGTACAAAAAGTTTGAGATGGTGATGGGCAGTGGAGTGGTTTGTTTGCTTGATGGTTGAATTCTTTTTTTTTTTTTTTTAATTTGATACGCAACCTTGTTATGGTCAATGAAGCAGTTGTATGACATTTCCAACAAGTTTTATCTAGGCTCAACACCTTGCCTCTACTTTTAAAGGGGTCGAAGGTCTCGGATTTTCTATCTTGGTGCCTAGCCCTGTTTCTTTTTCCACTCCTGCATGAATCTTACGTAGAAAATGGCCTAAACCCCTTCATTGAAGCTGCAAATAATGGAGCGTAGTGGTAAGGAGGCACCTGCTCCAAAAATTATTTACCCTGTCCTATTGCATTGAAGAATACCGATAATTCATTGAAAATAATTAGATACGTCTCAAAATTTTACATAATATAATGGTTTCAATGATTCCTTGCTAAATTCTAGTTTTTGTGCTTTGAAGCCATGACATCCAGTTATAATGGAGCAAACCTTAGAGCTGGCATGCGGAGAGACTAATTTTTGTGTGCCCTCAGGCTCCGTATTCATAACATTTTGTTTGTAGTTTTATTTATTTTTAATTAACACACAAATTTCTACTAGAAGTTATAAATTTATAACTTTAATACATATTTGTAATTTTTGAATAAAGTTAGTAATTAAATATTTTTAGATATACATCTATGATTTATTAGTTCGTGATTTCAATTATACCGAATGCAAGATTCAATCATACTGAACGCTCTTGTAGAGTGTTTGGTCTAAGTTTTTATTACTAATTTTTAACTTTTTACTGTTAATTTTAATTATAAATTATAAATTTTTTAAACATTTATAATCTTTGTTATAACTTTTTAATTTTTTTTTTATTTCAATTACAAGCTAAAATTTTTACTAGCATTCACAATTTCTACTATAAGTTATAATTTATAAATTACTAACAATAGCATTTTTAAATACCTCAATAACATATTCTATCATAAACTTAAAATAACAGATACTTTGCCAATAGGCTAAATGCAGTCATTCCCTGCTGTAGTAGTTTCTCTGCAGTTTTGAAATGGAAGTTTTAAATCATGGGCAGTGAACCCCAGTTCGAATCATTTTACAAGTAAAAGAAGACGGCATACAAAAATGACAATGAGACCGAAGAAAGAGGAGCAAATTGCTCTTGAATGTTTAACCTCTAGTGCCAAATTCACTAAAGATAATTAGACCATGGGAGAAGGGTTGTTATTTTGACGCAGAACTGTTATCTTTCTTTGATAGTATTTCCCCCGACTCATTTTTATTCAAGAGCTTCTCAACCGCAACATTCCAATTAGTTCTTCTGTGACCGGACTGAGATTTGAGTTCTGTCCCATTCTCAGAAGACTCAGCATCCTCACCTTCTTTGAACTCTTCCTTGCTTGTTGAAGGTTCCTCTTCGGGAACAAACACAGCATGAGGTATGTTCAGACTAACAGCTCTTTCCAAGGCATCCTTGTGTTCTTTTTCTATGGTCTGCAACCTCTCGAACTTCTGTACTTTGGGAGCAGTCCTTAGGGTTTCCGGAGTATTCTGCCTCATTCTCTGTGAGGAGGCACAAGTTTTTGGAGGTAAAGATTTCATTCAAAAATTCATAACAAATTTGCTTGCCTATAATCATCCCAAATATGGGTGTGTAGGTCTGTCTTAGATTTTTTCTAAAAGTTCTTATTAATACTTGTATGAATTTTTACATAGACCAATGTGCTGAAGAAGAGAGGTCATGCATATGTATATGCTTGTGTATAGAATCTTTCAGGCATAGAATCTTTGAAACATAATGATGATTTGTAGTATTTGATTGTTAAAGTTGGAACATTTCATAACTAAGACCCAAGAATCTTAAGTCTCATTTGGTAGCACAAATCAAATATTTCGT
Source organism: Heliamphora exappendiculata (assembly GCA_034768845.1). Lineage (NCBI taxonomy): Eukaryota > Viridiplantae > Streptophyta > Magnoliopsida > Ericales > Sarraceniaceae > Heliamphora > Heliamphora exappendiculata. The sequence continues at coordinate 13,096,976 of JAOTRH010000001.1, read as the reverse complement.
TTTAATCAACTAATCAGTTTGTTTAAAATTTGAGTGGGGATTGAATGGAAGAAGTGTGTTTCCAAAGGTTAAATTAGGCAACTCAACATTCTTGTGGATACAGACAAATTTAAATTTTCACAAAGAATGCAAGTACAATGAATCTATAGCTGCATTGACTTTTATAGTGCTCAAAAAGCCAATGGGATAAGAAAAACAGTCCTTCAGAAAATGCTCGGTTAACTCGAAACCAAACATAAATGTGAATGATGGTGTATCCAGGGAGGAGATTCACGGAGTACTCGTTGCTTGGAGATGACATTGTCAACGGTGAATGCGAATGAACACTATAGTGTTTTATCATGGCGGGTGAAGTGTTTTGGGACCTAAGGTTGAACCGTGTACTATGTCGTTCTCTCTACACAGCAGATACACAGAAAGAGAGACTCAGAAATATCAAATCAAAAGGAAAAAGAGGCCTCATCGATTTTTTTATTAAAAAAATAACGTTTGCAGTACTAGGCTACTAGGCTAAAGAGCAACAAATATTCCTTTATTTTCCATAAATTTCTTAAATTTTTTCTATGTTACGATTATCACAAAAAATCCTCAAACATATTGCTTGAAATTTTCTTTGATATCACCATCGCCACAAACAAAACACTCTACACTAATAACATCTAGACTGCAAAACTATTCCAGAAGGCAAAACTGACCTCTCGGAAATAGTTATTTAATTTTAATGATAAATGAAAACGTGCAGAGTTGTTCAGCATTAACTAGTAGACAAAAAGTTCAACCCAAGAAGTTTTATTCTAGAGAAGAAATAATCAGCCATTGACCTTGATGGTAACAGAAGTTCAAGAATAATATGTCAAGGCGCTTTCTGTGACAATCTTTTGGATTATGTTTGAGTTTCTGTTCAACAAGTAAAGTTTCAAGGGTACAGGGTAAACAACTAGAAAAAAGGGGGAGGAAAAAAAAAAATTTTGCATATAGACCTCCATTGTATATGATGAAAAACAGATATGGTCAAACTAATAGTGTGAAATTGTTATCTACTTACTTCGAATGCCTTGTCTGATTCTCTTTCTATCCAAATAATTGCATGATCAGATGTAGCATTGCACGATAAGACAATGTGTTCAAATCTTCCATCTACTGGGATCGCAGTTCTAACCTCTGGAGGATATCTCCCACATCTGTGTATCAAGCAACGGAGGAATAGTTTCAGAGCAAGCACAACTACTTTGCTAGGAAATTACCACCAACGTTTTTAAGAGAATTTTTTTCCAAAATACAAAAATAAGGTTGAAAGTATTTACCAATGTCGAAGTGTTCGATATGGATTTATACTACAATACTGAGAAAACTGAAAAGAAATTGCCATGGGCGTGGGCGGATACCAATTTTTTTTCTCTTCTTCTTTCTTTTCCGCGGTATGTAGATTAAATGTGTTTTTCTAGATAAAAAATCTGCTAATCAAGGCCACTAATTTTCATGGCCAATTAGAGAAAAAGATAAATTTCTCATAGGGATACCAGACCATAGGGCATGCATATAGCACATTGTTCAGTAGCTCTAAATGGAAACAAGTGTCATCATCATAATGGTAGGCCAGCAGCAATTTTATCACAATCACCCGTGCAAACCTTAAGAATTTCTCATTCACCAACCTATAATGAAATTTAATAGGACAATCTTAGCATAAATGGGTCTCTTTCTTTGCCTAAATTTCATATACATTATAGGATGGTATGTTTCTCTCTATTGTACTGAAATAGTGGTATGGCCAAAACATATTGCCAGTTGCCACAAAAAATAACCTATTGGTGCCAGTATCTCTATAGTGGCAGACCCAGGAAAGTTTTACAGTTAAACATCAAACAGAAGTAGAATTCGTCACAAGCAAGTATCTCCATTTAAAATTGAAATTCAGTCCTGTGAAGTTAAAAATGGCAGCGGCAATGTGCATCAATTTTATGAGATTTCTTCCTCAATAGGACACATCACCAAGGGGCGCAACGTAAATTTTGACAACTCGTTATATTATACGAGGATTGCGGCACTAAAATAAATTAACCTATGGTTCAGAAGTTCTGTTACCTGCAAAATTTTCTTTCTACAACATGATAGATTCTTCCAGGTGCATACAGTCTTCTTGGATCTCTAAGCTTCCTACCTTCTGGCATGAAGGTATCCCTCAAACAAATCAGAAATAATAAGCAGGGCAAGCTGTCCAAAGCATTAAGACCTGGTTTAAGAGATAATAGTAACAATTCACTTTCCTACGGCTATGAAGAAGGAACCAGAAGGTAAACAAAAGATTCCAAGGCAGTACAGGCTATGAGTTTTCACATGAAAAGAACTAACTTACCAGAAGATCGATTTAAATATATCTTCTAAGGGAGTCGGTGTTCTTGGTAAGAAATCATCCTGGAAACATTAAATTGAGGTGGCACGGTTAGTTCACTGAATTGGAGCAACCAAAAGAAATTTATGGATAAATTTGAAGATCATTGAAAATAAATTTTATAAAGAAATTGTAAAGAACATTTTGCATTTTCTTAGGTCTTTTACTAGCATATGGATGCTTAAGAACAGATAAAATACATCATAACAGAGCCAACTAGCAAAGACACACACACACACACACACACACACACACACACAAATACTAGGCTTGTCTCACTGTTTGGATCTCAGTGAGTTGCAGTTTTTCACATTCCATGTTTGTGCTAAAACAAAATACCCATATTCAGCCAAGTTCAATTGGGATTATTATGGTAATTCAATTGCGACTAATAATTTCAAAAAGGGTAAATTTAATGAATATGATTTTTCTATAAACACTTAAACCATGAAAATTTTAAATGTAAATCAGGTTTTGGCCTGGCAATCCAGTTTTGAAACACCCATGCTTGGAGGTTGGAGCTACTAAGCTCATAATTCAAAAGAAACTGATTTATTATTATAATATTGACCAAACATAATTGTCACCATTCTTTTACCAGTTATTTTGTAAGAAATTGTCTAATTTTTTTTCCAAATAACTAACAATTCCCCAGCTAACAGGTAGACCAGAAAGCAGTCAAACAGTATTAAACTATTTCATTATCCTAATAGTATATTAGGTTATCTAAATACTTATCAGACCAAGATAAATAAATCCTTTCAACCCAAGAAGCAATTTAAAGTGATGGAGAGATACGTATGCCACAACAAATGAATGAGAATATTAATGATACCTGTACCAGTTTTTGGTGATTTCCATAGGACAAAACTATTGGAGTACTTACTTTTGGGGTTTTGTGGGTTGTTTCAGTGAATTGTAGTATTATAGATTGCAGAGGTACAACATTTTCAGACAAAAAAATTTACAACCTTATCGCTCCAATCCCAATAGGTATATAACTATTGTGCCTTGCACTTTCACGTCATACGACATTCGTTTATAGACACAGATCTCTAGGATTTAATTGAAAAAATCATGTTTCATAACCATGAAATTGAGGTCTACAAATTAGTGCTTACTTTCAGGTGGATAGTACTGGACGTGCATCGTTTGCTAGATAGCGTTAGTAGCTCATTATAGAGCGGTGAACCTGTGATATGCGCTAGACATTACTAGACACCGCTAGTAGTGTAAAGTCATAGAGTTAAGTAACCAAATATCATTATATTTACCTAAGGTTATAAGAGACACATGAGGAGGCACATGAGATGTTAGTGAGCTTGATCTTTGCATCCCACGTTTTAATCTATACTCATGCATTGATGATTTCTCTATCATATACATGATCTATATTAATTTCTCATTCAAAAATCCTACACACATTCTTTTGACCACCATCATCATTAGCTGTGGGAACGGAACAATTCGATATGGAGCTCGAAATGGGAACTTCGTGGTTACTATTGAATCAATAAGTGAAGGGTTAGGTTCACCAGTAGTGGATTGCCAGTTTGTGGAAATTTGCAGAGAACTTTCAGAGTTACGTATACCGGGTAAGGATTAGTAATTCTTAAGCGTTTCGAGTCTTGTAACTTCTTATTTTAATAGTGAAAATTGTTGGTGGGTCAGTCCATTGTTTCCATTCCGTGAGGTATTCTTTTAATAGGATTTCCACGTAAATCTCGTATGTTATCGTTTTTATTTTTTATTGTGGTTTGTTTGGTTGTTAATTACCGACTTTACTTTTTCAATACCCAATGAGATAGATTGCTAATCTTCAATTCGAGAAATTAGAAATAATAATAATATTTAATGCACAAGTAATGCAAGCGACAGTCGGCTCCACAAGCCTTGTTATGACCATTGCATCACACAGCCCTACACAAAGAGGAGGAACCAGAAGTACAGGTGACCAAATGCCAAAAACTAGAATTTGAGAAGACCCCATCTCTCATAGCCATCGCATTACATAGCCTAACATGCAACCAACTTAAAAAGAGGTGAACTTGAATTTAGAAGTGTCGTAATCATATATAAACAAGATAAAGTTTGAAAAGAACCCTTATCTCATCGTGACCATCTTGGTACATCATCTATAGGCCCTACTTCAAAAGTAACAAAACTCAAGAGCCCACTCAAGAGGGCTAGTCAGTGGATGTTAGTTGGTTTCATTGCTACTGCTTAAATATACAATACCCCCGTGCAAACTATGTGGAATTCAGCACGTGCTAACTCCAACGGTCATTGCAATCTCTCCCTTTAATCAATCCTCTTGCATGCCTACAAGGGCCTATATTTGATCACAGCACCATGACAAGCTTGTGTTTAGCCCAACAGAGTTACCCTTCCCCCGTGCCCACAGGATCAGGTGCGCAGGTCAGCTTTGATATCATATACCATAAGACAGGAATTCCCCTAAAAGGAGTAGCCAAGGGATGTCATTTGAGTTCATTGCTTCTCCTTATATACTCGAAAACCCACGTGCAAATTTTTTATTTGGGATTCAGCACAAATATCAATGCAGGTTGAGATCATTACATATAACCCACCCAAAAAGAGGTAAAACTGAATACAAAAATGTTTGTTAATACAAAAGTCTGAAAAGATCCTTTCTATAGATCTACTTTCTCACTTTAAAAAGTGCAGGGCCGCCCCCCAACTCCAACTCTTTTTCCTCTCCATCTTTATGCTAATCACAGCCCCCTTGGAATAAGTTAACAAAAACTGACTCAGTTAATCAGCAGCTGTATGGTCGGAAAAAATACCATGTCGATGGTCCCTCAACGTCCTAACTCCCAACTCCTAACAGGGCCCACTGTACCTCCAACTTACTCCACCCCACCTGACGCATCACCACCATCCCAAAAGACACAATAAGCTCCACCTCCTTTTCAACATCACAAGTCACAACAATAACTTGCAACCATCAATATGGAAACCGTATGTTCCTTGAAGCACTGTCCAATCTTCCTACCTTTGTGGCTGGAGGTTAGAGCCTGGGATTTCAATTTGTACTTTCAGTTCTACTAAGGCAGTTCATCGTTGTCATTAGTTTACAGATTTTTAGAACGAAAAGATAAAACACAATATTAGGAAATCGAATTATTGATACATCCTTCACAAAGTATTTCGGGAAAAAAAGGCCTAATAGATAGTGTAGGCGTGGGTTTCAGCGTGAACCAAAGTAGTGAAGTCTGGGAAGATGAAGTGTACCACGACGGCTCGAGGATGCCGAAGGTGAAAGAGGTGAGAGCTTAGGGCAACCTTAGAGAGAGAGGGAGGGTGCCAGTGGAGAGCAACTGGAGATATGGAGAGGCTGTATCTTGTAGAGAGATGGTAGGGTTCGAAATGGTGTGTTATGGACGACTGGAATATACTCATTTATAGGCGATGTGAAGGGGACATCCGTATCTTCAAGATACTAAGTACGACGAGTGCCTTATCAGCCATTAGTTCTGCTCATTTGATCTTCTAATTTTGATGATCCGTGTGATATGCTGAAAGAGTATCATACGATTTGGTCGGCTAGATGCAAGCTCCTAAGTCTGCTAGAGCTCTGTGTCTTGATCAGGTGATTCAGGTGTCTCTTTGACCGGTTAAGTGAAGTTGCTTGGAGGTCAAAGCTTTACCCCTCAAACCACATGCTTCCTTTGTTCCCGAGCGGAGAGGTGCCTAGGCCCTACTCACAGCCTAGGACCAGGTTGATATTGGAGATAGTGTGGACCGTGGTTGCCGCACTTGTCCGGAGAAGGTTGGCCTAAGGCCTACTTGCTCAGAGGCGACACGATTGGCCCGACGGCCTATTTGCCCGGAAATTGGCCTGACGACCATTTGCCCGGAGATTGGCCTGACGGCCATTTGCCCAGAGGTGAGGAGATTAGCCCAAAGGCATGGAGATTTGCCTGACAGCCTACTTGTTAGGAGACTGGGTCAACTAGATACACACAGAGTAAATAGAACAAAAAAATTTCTTGAACACCAAAATTACCCTTTGAAATAATGATTAGAAAATATACAGAGGCCATGTGAGTGCCCATGGCAAGGTTATATGTATGCTTGATTGGAGTAATAAATTTTGCTTGTGGTGATTACAAGAGGAAAACGGTTGGGGTATTGCCTTCATGTTCAAGGAAGAAAACAAAAGGAGATGGTGCACAAATAAATTGGATGATGATGAGGAAGAAAAATGATTGAAGAAGATAGGAGAGATGGGGGAAAAAAGTTAGGAGATGATAATCTTGACCTATTGGACTACTAACGAATTACCTGCGCCTACTATAGCACTCCTAACAACAAATTATAATTCATGTTTTAGAAAGAGTCTAAATACAAAAAATATAAACTTAAAAACTTACAACAACTTCATAATCTAACTGGAATCATATAGCATATAAATGAACCAAATTTAACTATTAAATCAATATCAACCATTTTAAATTTACAATATTTAAATTTATCTCAACCATTTATTTCTTTACATTAGAGGGATAATCTCACATTAACATTCCTAAATTTTAACATTTTAAATTTGAAATGGAAAGAGAGAGAGAAGAATAGTTGGTAAACAAAAAAGGGAGGGAAGAGGAGTAGAGCTTCTTGCTTTCTCCACCATTAGATGAGTTTCTTGCTTTCTTTACCGTTAAATGAAAAGATAAATGTCACATTAAAGGGCTGTGAATTATAATAAAGATAATAGAGGCAATTTAGGTGGTACTGCATCGTAAGCTTGCCAAAGCCTGCACTTATTTGATTTTAGTATGGCTAATGTAACTTAAAATTTACAGCCAGCTGAATAGCATACCTTTTGATGCAGAGCTCACTTCACCCTTCCATTACAACTCCAAGGCTTCTTTATTCAAGTAACAAACCTGAAAACTACCCTTCTGCACACTTTCTTACAGCTCTAAGCCAGGAACTTGCTTGCAGTATACCTCAATGAGATGAGGTAGATCTCCTTCATAACTAGTCCCCCACTCCTCAGGAAACTCTATGGCTCCCTCAAGCTAAGGCAGGTCGCTCCATTTGTATAACTATGTAGTTTTCCACCATTGAATGAAAAGGTACCAACTGTTTCAGACGAAAGGACTTACAACCCTACAACGGTTACCCCAACTTTGACACTCTTCCACAAGCACTCCCTCCTTCTGCTTGATCTCCATGCCATGTTGGCTCTGACTTCTTTAGCCTTATGAACAACAGTGATTCACGAAATTGGTCAAAGGGACGAACACACTGTGGGTGGTGTGTTGGGTTGGTTTTTCGGGTGGGGGGGATAATTTTGGATTTATGAAAACATGAGTCACAAGTGCTTTGAAGCAAAGAACAAAATATGACTCTAAAAAATCTAACTTATTTTTTCGTACCACTCAAAAGAGACAACTTTTTGCTTTCATATCCCACGAGAAAAAACAGTTTGAAACCCAAAAAAATTGCAATCTCAGTGCGGTGCTCCTTACTAGAATTGTTTTAAAAAAAAATTATATCTGCTCGAGAACCTATCGAGTGGTCCTTACTGGTATTGTTTTGATTAACCAAAAACTTATTCTGCTGGAGCACAAACCCTACTGCTCAAACACTAATCAAGCTGTTTGCACTGTTTTGCACCAAATAAACAAAAAAAAAATTGACTTTAAATTGGGTCATAAGGTCCTCTATATGTATGCACAAAATACCTGAGGTAAAACGGAACATTTCCACCACTTTTTGCTTTGATACAAATTTCATCAAAAGCTACAACATCCTCTTCCGAGCCAAGGACACATCCGAATCTCACTAAACTCTCTTAGATTTTTTCATACAAAAGTAACCAATTCTATTACAGTATTTGAATTGATTTGTAAACAACCTTTTTTTCCCAAAAGAAATGAAAGAAGCATTTAAGAAATATGATATAGTCATGTCCTAGTGTTTTTGGACATGTCAATTAGATGAATCTTACAACACATACCTGCTCCTGACACCCAACACCCAACGCATAAGTCCATATAATAGAGGATAGACGTTTGGGTTGACAAGCACCAGAATGTAGGTTAAAGTTAGTGTAAAGAGGCTGCTCAGTGCAGACAATGCTAACAACCATCTTTATACAAAGTACTTGGGGAGTGGCCTTCTTTATCTACTGTTACCTTATCGTGCCATAAGGGCGCATACAGCAGAGTAGTTTTATCACATTATTCCTATGTAAAATGAATGCACTATAATTTAAAAAACTGAGATTAAAGGATCTATTGGAGCTACTCAATCCATTACTTATCTTCCTACATAAACCCTATCAGATAGGTGCACAATCATGCAAACGTGGACCAAATACTAATATATATCTATTTTCATTTGTTGATCTGTTCAAGAAAAAAAAAATAATGGAACTGAGAATATTGTACGGGGGGTGCCCCATAAATTATATTTGTTTTGATGGGTTGAACGAAGAAATTCAACGAGGAATATAATCACATGTCCTCCGGTGTGCTGTGTCCACCTAATCCATACAAAACAAACCCCCGGCCGACGGCCGGAGGGAGGGCCTCCGACGCCCAAATCAGTTCAGAGAATGAAAGAAGAAAGCTCTAAATGTTTAGATGCCCCTCCCCCTCCCTCAGCTGAGAGAGGGATATATATAGAGAGATATGTGTAGAGAGAGAGAGAGAAAGAGAGAGAGAAAGCTTCCCTGTAATGTCCCATCTACTGACAGTGGATGGGATAGGGGTTGGTTTGTGATGATGGTTGTGATATACCTTTAAGGGATTTTCTGTCATGGGGGATTTACTCGCCCACAATAGCCCTCAGCTTCTACATTCTTCTTCAGGAGGATGTGGAAGCTGCATGTGCCTCGATCCTTTGTCGTGAAGACCAGCCAATTATATCTCCTTTGAGTGCCTGGCTGAGCTAGGACTTCAGCTGCTTAGCCGAGCCAAGATTTTGGGGCATGCCTGGGCAAGCTTGGGTTTTGAGCGCCTTTGGTACATGCCTAAGCGGGCCAAGGCTTTGTGCTACAAATTGAGATATGAGCTCGGCACCTGGTTTTTTGTTGAAAACCGAGAGCTAGGCTCGGCACTTGTTGAAAAAACGAGATAGGCTTGGCACCTAGGCTAGGCTAGGGTTTTTCGCTGAAAAACCGAGAGCTGGGCTCAGGACCTAGGCTAGGCTAGGATTTTTTGCTGAAAACCGAGAACCGGGCTCGACACCTAGGTTAGGTTAGGGTTTTCGCCTGAAAATCGAGAGCCGGGCTCGGCACCTAGATTAGGCTAGGGTTTTTTACTGAGAAGGCCTGGGTCACATATAATACTCCGAAGGGAGGCCGCATTGAGAACTTTTGTGGAGAATGGATAATGATCCAAATTTCTTGGGGGACTCATCTGGAGTTTAAGCTGATGAGAATAATGATCTTCTGCATAAGAGGATCAAGAAACTACCTAGAATGGGGGAACCCACAGAGCTGAACGAAAGAACATCACCGAACCAAAGATTTATTGAGCAAAAATTATCAATCCAATGATCTGCATTGTTGAGACGTGCCAGTCAAGAAGATGAAGGCTTGATCTGCTAAAGACCAAACAACCAAGATGTCAATGGAAGCCAAGTGTGTTTGGCTTAGAGATATCGGGCCAACGAGCACCTAAAGGAGCGGAGCCCGAACATTCAACGCTAGAGCAGTCCTCTTTGTTATATACATCCAAAAGCTGCTGCCGAATCATGTACGGGTTTCCAACCCGTTGAAAACTCAAAATCAACTTTGCACAGAAAGGGCGATTGACTGCCGAGCATCAATATCATCACTCTCCCTTTGTTGTCAGAAACCTTCTTATTTACAGGGGTCACCGCCCCGGCTCATTCGACAGTACATATTGTTACAACTCCGATGATGCCAGCAACAAAGGATTAGAAAGAATTGGAATCCAGGTTTACCGAGAGATTGAGAGATTACTTACAGAGTGTAAAGCGGACTCAAGATGCTTAGGTTGGTTCAAGAGACTGGAGAGAAGGAGCATGGATTCTAAAACCAAGAAAATTTGGTTGCCGAGATGCATATATCCTGAGGTGCCGAGATGCTAAGAAGTGCAGCGCCGAACGTCGATTGAAGAGCCGAAGCCACAGTTTGAGGTGGCAAGAGGTGGAGCAGCTTGCCCGTTCATCGAACGTGGGGCCGAGCTACCCAATGCCGAGAAGCCGACCATGGATACCGCTGCTCCAATTAGCAATGAAAGTCGAGGTGCCAAGCACATGTTCCGATCTGACAACCAAGATGCGGAGATAAGAGAGAGGGATTGAGATGTGTTGTCCCCTGAAACGGTATAGCCGAACACGCGTTCTGACCATGGTAGGCCGTGAGGAGCAATGGATGGAGTCCAGCGATCCATAAAAATAAAGCCCAAATTACCACCTCACCAATAGCCTCTATCGGTTTGTAAAACCACTTAGCAAAGTCGGCGGGGTCCTTAGTTGATCTTTCTCTCTCTATATATAGGAAGTGCATGTATAGGTAGGGAGAGAAAGATGAAGAACCAAATCTGGGGTTGAACCATATGCGTCGATCATTAAGTTGGTGTTTGAAGCGCCGAGCGCCGAGTTCCAGTGCTGAGATGCCGCCGATTTTTGCAATCAACAGAGAAGGCCGAACAAGCCCAGAGCTACCGAAAACCAAGCCGAACTGCATGTCCCTTCGAGAACCAAGCCATTGAGCGCCAAAGAGACGAGCGGCAGAGACGAGCGGCAGAAGGCAGAGACGAGTGGACGAAGGGTGAGACAGACATTTAGAGAACTGGAGGATTGTTGGGATAATATTTTTGAAAGCAAGATCCGAGCGGCCATCCAAGGTAGCCCCGACAGTGCCGATCGTCAGAGATTTGAAGAAAATGACGCCCACCATCTCCGGTGTGACTGAGGCGATGACGGTTGAGACCTGAGTGGCTGAGGCGACGATGCCTAATCAAGCGTCTAGGGTGTTTGCCGAACTAGAGAGAGATATGAGAGCTTCGCCGAGCTTTAAAGGGTGTCGCTGTCCATAATCGAGCGTTGTGCTCCCCCGAGTTGCCGAGGTGTCGGGCTTGAGGTGCCTCAGGTCGTCAGCTTAGGAGATGAACTAACCATAAGGCGCCGAGCTCCCTCGCGCTGCCGAGGAAAAATACCGAGGCGCCAAGTACCAACCTCTGATCATTATGGGGGAAGCTCCGCTGAGATGATAATATCAGATTCCGAGCAGTGTGAAGGAGCGGCCAACTGTAGCGACCTAATACGTATTTATTTTACGGTTAAATATTTTAATTAGATTGAAGAGAATGGATTCAAATTATTATTTTAGCACGTTGCGTGCGGGTGGTGTATGTTGAGACACCGGAGTATTAATATGTGAATTAATTCGGTTGTGTTGAAAATTTAATAATAATAATAATAAATGAAACTATGTGTGTGTAAAAATTTCATGTTGGAATATTCTAGAGAATTGGAAAAAAGAGCAAAATAACATGATAAAAAAAAAAAAAAAACCAGACAAGACCCAAATTTTTCCCTGACCCGCGAGAGCCCTCTCTTCTGGATCTTTCTTTTTTCATCTCCCTTGATCCATGGAAAAAATAAATAAATAAATAGATATATATATATATATATATATAAGTTTCTTAAAGAATCAAGATATGGGAAGGAAAACCAAAAACAAATAATAAAAGGGACCAAATTCCTCCCCCTTGACGCGCACATTGCCGTGTGCCAAACTTCTCCTCTCTCACG
>JAOTRH010000001.1:13073967-13084722 GCA_034768845.1 Heliamphora exappendiculata | reverse complement strand
TGACAAAAAAAAGTAAAAAAGTCAAAAAATTTAATCAAAATACAAATTATTAGAATATTTTATTCAAACTCCTACCACTTTTAAAATATAATAATATAATTTATTCATAATTTATTTACTATCACTATTAATTACATATAATTGTTAATACTAATTATATAAAAGAGTAAAATTATTAACTTTAAATAAAATTAATTAATTTTTACTCAAACAACTAACTTTAAAAAGTTAATTTAAAAACTAAATTATTAAATAATCTACAATGAACTCAATTTAATTTCTTAACTAAAAAAGTAAAAAAAATAAAAAAAATTAATTTTTAAACTGGTTAGGAACTAGGGCCATAGTGTTTGTCATTGTTAAACTTAATTAAAATGCTAAAAAATTAAAATTATTCTTTTGGTAAAAAATTAAAAAGTTAAAAAGTTCAATAGCTAAATTAAAACATAAAATTTTAAAATATTTCATTCAAACTTTCATTACTTTAAAAATACAATAATACTTCATTATTCATAATTTATTTACTATAACTAATAACTACATATAATTGTTAATATCAAATATATAAAAAGATAAAATTATTTACTTTGAATAAAAAGCAAAAAAATTTAACTTTTCATCCAAATAATCAACTTAAAAAAATTAGCTTAAAAGTTAAGTTACCAAACAATCTCATTTAAACCAAATTTAGCTTTTTTGCTAAAAATGCAAAAAAATTAATTTTTAATCTAGTTGCCAATCGAGCCTTTAGCAATGTTATGTACTCAGAAAAAATATTCAAAAAATTATTTAAAATTTAACGTGGGTGATTAAGATTTACTTTGAAAATATTCTATATCTTATTAAATATATATTTATATCCTACGGATCATTTTTAGGGTAAAATTTTAAGTATTTTTTTTTGAATACATAGATTTTTACTAAATTTTAAAATTTATAAATTGTAATTTATAATAAAAGTTGTAATTATTTGATAAATATTATAACTTATAATTGAAATTAAAAAAAATAATTATAAATTATGACAAAAATTATGAATATTTAAAAAAATTATAATTTATAACTAAAATCAATAACAAAAAATTAAAAATTATTAATAGTAATATTATCAAACACTTTCAATATAAAGTTTAGCCTCATCTGACAACTTAATTTCTAAACTTAAATTTTTTATTTAAAATCACTTCACGTTCAAAAAGTCACAAATTCATTTAAGAGATATAAGGTGAATATAAACCGTTAATAGTGCCCCTAATAAATTCTCCAAAATACCTCTCAACCATATTTTCCCTCGTTTTTTATGTGAAAAAATAATAGATTTAAAAGTTTAATTGAAACATTGCTAACAAAAAATGTTCCATGAGCTTTAGCCTTCACCTACTAGTTGTTTGGTACCATGGTAAAATTCCAAATTATTAGCAAAAACTAAAATATTTTATGACATCGTCTTTATAGTACTCAATAATTTACTATAATTAATAAAATGATGAGATTAGATATAAGATTACTAGTGAATAAAGTGGCTAAAGGCACATTTCGTGTGTAATACGATTTAAAAATCAACTTTGAAAAAAAAAAATAATTGAAGAACAAGCAAACGTTAAGAAAAAAAAATAGGAACATTTATAGGAGAATCAGTGTAGAATATATGCCTTAAATATCTTTCCTAATATGTTTAGTAAAATTTAAAATGAATGAAGATCTCAATTTCATGAAAACAAAAATGCACCAATTGAACAAAAATAAAGACTTAAAAAGAGCTTATATCCATATATTTGAAGTTTGTCGAGCATCAAATCGAATGGCTTTTTGTCTGATATGAATTTTAGGTTTTTATATATTTATTGTTTCTATTAAGAATTTTAAACAATTTGTAATTTTGCATCGGCTTCTATCATAAGAAAAGTCGCTGCAACTTCGTGGACGTTACCTTAATTTTGAATAAATCACGCAAAAATCTTGTCTTTTATGTGTAATTATTTATTTCTCATTTGTTGTTTATATTTTTTTTTTTTGCCGTAACATTATAGAGTTGATGTTTACACAAATTATATATTTTACAAAACTATATAGAGCCCACATAGTTTATGTGCGCACCCCAAACACACTTGTAAAAGAAGAAAATTTTGATGAATACTCATTTTTTTATACCTTATAAGAGTCTCAGTTATACCATATTTATTTTATTAGTTTTAGTTTCGTTATAAATTAGGATAAGATTTTATCACTGATTTATCTCTATTTAAAATATTAGACATTCAAATATTTCATATTTAAAATTTGAATTTAGTATAATATCTAATTAATGACCTTTTCTTTTCTATCATATTTGAAATTTGAATTTAACATAATATTCAATTATTGACAAATGCGTGATCTATCTTTATCACTATAATCACCTTCGGTGCTTGGCTTGCCTCCAAGTTTGTCATCTTCACTGGTTTCGTCATCCTCCTCGTCTCCCTTGCTGGCTTTGTCGATGTCTACTAAAACAAGCACCGCTTCCTCAACGTTTTTGTTGGCGCATCATTGTCTTTGTTGCCCCCCTCATTGTCTTTGTACTCATTCCGTTGTTCGTTATTTTTTTGATATTTTTTTTGTCCATGCTCCAATCAAATAAAAAAGAAAAATAAAAAAATTAATCTCCGATTTCGTCCCGCCCGCTCTATTGCCATCCTACTGGGACGACGCCTTCCCCAAAAAATGGGCTCAAGTTTTTGGCCGAAGTCCACTAAGCCATAACTGGGCTTAAATCGCCTGAACCACAATAAGATCGGGTTCGGACAAAATTACACCACTCTGTCGGGTAAGTATGCAAAGATCCCGGATAGTCCGTGTGCTCTCCCGGTTGTCCCACGAGTCCAACCCGCCCGGAGTGCAGGGGTTGTGTTTGGCGACGGAAGTCCAAAGGTTCCTCCCCCATTTTCCCCTTCTTCATTGTTCAATTGGGCGCGTAATCTCTGCAACAAAAAGAGAAACCCTTCAATTCAATTCACTTCCCTCTCCTCGCGCGCGCCAAAATAATGCGTAACAGAACGTTATGAGGAGCACCACCGCTGTTACGGTTTTCCCCAATATATATGTACGTACCTACATCTGATCTTTTTTTTTTTTTTAAATTAATCTATAGCTCCCTAGGTTAATATGTTGTTTTGATTTCTTCTCGTTACTATTCTTTATAACAATTTCCCTTACTTGCCTGAAGGTTTGGGGATTCATGGTTATAGCAGCAATCATAGCGAAAACCGTTTGAAAAAAAATGGTTCGTTTGTCTGGTTCTGCTGGTTTACAAATCAAATCTGAGAATGGAATTCACGATAATGTCTGGTTGGATGCGCACGATTACATTCCGTTGAAGAAACGATTGAAAATGCTACTAGATAGTAAGCGCCTTTCTGATTTCCCCGACTCTGAATCTGAGAGAGGAAGTGAAAGTCCCTCTGCGTGAGTTTCAATTCTCGCCTCAATTTTTTCCCAGTATTTTATGGAGAGTAAGATTGTGGGATTAGTGTTCGATTTTCTATTTTTGATTATATGCAGACCCCCAATTGATGTTGTTAAGAAGGAAGATCAACAATGTGACTTGCAGGTAGTAGCGTGAGCGACATTCTATGAAATTTCATCGTGTGTTCTTATCCGAAAAATTGCCTGTGATAAACATTTCTGGGTTTGTTTCTCCCTTTAATTTGTAAATTACTTCATTCTCTGCCTGCCTAGTGTCTTTGGGTAAACCTTTACTGGAGTTTTTGTTTTTAATAGTTGCATCCGCCTTTTTTATTCAGACAATGCGATAATGTTATAATCTCTTCCTATGCCTGTCTTTCGGTTTTCCTTTATTGATTCCTGTACTTTTATCTATGTGTCGTGTTGTGTTCAGTTAATAACTGTATATATTTTGTTTTTCTCCGGGTTCAAGTTTCTGGATGTAAAATTTAGATAATATTGCATTTTAATACTTGAGAGCATCAAAAGCTGGAGTTATAAAAGAGTAGTTGCTTTTAGCTTAAGTGATCATATTTTTGACTGTTTTTAATGTCATCTTAGTTATTTCTCTACAGTCTTCCCAACCCTACTCCCCAAGTGCACACGCACTCACGCGCGCGCGCGCACACACTTAATGGCTCTATTGATGCATGTTTTGTGGGTTTATGTTTCGTGATTGTCGTTTTAAAAGATAGTTCATTTTCAATAGCTGAGAGAATAATTTAAAACCTGGAGGTATTGATAGATTAGTTGCTGAAAGATTTTTTATGTTCAAAGTGATCATATTGTTGGCTATTTAGGCTATTTTTCTTAATTGGGCTTTTATTTCCCCTTCTCACCCTCCGAGCATTTGGGGATGATGCCATTTATCGTTTAGCACTAGTTTTCATGCGCGAAACCGTCCAGCATTATTTTGCTTTATTATATTCTCAAATGCCCTATTAGCTGTGGAATGTTTGTCTCTGGATGATTCTAGTTGGATTAACTTTTTTACTACCATGAAGTGTGATTTCAATATTATCCGTATGCTTTGATGATGTTTGTTTTTAACTTGTATATTCTAATTTTTGTTAATCTAAGGGGCAGTTAATGCAGGATTCCAATCCTGCTTGCCTTGCTCGGGATGAGAGGAACCAGAGGATGTCACCGGGACAAAGTCACACTGGTAAAGAACTTGGATAAATTATTTTAAAGTTTGCTGCTGCACAATATCTGTTCCTTTTGGTTCAGTCGTTCAATGATTACAAAGCGTCAAATTTCACAATACAGGTGTGCTTAGGGAATACAGTTACCAAGGGACTGAAGTGAATGACTGTGAGAGCTCAAATGGTATTAAAGTTTATGAAGTCAGTGCTGATACTGTTTTAGTGGAGAAAGTCGATACCTGTGCAAGCACTTTGACCCAATGTTCAATGCAGTCAAAATATCCTGTCAAAGTAGAGTTTGATTATGCAGATAACAACTTAACGAGTTCATTGGGAAATGGTGTGGAGGGATTTTTGGGAAATCGTGCCCAAGCAGTTAAGATAAGAACTGAGATTGCCGAAGATTTTGTGGATGATCTCGATCACGTTGTTTTGAAAGAGCGGCGAAGGCTGCTGCTATCAAGGTGCTGTTATATCTTTGATGATTTGCAGTTCTTAATAATTAGTCCCTCTTGTGTCGAAAAGTGCCTGTGTGTGTATCAATCATATTTTGTCCTTAATGAAGTGCTTTCATTTCAGCTCTAGATAGAAGGAAGTTAATTGGTGCCTTGAATTTTTTCTTTTAAAATGTTCCCAAATTCCTATCTTCTCGTATTCTGGAGTGCAGGTTCTACTGACTTCTAATTTATCTGTTTTATTTTGCAGGAAGTCTCCGGAATTGACAAAACCAGTTACGGATGTAATTCATCTTCCTCCCTTTGTCTGGTGAAAGATGTTCATTATTCAATCAACTATAGAAGATGAATTTTGAGGGGAAAAAAATAGAACAATATTCCTGGTGTAGAGTTATATATTTTTTGCGCTAAATTTGATGCTTTCCTTGGGTCTTGTGCCTCTCAGACACTTTATTAGAACAATTGTTCGAAGTTAAATCTTTTAAGTTTGGCTGGCTGGGTTTTGGGGATAACTCTTTCCCTTGGGAAGGGATTGGTGTACTAAATCCCTTCTAAAGGAAAGGTTGTACCTAGTGCACAAGGTTTTTGCTTTCAACAGTGAACTAAGATTGTTTTAAGGCAGTGCTTTTTCAAATGGGAAGCAACTTATTTTAAGGTGGTGCTTTTTTAAATGGGAATAACTCATGGGAGTATTTTGATAATGAATAATCTTGTTAAGAAAAAGAGCAGTCATTTTTAATTGGTGTGTTGGGCAACAAACCAAACACACACGCACACTAGAAAGAAGAACAATCAAGTCAAGTAATCGCCGACGACACAGATACGTGGCTCAACATGAATGCCTACTTTCATTGTTCATACTAGGTTTTCACTTTATTCCGAAACAAGAAAAGGAATTACAAAAGCGGCTGCTAGGATATCCAACATAATATATCTGCTAGAGTTTTACATAAACGAGTTAGATTTGCAAAGTCGTGAGTTATAAGTCCAGTGAAAGCCTATTTTGCACAACACTTTGTATCAACCGACTGAAATCCTCCATCACCACGACAAACAAGAGGGGAAAGAGGGTCCCCCTCAGTCCTGTCAAAGGCAAGGAGAAACTCGCCGGAGCCTTGTTCACAAGCACCGAAAGGGATATAGTACAAATGTAGAACCTGATCCAAGACCTCCATCTTTCCCTAAGCTCATCCCCTGCAACAAATGTCTATCTCTTTGGTCAAGACCGGACCATCCACATGAATCTTCTCAATCAAATTGGCTCGCTTATGGCATTAGCCACCCTAAGAAAGAAGTCAGCTAATTTTTCCACAAGGAGTCAGCTAATTTCCTCTAATTTTGCCAACCTGTCAAACTCCCCCTTTAGGTCCTCCCTCTGCAACCTCTCCCCAGGAAGGAGAGTATCGGCCTCTTCCTTCGTATCCAGAATGCAAATGTCAGCAATAACCTTGGCCTTCCAAACGTCAAATTTACCAATTTCCTCCGAGTTTCATCTCTTCAGTTCTGCCTTAAACATTTCAGCTTCTTGCAAGAACAAAGGATGGGTCTCCCTCCACTAAGAACCCATTGTTTTTCTCAATGATGGCAATGTTAGGAAATGGGAGACATCTTGCTATTTGATGTGGTATGGGAAGTGATGCAACATATTAATAAAAACTGGAGATGGATCAATTGTTTGGCCATTTGGATGAGTGCTGAGAAAACCCTTTTGTTTTTTGCATGGCTCTGGATATTTTCTTCCCTTCTTTCCAGATATATCATAACTTAGCTGAAGTCTCTCCTCCCCGCCACGGGTTATGTTGACTAGTTTCTATGTATTGCATACCTGGGAATATGAGGCTTGTAGATTATTATTGATTTTCTGCTCTTATTTTATACGTGTTAGCTGATGTATACCTCTTTCTGATAAAAGTTGCCTTGCCTTTGTTGCACAGATTAATTTTTCATGGTTATCTAGCTCAGTTGTTGGAGACACGGTTCAACACAGTATTGGTATAGATAAGAAAGAGAATCATTCTGGTGATGCAGAATCCTCGGTTGCTGGAAACCATACTCATGATGTTCCGGAAAGAAATGCCTCTGATTTGCACAAGACTTCAAAATGTGGTTTGTTGAATGGCATTATTACAGGATCATCTTGTACAGAACTTCAATGTTCAGCATTGGTGGCATCTTGCCTGGGGACCAATTCTGCTGAATCGGGAGTTATGGAACTTCAAGAGAGTGACAGGATATGCTCGTCTAAGAAGGCTTCCACCATCAATGAATCATGTGGCGGGCAGGGTTTTGTGTCTGGCAACCCTCATAGCATGCTTACTTCAACATTACCATCAACCTTTGTAAATATCAAAGCTGAACCCATGGATTACGGTGATGTATATAGCTTTAACAAGAACGCATTATGCGACTTCCCCTCAAGCATCATAATACCTGTGAAGAGTGAGCTGGAAATCCTTGAAGAATCCTATGAAGATAACGTAGACCATATGTTACTGCGAGAACGGATTAAACTGCTTGGATCGAGAGAAGCTCCTAACTTAGATAGTTCCAGAAATTTTGAATGTTCGAAGAAAATTGTAACTTCTGTCCTAGACTGTAGTCCTATTGTATCTGGATCTGCTAAACCATTAAGAATCAACCGTTCACGGAAGAGGAGAAAAACTGCCACGTAAGACTTATTTTGTTAGCACGGCTATTTGTGTCTGTACTTGGTACTTACCCTTTATGGACTTCTCTACGTCACGGTTTGTGCATATACTTTTGTAGAAGTTTTGACTTTCTTCTGTTTTGGATTGCAGTGATTCCGTTGAAACAGCACTGGAAGAAGATGCTCCTGGACTTCTGCAGGTATGTCATCGTTGCATTTTCCTTTTGAGCTGGCCAATGTTTTCTTCAGGATTAGGTCTTTCTGGATTTCTGTTGGCAGGTATTAATTGAAAAAGGGGTATTAGTCAACGAAATTAAGCTTTATGGAGAGACTGAGAACGACGAAGGTCTTGACAATTCATTCAGTGAAGATAACTTTTCAGAGCTTGAGGCTGTGATATCTAAGGTGTCTCTATCCCGTGGTTCTAGTATCTTTGAACTTCACTGATGTCTTCATCTTTGTAAACCTAAATCCATATTTCTCTTAATTTTCTTCAGCTCCATATGGTTCGTAGTTTAGTCAAATCATTCTATCAGGTTTAATTATTTAAAATTACAACAAAAATTCAGGAGAAAAAAATACCAATCAGTACAAATTATTTCTTCTTTTACTGTTACTGTACTAAGAAAAACAAAATTTAAAAAGAATCACTAGCGTGTTTAAAATTCTTTTCTTTTTTCAATTTATTCCCTAGTAACATTTCATTATATTTCTTGCAGTATTTAAATAACTACATTAATTATTTATATTTATTCTTCGTGAACTTTATATTTAATCAGTGTAAGCCTCTCCTTTTGATAAATATTGCCTCATCTACAGATGTAGCCCCAATTTATGAGGAAATAATTTAATTAGGAATGATTTGCAAACCCAAGCTTTTGTGGATTATCCCAGTGCTTACAACATCATTGTTGGTCATTTTGGTGAGTTCTATAAACGAAGAAGGAATCTCAAAACTAAAATGCACTGATAAAAAACTTTTGATTTTATAAACATGATAATATGGGTAATATAGGAATGAGGTGTGTGTATTTTGTAACTTATTAAGAATAAGAACTTTCCTATTTAAATGAGATATGTGCGGGACATATGAGAATGTTTTCGGGTTACATACACTATGTGCTCATGTGTTCGAGATTGATTAGCTTAAAAGTCAATTTAGGGAAGTCAGAGTTCATTTCCCTAGGAGAGGTGCCTAATAATAACTCACTAGCTAATATTCTTGGATGTTAAACGGATTCAATTCCCTACACTTGAGGCTCCAATTGGGACAGGTGATCATGAATGGGATTATGAAATAACCAAATTGCTCTATTTCATTTGATGAGTTTTAGGCTTTTAGCTTTGGGGGAACTTTATTTTTCCAAATTGAAGTTGGCAGTTTGTGAACTTCCTTTTCAATCTGGATGCCAGCAGGAACCCTATAGTAAGTAAAGTATATGCTTATTCATTCGTAAAATTGCCAATTGCTGCTGGAACCTGGAAAGTATTTGTTTGATACGCTTACATATTGATTATGTTAGTAGATTTTCTCTGGGAATCACATATGTTTGCATGTCAAGTGTAATGGAAGACTGTCAGCTATTAGTTTTCAGTTACTTTTATGTTTTGATTGCACAATCATACTATTTGTTCTTACTTTCTGATCTTACCTTGGTTTCTCAATGTGTGGAAACAGCTTTTCTCTCAACGCCAGTCTCTATTGAAGTTTGCTCCCATACGGTGCACAAAGGGTGAGAAGGCTAGTTATTGCTTGGCTTGTCTAATTTCCCTGGTGGAGCAAGTAAGAACATTACTCTTAGTTTTAAAGTAGGATAAACAATAAAATTATCTGATGTCATTCCATTTAATTTCCATCCTCATTAGTTTTTAGTTCTTATAACATTCTTTTCATGTTTCATAAATCTTTTTTCCTAAACATTTTAGGCGAGATATCTACAATTCCGGAAGTGGCCTGTTGAGTGGGGTTGGTGCCGTGACCTCCAATCATTTATATTTGTTTTTGAAAGACATAACAGGTATATTTGGCAGTGCAGTTGTGCTTTAGAACCCATCTTTTTATTTCTCATTCTTCTGAAAGATTTAGTTATTTCGATTTCACTTGAATGCAGAATAGTGATGGAGCGTCCCGAGTATGGCTATGCAACATATTTCTTTGAGTTGATAGATTCTCTACCCATCCATTGGCAGATCAAGCGTTTGGTGACTGCAATGAAGCTTACTAGCTGTAGCAGAGTTACTTTAATTGAGAATAAAGCGCTATTGGTATGTGTGATAGAGTTTAGAGTAAGCTACTTTAAGGTGTTATCCAGGGCAGAGCGCATGTGCCATTTCTGTGCTTCTATCTATCTATGCTCAAGATACGAGTTAATCAGTGGTTTGACCATGTCCCAGTGTTTTTGTTCATAATTGGGTTATTTATTGTGGGATTGATCATTCTTTGTTTGTGATGTTTGGGATTGGAATGGATAACTTAGCTCTTGACATACCCTTTCATAATACCTGAAAATTTGCAATTCTTGCCATTTCTATGCTTCTATCTATATCCTATGTAACATGAACCCTTCTAAACATATGAAGTACTTTGTCTGACACTTGATTGGGTAAAGGGTATTGGATGTGTCCAAGATGTGTTGCGTAGTTGGCCATTAAGCCAACTAACATATTAATTTGGGGTTACCCTATAACCATGCATAAAATTCCTATATTGTTCATGAAATTTTGCTCTATGCCTGGTAAACACCATTTTGTCTTTTAAAAAAACAGGAACATATTAAAAAATATAAATATTTTGTCGTGTTCCAAAGTTCTTGGATGTGGATATTAAATGAATTCAACATTCAGACATACCCGCATCTAACATCCATTGTTGAGGTTATCTAATAGTCTATATTGTATTTGATAGAAAAATGCAAAGCTCTTATTGTTTTCGCGTATGTTTAGCAAAAAATATTCCTAATTATAGAAAATCTCATATCTGAAGTCTTCGGTTTTCATGATATCTACAACACAATCTTTACAATAT